>JAKOGI010000710.1:27500-207500 GCA_029747015.1 Carnegiea gigantea
ACTTTCCAAACGATTGTTTTAATTTTATAAGACCTCCCATACTATTTCTTTTTTCACTTTTGGCCCAAAACTTTTAGAAATTACAGAAAGACCTCAGAATTTGGTAAAATATGTAAATAAGCTATTTTTAGGGGTTTTTTTTAAGAAGTATGCTTGTATTAAACGATTAAACTTCTTATAATGATTTTACTGGTAGTGGTTGTCACAATCTACTACTTATATCATAAAATCATATTTTCTGTGGTTATAGGTCCACCATGCTTAGCAAAATAATTAAAGTTTAATTAGAGAGTTTCGACCATTACCTGAACTTAGTTGGCGTTGGACCCTAGCGTTCCTCTGACTTCCAGTTTACAGAGATTGCTAATCTCAACCACACATTCCTTAGATCAAGCGCAGCATAGATCCGTTTTATTTCCTAAATCGGATCGCAGTAACTAATCAAGTTCTTTATATTTTAATGCATAGTGGAACTTTAATAAAAAAATTATAATATTTAATACATAAGATTCAACTGAATAACGTTCTCTATTGGGAATCTTCTTTTATTGAAAGTTTGAAAGTGCAAATATTACAAGGGAAAGATTTAAGAGGGACTTAAACTATCAAGATTAGACCTGGCAAAACTGACCCGAGGTCCGAAACCCGAATCAAACGACCCGGATCCATACCCAAACCGACACCCGAAATGGGATGAACCGATCTTGATTCGAACATCCGAAGTAAACCGATCCAGAACCGAATGAAACCCGAATGATAGCAAGACCCAATATGACCCATAACCGAAATCACCCGACCCAATTCAAACACGATCCGTAGTGAACCGACACGAAGTGAACCGAAAATGAACAACCCGAACTCGAGCCGAATCGTACTCAATTTAAAACCGATCTGATTCTTACCCGACTCAATTTTACCTGGATAAGGAGTAACTTTTTTTTGGGATTTTAGTCTTTTCTCTTTTGGGGGAGAATTTTGAATTTTTCAAACTCAATTAGTGAAGTTTAGGTGGGGGAAAAAAAAACAACTTAAGAGGAATTTTTTACAAATGAAATCAATTAAAAATTTCAGAGGAAAAAATAAAATAGTTGATAGTTTTAAGTTTTTAATTTGATAGATATGTAGTAAAAATATAAGAGAAAAAATATTATGTCAAAATAGAAATTAAGAAAAGATAAGTATAATTAATTATTTATTAAACTTATTAGGATCTAGCAATCCTATTTTACTATTTAATTTACTTAATGATTTAATGAATGCACGTTATGATTATAAATTTATAATATCATTCTATGACTACTGTCAAAAATTTCGCACTACTGATATACGATTTTAAATCATTTTCATAATACTTTTAATTCTACAAAATCATATTGAAGAATGTATCGTTGCATATGATCTCATAATCATTTGAATTTTGGACAATCAAATTCCAAATCTCGAGTTTCGATAACGAGCATTCACAGTCATATGAATGTAATGCTAATTGACACATACTCCTATATTATCATTGCTTTTTAGTTTTGACTCATTGAGCAAATGCAGATCAAGTTATTAATCTTATAGTGACAAATCTTTGAATGTTGATATATGATCACTTAACAAGATATCAATGAACATTGATTCGATTACTAAAAATGTCGACTTGAACCAACCTGTTTCTATTTACCAACTCCAAATATGACAAACATAAAGTCATAAACCAACACTGTGGTCTAAATAAAAATTTCCTTTTTTTTTAAATTTTTTAACGCATATTTGGTATTGGGCTCACAAATGAGATCATTGACAAATAATTTGCATTAGGTTGGTTTACTTATTTTGACATCGCATGAACTCAATTGAGATGATTAAAATTTGACTTAACGACACATAATCCTTTGGATAATTGCACGGCGCATTTGATATCAGGTTAAGGACAAGTTTTATACTTGTATTTGTAATTGACTAACTTTCAAGTAAAGCTAGAACTAACCCCATGTAATTTTATATATATATATATATATATATATATATATATATATATATATATATATATATATATATATATATATATATATATATATATCTATATATATATAGATGTATGTATGTATATATATAGTATATATATATGTATGTATATATATATTGTATATATATATGCATATATATATATATATATATATATATATATATATATATAAATATGTATATATCAATTAATCATTAACATATGAATTAAAAGAGAAATCTAGAATAAATAGGTTTGTCTAATTAAATGGTTTTTATCTTTTAAATATAAGTTAATAGTAAAGAACAAAAGATGGTTACATTGAAAACATACAATGATTCGAAATTAACCCAACTTGATTTATACTTGATTCAATTTATGCCTGACCCGATATTGACCCAAACATTGAACTGAATCCCACTCGATTCAAATTATACTTGGCCCATACCCGATTCAAACTGGGCTACTGTAGACAATCCGAAACAAACGTGACCCAAACTCCACCCGAACCAAACCCGTACCGACTCGAACATGGTACCTATAAGTGACCCGAGCCCGAACTTCACTCGAATTGAACCGAACCCGACTTGAGCATGCTTGACCCGAAAGCGACCCAAACCTGAACTAAAACCAAACCCGATCTGAACATAGTTGACCCGAAAATGACCCGAACCGAACTAAGACCCGACCTGTACCCGACCCGAATAACCCATTTGCCAGGTCTAATCAAGATCATCTGAGATACTTGCTCATAGAGAAATGGAGATTTCCGACTTCTCTTTTGTTTAAGTGTGCTCAAATGTCCATGTTCCTTCTCAGCACTTAGCTTCTCCTTTTATGGGGGAGGTGAACTACATAGGATGCCCTAATGCCTACAGTATATACTGAGATTTTCACATGGCTACCGCTGTCTGCATATGATTATAGTAGACTACATTATTTTACTGATCGGACATTGGACAGAATAGTACAATAATGGTGTAACCACCTTTCAGAGCCTTTAATTACGGACAAAACTAGTCATCCATATTAAGATTCTACATGCCTTCATTTTCAATAATATTTTTCAGTCCATCATTATCCAGATAATCATCCAAATTTTCGTCAAGTTGAAGATGCTCTGGTTCCTATTTTTCAAATAATTCATGAAGATATTTCATTCTTTTTTCTGAAAGAATTTTCTAGCTCCAACGTCAAAGAGATAATCAAAAACGTCTTCTAAAGTAGCTCCTTCCACCTTCATATAGTTGCTAAATTCACTATGATAGCCAAAACTAGTATTTTCCTAGTACATTACCATTACTCCTTACTCAATCAATGCCCACATTTGAGAGTAAATATTGTAAAAATTGATGGCTCTTGCCAAAGTAGGATCACTAACTAATTCATGTTGCTCCGGAAACCATTCTTGTTTTTGGTCTCTGTGATTGTCTAAATCAACTAGTTGAACCAAATAATGGGCCGGTTAAGCCTTTCTATTCTCATAGTCAATTAGTGCGCAATGTACCTCGATATATAGACATCTGAAATTTTTGTTGGACCATCAGGAGGTATGGAAATCGAATGGATCCTTTTGAACATGCACTGTTGAAACTTAGTTATTCCTGAGAAAAATGAGAACTTTGGATCTGGGATTTTCATGAGGTAAACTACCATTCCATATTCTCATGCTTTCACGATGGGGTCATTTGGAGAGATTGAATTTGGTAGAAAACTAACACCACCAACTCTAAATCTATCGAGAAAGTAGATTTTAGTACTCCATGATTTCCAAATATCATATGAATAATTATGATAATAGTCGATGCAGGTTACATACCACTCATTGAACCATTTTTATTGAACATGAGAACTTAGTTTTTCTTGGATATTATAAGGACACCTTAGGTAATTAATTTATAATTCTAAAAGGCTGAATCTTTGGGCTATTAGATAAGCAGAAGACAACAGACCCAAGCATGATTTACTTTTTGTATGAAATTCAACAATATCCATAAGGATTTTACTAGAAGGACAACCCCGTCCTATTAATAATGGCATTTCATCTTGGATTTCCTCGTTTTCCGGTAAGAGTTATGCTTTGATGATCATCATTGGCAAGTTCTCAAGTTAAACTATCTACCAAAGAGTTCTTCGATCCCTATATATATTCAATAGAGAATGAAAACTGGTTAAGCTATAATTGCCAATACAGGAGATACCCTTGCGCTTGCATATTTGATAAATTCTTTTTTCACAAAATCAATCATCCCTTTGCAATCAGTTTGAATGAGAAAAAATTTTGGAGCTAAAAAGATTAAGAACTTTTCAATTCCCCTTATGACTGCAAGGATTTCTTTTTCCATCGTAGGACCATTGTATTCTGCTTTATTAAAACTTCCACTGCAATATTTATAGAATTTTTCTCCTTTATTGATTTTGAGGACTGCACTTCAGTGTTTATTACTGGCATTTGTCTCAAAAATTAAATTATCTCCTTCATTAGAAAAATTAAGAATAGAAAAATTTTGACACATATTTTTGAAGTTTTCAACAATCTTTGAATCATTAGTAGTTCATGTCCAACTTACCTCTTTCTTGAGCTTCTACTGCAATAGTTTTCTTAGTTTAGCTATATCTTTAATGAAATCTGAAGAAGAGGTAAGGTGTCCAAGAAACCTTCTAATTGCTTCCTATCTTCAATCTTTTTAGGAAAATTTTCTATTTTTTTTAGAATATACTTCTGTAGAATGATTCGTCCAGATTTTATCTCCAGACCTAAAAATTCGATTTCTTATTCAGCATAAATATATTTATTCTTATCAAGAAAAATACCATGATCAACTAGGACATCATCTTTATGTTGTTCCAAGGTCTCCGAAAAGACAAGAATATCATCAATGTAAACTAGGCAGTAGTGATTAAGGTATTTAAAGATGTTATTCATTCTTCTTTGTAATATTTGAGGTGCATTTCTAAGACCGAATCGCATTACTATCCACTCATAATGTCTTTAAGGAGCACTAAAAGCAGTTAATGGAATGCTTTCTTCTTCCATTTTAATTTGCCAGTATCTGCTTTTGCAATCCATTTTCGAGAACCAAGAGGCTCTTTGAATTCCGTTGGAAAGACTATTTTGTTAGGAATATAATAATCATCAAATGTGGCATTATGATCAAACTTTTTGTAATTGATTACTATTCTAGTTTTTTCTCTTTTCTCCTCAGCATGATTTCTTACCATGAAAGCAGAACTAATATGAGGACTTCCGCTATTTCTGATTAATCCTTTATCCAGAAGTTCTTTGATTTGTTTATCGAATTCTTGGATATCCTTGTGTATATGCACTATTTGTTTGACTCGAATAATAGTGTTTGGATTTAATAAAGTAATTTTTGCAAATGTCTTATCTTTATTCTAAAATTTAGAGGATTATAAAAGTATAGTTCTTTACATAATTGTTCTTATTGTTTAGCAATCTGTTCTTTAATAGATAACTCAAGTAGTGAGATTGTTAGTACTATCTCAAGTAGTGAGACGTTGTGCAATTATTACCTTCTCACCACACTGGCTGTGTGTAAACTCAATTTTCTAACGAGTGTAAGCCTTTTAATTTTTCAATAAGAACTAAGCGACCATTTATTGTAAATATGATTTGGTTTATAGCATATGTACATGGAAAATATAGTCTCTGAAAATTATTTTCAATAAGCATATCTTGAGAGAATTGATTAGTAGCCCATAGAACTAGCATAACACATTGAACTCCTCCTAATTCTGTGGATAACCCTTCTATGGCTTCATTGTGGCTCATAATTCTACATCAACTATCCTTACTTGCAAAAGATTTTCGGTTCTTTTCCACATAAATTCTGGAAATAACAATTTTTTTTTCAAAGCATTCAAAATAACCACTATTTATGTAGGCACATAATTCATATTTATTTTATCCCTCTAATTAATTGGGATATAGATGATATTGGAATTTGTGTTGGCGACTCCATAGCATATCTCTATAGTCATATTTTTGACTAATTCATCCTCATAGATTGGCTCATTAATAGTTCTTGTTTTGTACCTAATGACTTTCCTATCTAGGCTCATGCTTCTGTCTGCACTGTGTCTTGCTGGTCCAAAACGCATTCTACTTATTTCACTTATCATACTAATTGTATCATCTTCTTGAAGCTCTTCTCTAGCTGATAAAGCCACTTCTCCCCATTCTGATCTTACACTCAAGCTGCTTAATAATTGGGATTTAATGGTAATTTTATTATTCTCATTAATTTTTATTACATTTTTCCTATTGATTTTTGTAGGGTTGGCAAAACTAGATATCTATTACCTTTCAATTTTATCTCCTGAGGATTTGATTTAATCCTCTGGATTTTTTGCATAGTGGTAGGACTTTTAAATTTTTCTGCATCTATCATTGTTAACTTAATCTTTGGATCTATGATATTATTTAGTTTGTATATTATTTTCCAAAACATCCTTAATGGGTAACCTCCTCTTTTCATATCCATTCCGACTATTTTTATTTTAACGGATATGAAGTTTTCAGAAAATTCATCTTTAAGGTTTACATAATATCAAGGTCGGCAATTGAATTGTACCGATCCATTATATAAGTTGGTCTTAATCCCCGTGATAATTTGATTATTAAATTTAGTGTGCCTGATATCATAGAACAAAGCATAAAGATCAATATCTTTGCCATAATATTGTAAAAGAGTAATTTACACTTGGACATTTCCAACATAAATATATCTATACTTTTTATCTTTGTTATATTTGAGGATATTTTCCAAATTAATGAGATTAACTTCTCACACATCATACTCATAGTCGTTTATTTCTAGACCTCCTTCTATTATTTCATGCACACGTACTTACTCTTCAATTGAAAAATGGATTTTTTATAGATCATGTATTTCTGAATTATAGGAAGGACCAAACTTAATAATCAAAGATGAATTTTCACTATTCTTCCTGTTTTTACATTCATTTGCATCACGACCTACTTCTCCGCATGCCACACTTACAATTATTTTTCCCCACGGCACAAAAAGCAGCTTTCCTAAATAATCTTCGTTTTTTAGGGCTTAGTGTTGTTGTAATATTTTATTTTATATTTTTCTCCCCTTTACTTGTTAAAGTTCTTTTTCTTATTAAATTTTCTTTTTCTTCTCCTTTCAGGTTCCTTTCTCTATTGATGAGGTGAATCCTAACAAGGTAGAAATTGTTTCTTTGTTTTCTTTTGCTTTTGGAGATCAAGACATTGATCATTGATCTATTTTCTTGAATAAGAGATTATAGAACCAATGGTGTCAATGACATCTGCTCTTTCAGGCCATGCAATGTACTTTTCATTAATTATGAAGTTTATTGGATATAGTAATTTGTCATAGAACGTACCAAGATTAGCTTTATTATGTCTAATTTTGTAATAATATTGACTAAATTCAGCAATATAATTCTTCAGATAACTCATATACCATAACTCTATATTATTCGTCTTTCTTTGCCATTCTCTTCCTTTTTCTTCAGAATCAAGTTTAGCTCCGATAAACTCAATTTCAATTTCCTTACATAAATTTTTGAACATTGCAGCTGGTGCCTCCATCATTCTTAATGCATTTTTACCATCTTCATTTAATGAATCATACTAGTCAACTACAGTGTTAGAAAAACTATGTTTGATATAATTTAAGAAATTTCTGGATGTCTACGTGGTATTTAAATTCAAGATACTATTCATTCCTTCTTCCAATATTTAAATATTTCTTCTTTATTACGAGCTTCATCGATTTTTAAGATATATGTTATTCGGCTAACTGGGGTAAGGCCAATTTTCTCAAAGGTTGTAGTTTTTCTTGGGATAAATCCAAAGGAAAAATTGATTGTTCGTCCTACTAGAATATATCTAGGTTTTATAAAATGACTATTTCTTCTAGAAGTTTCACCAAATTCTTTGGGTTTAGGAACAATATTATTAACTAAATTGGATTCGATTTCATCTATGTTGAGTTCTTCTCCAATCTCATTAATCTCATCATCAAATGCCATTTTACCATATTTTTTATCTAATTTTTTTCTAATTTCTTCTAAAGGTATAACATTAAGATCTTCTAGGTTAATTAGGTTTATCTACTGATATATTTCTTCTTGTAACTGAAAATTATTTGTTTCTTTATTATCATCAGATAATACTTCTTGTTTATCAACAATTGTGCCCATAATTTTGTTTAGTTCTTCCAGATTTTGTTCGTTATCAAATATATTCTGTAATTCCTCCAAATTAAACCGCTTATGTTTCATCCTCTTCTTCTTTCTCTGCCTTTTTTGTAATAGTCCAACCCTAAATCATGTTCAGTTACTTAATTACCTCATGATAAAGATTTTCTCATATTTATTTATCGCATTCAATCATTTCGGTGAAAAAAAAATCATTTGCGCTCTCGCTTTGTGATTTGGATTTTTGTTATCGTAATGTTTCAGGGAAATCTATAGTAGGCCTTGATAATTATAATCTAAGTGATTTCATTTATTTTTCTGTAATATCACAAAAATCTAAACTCGAGTTACATAAGAACCTTATCGCTATAGAGCATTTTATTACCGAGCCCAATTTATTTTGGCCCAATTTGAAGCCCAACAATTTTGCTTAATTAAATCTAACTAATTACCATGATTTATGCATAATTGTATTTAGTTCAAAGCTACTTTTGGGAGATAAATTTCAGCCAAGTATTTAGGATCATTTCAAGCCAAGCAAGAGATATATCTCACAAACCCATCTCCCTTCTCTCTCCTCCATAGCCACGGCGCCATCCCCCTTTGCTTGCTATTGTTCTTGCTGTCATAGCCACCACCGAAGCAGCCACCACCGCCAGTCCACCACCACTAGCTCAGCCATCATCCCCTCTCAGCACCCACCCTCATCAATCACTTTTCTCACTCTTCTTTTAGGCATCAAAGTGAGTAACCTAACTTTGTTGCTTTGGGTTTTTAGTTTTGACTCATGTTTTGTTATTTTTGATTGTTGATCTTGTTATTTTGATGAAATCAAGAGTTATTTTGATGTTTTTAATCGTTGGTTGCTTATTTTAGGGTTTAGGGTTATTCATGATCATGCAAGTTTAAGATTAAAAGTATGTTTTCATGGATTGTTTGTATTTAGTTTAGTAGTTTTAATCTCTAATAATGTTTATGAAAGTGTTTTAGTGATTTGGCGATGAGATACATGTGTTCTATGTTGGACATAAGCTAGGGTTTTGGGCAAGTAATGCATGGCTTGAATGATTTTGGCATTAAGTACATTGGTTGCTTATGTTTTGATACAAAATGAATCTTAGATGTGTTCTTTGACTTTAAAAAAAATGATTTATTGTGATTCTTGAAAAGGGTGCATTATGAAAATTTTCCCAATTGATTATACAGGATCATTTTGCCTACTTATGCAAATAAATAAGGTTATGGATGTATTTAGAGTGAGTTTGAGAAAGAGAAGAATTGAAAATTTAGTGTAGATGATTATGGAGTGAAATTGAGTAATATGGCTTTGTATGGTGATGAGAAGGTCTAAGACTTCATTTCGTGATTTTAAGGTATAATATAATTTTGGATGGGGAATTATGTGAAAAGTAGGGAGAAAGCTAAAACAGCAGGGCTATGAACAGTCTAAAAATAGGGGTGACTTTGTGATTAAACTAGTAATGATCGGCCAATTAAAAAATTATGATTTTTGGTGGGTAGATAGGACAGTGTGTTAGCTTTCACATTCCTTTTGAATCACCTTAATTTGAGTTCTGTGGAAAAAGTTATGGGTATTTATCGAAACTATGCAGGTTAGACCAAAATTGGTATACCTGTGTTCTAGCCCCATTTTGGGAACCCTATTATAGGAATCATGCTTGTTATTCTAAATGAAAGCTTTTTAGGAGACTTTAAAATTTTGATATAGGGGTATTGGGTCTCAATCGGAGATTGGAAGACTACGTTACGAGCCATTCTTTCTAAGCCCCTGTTATGCTCTTACTTTTTTTGTACTAAATTATTAGCTATGAAATAAATATATTTGCTAACCAAATGTTCATACAATGATATTTTTGCACAGGATTAGGGCCTAATCTATTGTTTCCTTCACTTTTGTGCATAATCCCATTTCAGTGAATTTCATTAAAAGTACTAGGTACGTTCATTGCCTGTATATTTAGAAACCAGCACGTATTTATCAAAATTATAATATTTTGGTAAGTACATCAATGAATTAGTTTAATCCATGATTTATCACATAATAAGTGACCCATCAGTTATTAGTTACACGGCATTGCCCTTCAGTTACCCACGTGACTTCAGGCCAGGTCCCCCGATTGACTTGTGTAATAGTCCAACCCTAAATTATGTTATTCATTTCATTTCATTAATCCAAAAGATTAATTTCATTTCATTTACATCATCTCTTTTTGTTATTCCTATTTGGACATTTCTAACTAGGCCCTCACTTTGCAATTCATGGATTTTGTTTTAAATCGATTTAGGCCTTGATATTTTACGAATTTAACGATTTAATTCTTTTTCATGACACTAAAATCATTTAATCTCAAACTTTGAAAAAAAAAAATTCGCAAACGCACTCGGTTTCAGTTCTTTCTCTAAACCCGAGCCCGTGTAGGGCCGTTTGCGATGCAACAAGACTTGATCTATATTTGTTTAGCTAAACCCTCTTAATTAAGCCTTAATCAAGCTTGATATTTTTGACTTTTCTACTTTAATTTGCAGCCAAGTAAATATGTAAATATAAATTGTAAAATTTTCATTTTTGTTTCATTTTAAACCAAGTTTTCAAGACACTTTCTCTCTCCTATTTCTCTCCTCCTTCTCTCTTGCACACGTCCAGCACCTAGACAGCAGCCCTATCCCCATTTTCAACCACCAAACAACCACCACTCATCACCCCAACCATCCCTCTCCCTCCTTTAAGCACCAAGCATCATCTCTACTTCTCTTTAAGCTCAAAGTGAGTATTCTTTTCACCTCCTACGCTGATTTTTGTTTTTGATTCTTGATTTTGTTCATTTTGTTTCTTATTTTGGTTGTTTTAGTGATGGATTATGCTGGTTTTTATGGTATTAAGAATCATCTAGTTGATGGATTATGTTGGAGTTGAAATTGGATGAGGTTAGGATTAGGGTTTCATCTTAATCATGCAAGCTTCTTGTTCAAGTGTTGTTTAGTGATTGATCTATCCTTGTTTTTGTTTATCTCTTGATATATTGAAGTTTTCATGTTGTTTATGGTGTTTTGAAAAGTTGGGAGTGAGTTCAAAGTGACCCAAAGTTAGGGTTTTGTTCAAAATGCAAGATTTGAATCAACTAAGAGTAAATTTGAGGTGTGTGTGTATATGTGACTAGAAAAGGAGTTTTATTTGATATGAATATAAAGAGGAATCATGTATGGTGTTTGTGTATGATATTGGTATGTACCAAAGTGTATTTACATACTCTTAAGAAAGAGTTTGAGTTGAGGATTGGGGTAATAAGTGAAGGAAAACACTAAATCAGTGCTGCTGGAATTTTCAGAAAAATAAGACAGTCTTTGAAATGACACTGGTAATGATCGGCCCATCCAAAAATTCTAATTTTTGGTGGGTAGATAGGTCAGTGTGTTAGCTTCAAAATGGTCGCATTAATCCGAGGTCTTGGAGAAAGTTATAGTCATTTTACCAAACCTGTGCAGGGTGGGCTTAAAACTGACATGTTAGTGTTCTATCCCCATTTTGAGAACCCTAGCATGGGAATCATGTTTTGTTCTTTGATGAAAGTTTTAGAGGCCTTCCTAAGCTGTTTATATTGGGGTCTTACGTCTCATTTTGAGGCCGGGACTATAAGTTGTGGATTATTCTTTCCGTACCCTCCTTTCAAACCCTTATGCTCTAAACTTGCTACCATGTCTTAAATCATATTTCTATGATTTATATCGTCACCATTTTGGTTAATCATTGAACTGATGTGTAAAAGTTCTTCATAACCCAGTTTTATTTAAAATTATCTATTATAAAAACAAGATCGTTTCTGACCTCATGTTCCTGTAATGAATTTTTGAGCAGAATCAAGGCCTAAGCTTTCATTTTCTTTACTTTAGCGCATCTCATTCCTCTATGAACTAACATTTAAAACTTCCAGGTACGTTCATTGCCTGTATCTTTAGTAATTAGCATGTCTTTATCAAAGTCATAATATTTTGGTAAGCACATTCAATGAATCATTTTAATCAGTGCTTCATCACATAATTAGTGACCTCGTCAGTTATCAGTTACAGGGCATTGCCCTCTAGTTACCCGCGCGGCTTTAGGCCAGGTCTTTCGGTCGGCTTGACAGGTGTACACCTATTCACAGATCGTAACAGTTACTAAGGGGTGCACTAATAGATAATAATTAGCAATGCAGTTTTATATGCATCTCATTCCTTATTTCCACTTAAAATGAATTGCAAGTGGGCCCTAAATAACTTTTCAATGAACCTTTAACAGTACAGAGATGCATGTACTGAGCTTTGGCTCACAGTTCGAAATATTTTTATGTTTTGTTTTAAGAAAATGTTCAATGAACCGCCCTGAGATGGGCTGGGAGGCCAGAAGTGATAAATGAGACAGAACCATTCATGTGGTTGACGGTGTGGGAGAGCTAAGATGCTATCTTGGCATATTGTGATGTATTTTGACGTATTTTGGAGTGCCTAATGTATATTTAAGTTAAATTATGTATTTTGATGTTACGATTGTATTCCTAAATCGAGTTATGTAAGTTGGTGTTATCCTTGCGATGTTAGAACCTTTTTGTATATAACTAAATGGTTTGGGTGTTTATGATGGTGTATACCCTGTTATGGGGTAACCTTTGAGTTATGGCAAGTTCTCATGTTTAATGGAAGCCTTGTCCTTCATGGACGGCGGTAACGCCCCGTTCATTGAATTATTATATCTTATTAATAACCTTAAGCAGATGAATGCAGGCAATGAATCATATACATTTAGGGCGTTACATATTTGGTATCAGAGCCCAGGTTGAGGTTTTCTTGAGGAATGTAGAGTTAGAGTTAGAAACTATAGGGTGAGAATGGTTGTAGTGGGGGGGCTAACGTATATTGCTAGAATGATATTAGGAGTGTAATAACGATATTAGACTGCTAGTTGCTTCCATTTGTATGCTTCTTGTTTATGGATATGCATGCCTCTCATACATGTGTTTTCTTTGTTAGATGGATCCTTATGGTGTTAATATGCTGCCGGGGGGATCTATGATAGCTCACATTGCATTGCTACATATGAGTATAGAAACACATGCACAGGACCCTTATTCTGAGTTCCACAGTACCTCCGTCCGTGCACAGTGACTGCTTGGGTCCTTACCCCCGGTTGGCCCGTGGGTGGAGTTTAGGCAACGTTACCACAACTTTATGATGACAGGGAACCCAGGCTTGAACGGGCCTAGGTTTCAGGCCCAGGGGGCGTGGATGACACTCACTATGGAACTGTTGTTGAGAGAGGAGTTTGAATTGAGGGGACTTACTATAGAAACTCTTCAGCATGTTTTCCCCTACATCAAGTCCATTCTCCACCTGTAGCCCCGGTACCAGCACAGGGGCCACCCTCCCCCCAGCACCAGCACAGGGGCCACCCATTCCGCCTGCACCAGACACCCCACTGATATCTGATAGCCCTGGAGAGGCTTACGTGGTAATAGACATCCCCAGCACCCCAGAAGTTGTGGTGATTAGTTCTGGGGATGAGGACCACCAGGGCGATGAGGACGATCCAGAGGAGGACGATCCAGAGGAGGATGATCCTGAGGAGGATCAAGACAGTGATGAGATGGGGATAGAGCAGCAAGGGGAACAAGAGGCGGATGAGTTGATGATGGACTTAGGGGAGGAGCATGAGCCACAAGTTCAACAGGAGGTCGATAGTGCCGAATCAGAGGCATCTACAAGTAGCTTTGATTCAGGAGAACCTGATGATGAGTCTGACCCAGATTACGATCCATCTAGGGATCATTAGGTGGTTCTAGGGGCTGGTCTAGTGGGTTTCATTTTGAGCCCAGTATGTAGATATGGTTTAGCTGGATTGGATAATTACATTTTATGGGGCATTTGACATTGTATATAGTTAATCCAATCCTCGCCAACCGTGATGATATGGTCCGTACCTCTTTTTGGTTATGTGACGGACTTAGTGCCTAGGGGCTATTTAGTCTTTAGTGATAGGGAAATAGTTGGAGCTAGTCTTGCTTACTTAGCTAGGTGTAATATGCTTTTGTTGCTCATGTATATAAATCAACGATGTATGTAAGTAAGCAGTTTTGAAATGAAATGATGATGCTTAAAGTTATGATATAATCTTCAAGCCACCTCTTATGTATTTATTGGGCATGTTTATCTTATATGTCTGGAGGTTCCAGTGTTTGAATTGCTTTATTTAATATATGATCAGAATGTCCCAGTCAGTGCACAACAACATGGAGGTTCAGGTAGAGGACAATATGGAACAAGGCTAGGGATCGGGTGATCAAGCCTCTTGCCAGGAACCACAACATGGTGACACGCCACCATTGCCCTCTGTATTAGCTAGCAACTTAGGAAACCCGAGTTATTGGCCAACTTTAATTGCCGAATTGATGAAGCGAATTCCCCAGGTACCTATTGAAACCCCTCCTAAAGAGGATAAATTGGCAGATAGGGTAGCACGGTGCAACCCTAAAGTTTATAATGGATCTTATGATCTAGTAGTGCTAGAAGAATGGATAAGGGGAATGGAGAAAGTTTTCACAGTAGTTGAGGTACCAGAGGAAAAGAAAATGAACATTGGGACGTATTATTTGTCAGGTGAAGCTGACATTTGGCGGAATACCGTGAAGGATAAGCTCCTAGGGCCTGAATTCACCTGGAGTAAATTTTTAGCAGAGTTGAGGGCAAAATTTTACCCAGCTGTGGTGTAAAGGCAAAAGGAGAAAGAATTTATGGAGTTGAAAATGAGCGGTAGTATGTCAGTGATGTAGTATGCTAGTAAGTTTACAGAACTATCTAGGTTTGTCCCTGAATTTGTGTCATCGGAAAGGTTAAAGACGAGAAGGTTTGAAGAGGGTTTGGCCTTCTACATTCGAAACCAGTTAGCCGGGCAACCCATTCTGACTTACCAAGAACTGTATGAGCGAGCTGCTGAAGTGGAACGAGTGAAGACAGAGTTGAGGGCACTGAATCCAATCAACCACAAGAGAAAGAGGTTTAAGCGGGGGACTCTAAGTGAGCGTGTGAACCAGAATCAGCAGAACCAGAAGAAACCTACTCCTGTTCCCCCTAAGAGCCGTCTTGCAGGCTCGGCAGCACCCTGTGCGAAGTGTGGAAGAACAAATCACACCACTCCAGAATGCCGAGTTGGCACTAACAAATGCATGTGGTGTGGAAGTCCTGAACACCTCATCGTTGTATGCCCCCGACGACTGAAAGCAGTAGACAAGGGCGCAGTAAAAACCTTGGCTCCGCCCCACTAGGGACCCCCACCTACAAGGCCTGCAGTTACAGGAAGGGCATTTGTGATGAACAAAAAGGAAGCTGCTACCTCTGGTACGGTAGTCACTGGAACTCTCTTTTTAAATTCAAAGCCATTTTGTGTATTATTTGATTCGGGCGCCACTCATTCTTTTATATCTACCCGATCTGCTATACAATTGAGTCTAGAGAACAAAAAGATGGAAACCAATTATAGAATTAAGCTACCCAATAATTCTATGATTGAGTGCCCCTTCTCTTTTGAACTTGTCCCCATCATCATTGGTGAAACTACTTTCCCTATGGATTTGATTCAATTTGACTTGTCTGATTTTGATATCATTTTGGGGATGAATTGGTTGCATACTTATGGAGCCAAAATTGATTGTGACGATCTTAAGGTTATCTTGAAAGATGAACAAGGGAGAAAAGTGTGTTTTTATGGGCAGAGAGAGGCAAAATCTTGTTCTTTGATTTCCGTTATGAAAGCAAGTAAGCTGTTATGTCAGGGGTGTATTGGGTATTGGTGTTATGCTATTGACACCCAAACGAAAGAAGAAAAAGCAAAAAACATACCTGTGGTTTGTGAATTTGAAGATGTTTTTCCTGAAGAGTTACCAGGACTACCGCCACAAAGGGAAATTGATTTTAGAATCGAATTGATTCATGAGGCCCAACCTATTTCGAAAGCCCCATATCATATGGCCCCAACTGAGCTTAAGGAATTGAAGATTTAACTAAATGAACTATTACAGAAGGGCTTTATTAGGCCAAGTGTGTCACCATGGGGTGCTCCAGTGTTGTTTGTCAAGAAAAAGGATGGAACCTTAAGACTCTGTATTGATTACAGGGAGTTGAACAAGATTACCATCGAAAACAAATATCCTCTGCCATAAATAGATGATTTGTTTGATCAACTACAAGGAGCAGGAGTGTTCTCTAAGATTGATTTGAGGTCAGGGTATTATTAACTTAGGATTAAACCTGACGACATCTTTAAGACAGCATTTAGAACCCGGTATGGTCACTATAAATTCACAGTGATGTCTTTTGGTCTTACTAATGCCCCTGCAGCCTTCATGGACCTTATGAGCAGGGTTTTCAGACCCTATTTAGATAAGTTTGTAGTGGTATTTATAGATGACATCCTTATCTATTCTAAGGACAAGGAGGAACATGCTGATCAATTACGAACAGTACTGCAAACCTTAAGGGAACATCAACTTTATGGCAAACTAAAGAAATGTGAATTTTGGTTGGAGGAAGTTGTATTTTTGGGGCATGTGATTACCAAAGAAGGAATTAAAGTTGACCCCCAAAAGGTGAAAGCAATCACAGAATGGCCAAGGCCTACCAATGTCACTGAAATTAGAAACTTTCTGGGTTTAGCAGGTTATTATCGAAGGTTCGTCAAGAACTTTTCGAAAATAGCTTCACCATTAACCCATCTACTGAAAAAGGTGAATAAGTTTGAGTGAACTGAAAGGTGTGAGAAAGCTTTCCAAGAGCTAAGACGGCGACTAACTACCGCCCTAATCCTAATGTTACTAATGGAAGGAAAGGAGTATATAGTTTATAGTGACGCTTCGAAGAATGGTTTAGGATGCGTACTGATGCAGGAGAACAAAGTAGTAGCTTATGCCTCTCGACAACTCAAGCCATATGAGAAAAACTACCCTACTCATGACCTAGAATTAGCAGTCGTGGTCTTTGCATTGAAAATTTGGAGACATTATTTATATGGGGTATCGTGCAAGATCTATACTGATCATCAAAGTCTAAAGTATATCTTCACCAAGAAGGAGCTCAACTTGAGGCAACGGCGTTGGCTTGAGTTGCTTAAAGATTATGATTTGCAAATTCAATATCACCCTGGTAAAGCAAATGTGGTGGCGGATGCCCTGAGTAGGAAGGTACAACATAGCCCGAACCCTATGGTGATTACTCAATTGAATCTCTTAAGAGAACTTGAGGACTTTGGGATTCAATTGGTGTCCCACGGGCAAACGAAGGCTCGATTATCAGCACTCACTGTACAACCTTCCTTAGGGGAAGAAATTCGACTGAACCAGGAAAGTGATCCCGAACTTCAAAGAATAAAGCAAAATTTAGAGAAAGGGAAGTCTCCGGGATTTGTAGTACACGAGGATGGGACTCTGAGGTTCCAGAATTGCCTATGTGTGCCCAAAAATGGGGAATTAAGAAAGCAGATCTTGGAAGAGGCTCACAATACTCGTTATTCCATGCATCCAGGAGGCACCAAGATGTACAGAGATTTGAGACAATATTTTTGGTGGAATAATTTGAAGAAGGACGTTAAAGCGGAGTATCAACGTCCTGTGGGTGAACTACAACCCTTAGAAATTCCTACTTGGAAGTGGGATTCGATCTTGATGGACTTTGTTATGGGTTTACCGCTTTCTACCTCGAAAAAGAATGCTATCTGGGTCATAGTTGATCGACTCACAAAGTCAGCTCATTTCTTACCCATTAAGGATACTTGGGGAGTTGAAAAACTAGCCCAACTGTATGTCAAGAAGATAGTCCGTCTACATGGGATCCCTTTAGACATAGTTTCAGATAAGGATCAAAGATTCCAAGCACATTTCTAGCAAGCGCTTCAAAAAGCCTTTGGGACCAAACTAAGCTTTAGTAGTTTCTACCACCCAGAAACAGATGGACAAACTGAAAGGGTGAATCAAATTTTGGAAGACATGCTAAGAGCTTGTGTATTGGAGTTTCAAGGGAAGTGGGAAGATGACTTGCCTTTGGTGGAATTCTCTTATAACAACAACTATCAATCCACCATCAAGACAGTCCCATTTGAGGCTTTATATGGGAGGAAATGTAGAACTCGGTTGTGCTGGAGTGATTTGGACGAGGCATTGATTATAGGTCCTGAAATGATTCAAGAGACCACTAAAACAATAAGAAAAATTCGGGAACATATCAGGATCGCCCAAAGTCGACAAAAAAGTTATGCAGACAAAAGAAGAAGGCCTCTGGAGTTTCAAGTAGGCGATAACATTTTTCTAAAAGTCTCACCAACCAAAGGTATCAAAAGGTTCGGAGTGCGAGGCAAATTGAGTCCAAGGTACATTGGACCTTACGAAATCATCGAAAAGTTGAATCCTGTAGCTTATCGGCTAGCTCTGCCTATAGAACTTGAGCACGTACATAACGTGTTCCATGTCTCTCAGCTTAAGAAATACATTCCAGATCCAGACCATACCATTGTATCTGAACCTATCGATATCACTGAAGATCTAGTATATGAGAAGCGTCCTATTTAAATACTAGATCACAGGATTAAACAACTGCGCAACAAGCAGATACCATTGGTCAAAGTACTCTGATCAAACCACACCTCCCAAGAAGCCACCTGGGAGACCGAAGAGGCTATGAGAACTGTATATCCACATTTATTCGAGGTAATCCTGCATGATATGGTGAAATTCGTTAGTTTTGAGGACGAAACTTTTTAAGGGGGGAAGACTGTAATAGTCCAACCCTAAATTGTGTTATTCATTTCATTTCATTAATCCAAAGGATTAATTTCATTTCATTTACATCATCTTTTTTTGTTATTCCCATTTGGACATTTCTAACTAGGCCCTCACTTTGCAATCCATGGGTTTTGTTTTAAATCGATTTAGGCCTTGATATTTTACGAATTTAACGATTTAATTCTTTTTCATGACACTAAAATCATTTAATCTCAAACTTTGAAAAAAAAAATTCGCAAACGCACTCGGTTTCAGTTCTTTCTCTAAACCCGAGCCCGTTTAGGGCCGTTTGCGACGTAACGAGACTTGATCTGCATTTGTTCAGCTAAATCCTCTTAATTAAGCCTTAATCAAGCTTGATATTTTTGACTTTTATACTTTAATTTGTAGCCAAGTAAATATGTAAATATAAATTGTAAAATTTTCATTTTTGTTTCATTTTAAACCAAGTTTTCAAGACACTTTCTCTCTCCTATTTCTCTCCTCCTTCTCTCTTGCACACGTCCAGCACCTACACAGCAGCCCCATCCCCATTTTCAGCCACCAAACAACCACCAAACAACCACCACTCATCACCCCAACCATCCCTCTCCCTCCTTCAAGCACCAAGCATCATTTCTACTTCTCTTTAAGCTCAAAGTGAGTATTCTTTTCACCTCCTATGCTGATTTTTGTTTTTGATTCTTGATCTTGTTGGTTTTGTTTCTTATTTTGGTTGTTTTAGTGATGGATTATGTTGGTTTTTATGGTATTAAGAATCATCTAGTTGATGGATTATGTTGGAGTTGAAATTGGATGAGGTTAGGGTTAGGGTTTCATCTTAATCATGCAAGCTTCTTGTTCAAGTGTTGTTTAGTGATTGATCTATCCTTGTTTTTGTTTATCTCTTGATATATTAAAGTTGTCATGTTGTTTATGGTGTTTTGAAAAGTTGGGAGTGAGTTCAAAGTGACCCAAAGTTAGGGTTTTGTTCAAAATGCAAGATTTGAATCAACTAAGAGTAAATTTGAGGTGTGTGTGTATATGTGACTAGAAAAGGAGTTTTATTTGATATGAATATGAAGAGGAATCATGTATGATGTTTGTGTATGATGTTGGTATGTACCAAAGTGTATTTACATACTCTTAAGAAAGAGTTTGAGTTGAGGATTGGGGTAATAAGTGAAGGAAAACACTAAATCAGTGCTGCTGGAATTTTCAGAAAAATAAGACAGTCTTTGAAATGACACTGGTAATGATCGGCCCATCCAAAAATTCTAATTTTTGGTGGGTAGATAGGTCAGTGTGCTAGCTTCAAAATGGTCGCATTAATCCGAGGTCTGTGGAGAAAGTTATAGTCATTTTACCGAACCTGTGCAGGGTGGACTTAAAACTGACATGTTGGTGTTCTAGCCCCATTTTGAGAACCCTAGCATGGGAATCATGTTTTGTTCCTTGATGAAAGTTTTAGAGGCCTTCCTAAGCTGTTTATATTGGGGTCTTACGTCTCATTTTGAGGCCGGGACTACAAGTTGTGGATTATTCTTTCCGTACCCTCCTTTCAAACCCTTATGCTCTAAACTTGCTACCATGTCTTAAATCATATTTCTATGATTTATATCATCATCATTTTGGTTAATCATTGAACTGATGTGTAAAAGTTCTTCATAACCCAGTTTTATTTAAAATTATCCATTATAAAAACAAGATCGTTCCTGACCTCATGTTCCTGTAATAAATTTTTGAGCAGAATCAAGGCCTAAGCTTTCATTTTCTTCACTTTAGTGGATCTCATTCCTCTGTGAACTAACATTTAAAACTTTCAGGTACGTTCATTGCCTGTATCTTTAGTAATTAGGATGTATTTATCAAAGTCATAATATTGTGGTAAGCACATTCAATGAATCATTTTAATCAGTACTTCATCACATAATTAGTGACCCCGTCAGTTATCAGTTACAGGGCATTGCCCTCCAGTTACCCGCGCGGCTTCAGGCCAGGTCCCTTGGTCGGCTTGATGGGTGTGCACCTATTCACAGATCGTAATAGTTACTAAGGGGTGCACTAACAGATAATAATTAGCAATGCAGTTTTATATGCATCTCATTCCCTATTTCCACTTAAAATGAATTGTAAGCGGGCCCTAAATAACTTTTCAATGAACCTTTAACAGTACAGGGATGCATGTACTGAGCTTTGGCTCACAGTTCGAAATACTTTTATGTTTTGTTTTAAGAAAATGTTCAATGAACCGCCCTGAGATGGGCTGGGAGGCCGGAAGTGATAAATGAGACAGAACCATTCATGTGGTTGACGGTATGGGAGAGCTAAGATGCTATCTGGGCATATTGTGATGTATTTTGATGTATTTTGGAGTGCCTAATGTATATTTAAGTTAAATTATGTATTTTGATGTTGCGACTGTATTCCTAAATCGAGTTATGTAAGTTGGTGTTATCCTTGCGATGTTAGAACCTTTTTGTATATAACTAAATGGTTTGGGTGTTTATGATGGCGTATACCCTGTTATGGGGTAACCTTTGGGTTATGGCAAGTTCTCATGTTTAATGGAAGCCTTGTCCTTCATGGACGGTGGTAACGCCCCGTTCATTGAATTATTGTATCTTATTGATAACCTTAAGCAGATGAATGCAGGCAATGAATCATGCACATTTGGGGCATTACAACTTGTCAGGTGTACACCTATCCACAGATTGTAACATTTACCAGGGGTTCACTATCAGGTAATAATTAGCAATACAGTTCAATGTTCATCTCATTTCCTATTTTAAATTAAAATTAATTGCAATGCAGGCCCAATCAGCTTTTCAATGATCATTTAACAATACAGGCATGTATGTACTGAGCTTCAACTCACAGTTTGAAATGTTTTCATGTTTTGTTTTAGGAAAGTATTTAGTGAATCAGCCTCAGGTGGGTAGGACGACTGAAGGTGATAAGTGAGCAAGGAAGTCTAAATGGAATGGTGCTGTATTAGTGTTGAGATACTTTTAACATTGTATTGTGATATATTTTGGTGCTGAAACGGTACACTCTATCATAGTTCTATATTTTAGTATAATCCTTGAGATAGTTGAATAATTTTGATGTTGTTAGAACTGTGTCATACATGTGTGTGTGTGTATATATATATATATATATATATATATATGGTTTTGATGGGTTGTGATTGTGTGAATGCCTCTAATGGTAGACATTGATTAGCATTGCTAAACTTATTATTTACGAGCAAAGCCTTGTCTTTTTTGGACGGCGGTAACGCCCTGATCATTTGCGATATCACTTCTAATTGGTGAAACTAATGAAGAGAACGCAAACAGTGAAGTATGTACATTTGGGGTACTACAGATTTGGTATCAGAGTCAGGTTTTGATTCTCTTGATGGAATATAGAGTATGGAGTTTAGATATAGGAGAGTGAGAAAGTTTATTAGTAAGGAATATCATGTACTATTAGGGATAGAGACCTGTGATTTTAGAAATGCATATTGCTTACCTTTTATATGCCCCTCATTTGTATTTTCCTTACTAGATGGATCCTTACGCGATTAACATGATGCCCGGTGCATCTGTGGCGGTGCACATTTCACTACTGCATGCAAGCATGATAGTACATGCACAGGACCCTTTCTCTGAGTTTCATAGCATCACAGTCTGTGCATGCAGATTGCTATGGTCCTTACCCACAGTTGATCTGTGGGTAGAGTTTAGGTTTCGTTATCATCATTTCACGATGACGGGGGACTCAGGTTGGGGCGGACCTAGGTTTTAGGTCCAGGGGGCTTGGGCGACCATCACATCAGAGTTGATGTTGATGGATGAGTTCGAGCAGAGGGGGATTACTGTGGAGACTCTCTAGCACATCTTTCCCTTACATCAGGCACATCCTCCACCTGCACCCCACCACTAGCACAGAGACTACCCTCCCCGCTCACACCAGGTACCCCACTGATTCCCGACAGTCTTAGGGAGGCTCATGTGGTGGCGAAACTCTCTGATACCCCAGAGATTGAGGTAGTTAGTTCTGAAGACGAGGCCATCGAGGGTTTTGAGGGCCTAGAGGAGGAGGATGATCCCAAGGAGGATTAGGACATTGATGAGGCGGTAGTGGAGCAGCAGGTTGATCAGAAGGTTAACGAGGTAGGGCTAGGAGTGTCGGACAGCAGCTTCAACCCAGGTGAGGAGCCGACGATGAGTCCGACCCAGATTATGATCCATCTAGGGATCGTTAGGTTGTTTCAGGGGTACACCTGAGTAGGTTACATTTTGAGCCCCGTATGTATATATGATATGATCGGATTGGATAGTCGTATTTTGTGTACCATATGACATTGAATATAGTTAGCCCAATCCTTCCGACCATGATGATATGGTCCATTTCTCTTTTTTTGGTCATGTGATGGATCTAGTGTCTTGGTGCTAGTTAGCGTTTGAGGTTAGGGTAGGAGTCAAAGCTAATTTTGCCTAGTCAGTTTGATGTGTTATGCTTTATTGAGCATGTATATAAACAGGCAGCTATGTATGTAAACAAGCAGTTATGAAACGATATAATGAAGCTTTGGGTTTGTTTCAATGATATTTGAGCTATATTAAACGTATCTATTGGGCATGCTTATCTTATATATTGGGATATTTCAGTGATTAAATTGTTTCATTTAATGTATAATCAGAATGTCTGAATCAGTGTAAAACAATGCGGAGGTTCATATAGAGGAAACCTCGGATCATGGCCAGGGATCGGGTGAACAAGCCTCACATCATGTGCAGCCAAATTTTGGTGAAATGCCACCAATTTCCCCTGAGTTTGCTAACAACATTGGAGAGCCGAACTACTGGCCGACCTTAGTAGCTGAATTGATGAAGCGGATTCCCCGAGTACCTATTGAAACCCCTCCTAAAGATGATAAATTACCAGATAGGGTAGCACGATGCAACCCTAAAGCGTATGACGAAAATTATGATCTATAGTGTTGGAGGAATGGGTAAGGAGAATGGAGAAAATTTTTACAGTCGTAGAGGTTCCAGAAGAAAAGAAAGTAAACATTGGGATAAATTATTTGTCTGGTGAAGCTGATATTTGGTGGAACACCGTTAAGGGTAGGCTCATATGGCCTTGGGATGGGAGTATAGTCCGAATTCGATGCAAATCCGACTCGATCTGAAGCAAAGTTATCTAATTCGAATCTAATAAAAAATAATCCGATTCAGAGTATGATAAAAATAATCTGAATCTGACTTCGATCTGAGCAGAGTTGGAAGAGAGTCCATCTGATCCGATTAACATCCGATCCAATATCTTTTTTTAATAATTTTAACTTTTTTTGAAGATAGAAAAATTTTAATATGATAACTCTTAAAAAATTCGCATAAGGTCTGCATTCTATGTGCAGTGCACTATTCTTTCTTAGCTAATTTCCTCTTCTTTTTCGATCTTTTTCTCGCTCCCTCATCTTTGTCCATTAATCAAAGTTGTACTTTCTCCCTTCCTTCCAACTATTGTACTATTGTTTATCCCTTTCACTCCAAAGTGAATTTTTATTCTCTTTTTCCAACACTTTTTTACTTTAACACATTGAAATACTTAATATAAAAAGTTATTTGACATTAAAGTGGTATTTAATATTGCACTTACAAGTGAGAAAAAATAAGGATGGAAATAAAAAATTGTACAAATATTGAATAAAAATATATAATCGGATTATATAAGATTATATCCGGATCTAATCCGATCGGAAATCAATCTGAATCCAATTTAACATCTAATCCGACAGAGTCGGATTTAGATTAGATTTTTAAATCCGATTATTAATTGGATCGAATTTGAATGTCTATACATTTGATCCGAATCCGACTCGTTGGCATCCATAGTAGGGCCTGCATTCACCTGGAGTAAATTTGTGGATGAGTTGAGGGCAAAATTTTACCCAGTTGTAGTCCAAAGATAAAAGAAAAAAGAGTTTATGGAGCTGAAAATGAGTGGCAATATAACTGTGATGCAGTATGCCAGCAAGTGTATAGAATTATCCAGGTTTATTCCTGAATTTGTGTCCTCTGAAAGCTTGAAGATGAGGAGGTTTGAAGAGGGTTTGGCCTTGTACATTCGAAATCGATTAGTTGGGCAACCAATTTTGACTTACCATGAGCTATATGAGCGAGCCGCTAAAGTGGAGCGAGTGAAGGCAGAATTGAGAGCCTTAAACCCGATCAGCCAAAAGAGAAAAGGGATTGAACGAGGAACTCTGAGTGAGAGTGTGAACCAGAAGAAACCTTTTCCCGCTCCTCCCAAGAGTCATCCTGTAGGCTCAGCAGAGCCCTGTGGAAAATGCGGAAGAACAAATCACACCACCCTTGAATACTGAGTAGGAACTAACAAGTGCATGTAGTGTGGAAGCCCTGAACACCTTATTGCTGCATGCCCCTGAAGGTTGAAGGCTGTAGACAAAGGTGCAGCAAAAGTCTTGGCCCCACCTCGCTAAGGGGCCCCACCACCAAGGCCTGCAGTGGTAGGACGGGCGTATGTAATGAGCAAGAAGGAAGCTGCTACCTCTAGTACGGTAGTTATTGGAACTCTCTTTTAAATTCAAAGTTATTTTGTGTATTATTTGATTCGGGTGCTACTTATTCACTTATATCCACTAGGTCTGCCATGTAATTGAACCTAGAGGTAGGAGAACGGAAATCAATTATAGGATCAAGCTACCCAATAATTCTGTGATTGAGTGTCCCATCTCCTATACACTTGTTCCCATTACCATTGGTGGAATTGTCTTCCCTGTGGATTTGATTCAATTTGATTTGTTTGATTTTGATATTATTTTGGGAATAAATTGGTTGCACACTTATGGAGCTAAGATTGATTATGAAGATCTTAAATTTATTTTGAAAGATGAAAAAGGGAGAGAAGTATGTTTCTATGGGTAGAGACAGGAAAAATCTTGTCCGTTGATCTCTGCCATGAAAGAAAGTAAGCTTTTATGTCAGGGGTGTATTGGATATTGGTGTTATGCTCTTGACAACCAAATAAAAGAAGAGAAAGTAGAAAATATTCCTATAGTTTGTGAGTTTGAAGATGTTTTTCCTGAGAAGTTACCAGGATTACCCCTACAGAGGAAAATTGATTTTGGAATTAAATTAATCCCTGGTGCCCAACCTATCTCCAAAGCCCCATATCGTAT
Organism: Carnegiea gigantea; assembly: GCA_029747015.1. Taxonomy (NCBI): domain Eukaryota; kingdom Viridiplantae; phylum Streptophyta; class Magnoliopsida; order Caryophyllales; family Cactaceae; genus Carnegiea; species Carnegiea gigantea. Next base: position 53,701 of record JAKOGI010000710.1, read on the forward strand.
GGTCCTAACTGAGCTTAAGGAACTGAAGATTCAGTTAGATGAGCTGTAACAAAAGGGCTTTATAAGGCCAACTGTATCACCATGGGGTGCGCCAATGTTGTTTGTGAAGAAAAAGAATGGAACCTTAAGGCTATGTATTGACTACCGGGAACTGAACAAGATCACCATTAAAAAGAAATATCCTTTGCCACGAATAGATGATTTGTTTGATCAACTGCAAGGAACAGGAATCTTCTCTAAGATTTATTTGAATTCAGGGTACCATCAACTTAGGATTAAAGCTAAGGACATCCCCAAGACCGCATTTAGGACCAGGTACAGTCACTATGAGTTTACAGTGATGCCGTTTGGCCTCACCAATGCTCCCATAGCCTTCATAAATCTTATGAACAGAGTCTTTAGACCCTATTTAGATAAGTTTATAGTGGTGCTTATAGATGACATCCTTATCTATTCTAAGGATATGGAGGAATATGTTGATCATTTGAGGATGGTGTTATAAACCCTGAGAGAGCATCAACTTTATGAAAAATTAAAGAAGTGTGAATTTTGGATAGAAGGAGTGGTGATCTTGGGACATGTGGTTACAAAAGAAGGAATCAAGGTTAACCACCAAAAGGTGAAGACAATCATGGAATGATCAAGGCCTACAAACGTCACTGAGATTAGAAGCTTTCTAGGTTTAGCAGGCTATTATCAAAGATTTGTCAAGGACTTTTCGAAAATAGATTCGCCCTTGACCAATCTGTTGAAGAAAGTGAATAAATTTGAGTGGACAGAGAAGCTTGAGAAAGCTTTTCAAGAGATAAGGCAGCGATTAATTACCGTCCTAATCCTAACACTACCAATAGAAGGTAAGGTGTATACCATCTATAGTGATGCTCTAAAGAAAGGATTAGGGGGTGTTCTGATGCAGGAAGACAAGATAGTAGCCTATGCCTCTCGACAGCTCAAGCCTTATAAGAAAAACTACCCAACCCATGACCTGAAGTTAGCAACTGTGGTCTTCGCACTAAAAATTTGGAGACATTACTTATATGGAGTACCATGCAAGATTTATACTAACCATTAAAGTTTGAAGTATATCTTCAACCAGAAGGACCTCAATTTGAGATAACGGTGTTGGTTTGAGTTGCTTAAAGTCTATGATTTATAGATTCAATATCACTTAGGAGAAGCAAATGTTGTAGCAGATGCCCTGAGTAGGAAAATGCAACATAGCTCAAATACTGTGGTGATTACTCAGTTGAGTCTCTTGAGAGAGCTTGAGGACTGGGGAATTCAACTAGTAACCCATGGGCAAGCAAATGTGCAATTATCAGCACTTACCTTACAGACTTCCATAGTGGAGGAAATTCGGGTGAACCAGGAAAGTGATCCTAAAATCCAAAGAATAAAGCAAAATTTAAAGAAAGGAAGGCCTCCTGGGTTTGTAGTACATGAGGATGGGACCCTGCAATTCCATAATCACTATGTGTACCTAAAAATGAGGAATTGAGGAAACAGATCCTAGAAGAGGCTCACAATACTTGTTACTCGGTGCATCCAGGAGGCATTAAGATGTATAGAGACCTAAGGCAATACTTCTTGTGGAATAATATGAAAAAGGAGGTTGCAGAATATGTGGATAAGTATCTAACCTGCCAGAAGGTTAAAGCAGAGCGTTAGGGTCCCGTGGATGAACTGCGACCCCTAGAAATTCCCACTTGGAAGTGGGATTCAATCTCAATAGACTTCGTTGTGGGTTCACCCCTTTCTGCCTCAAAGAAGAATGCTATCTGTGTCACAGTTGATCGACTTACCAAGTTGGTCCATTTTCTGCCAATCAGGGATACTTGGGGAGTTGAAAGACTAGCCTAACTATATGTTAAGGAGATAGTCCGCCTGCATGAGATTCCCTTAAATATAGTATCAGATAGGGATTAAAGATTCCAAGCCTGTTATGGCAAGTACTTCAAAAAGCCTTTGGGACTAAATTAAACTTTAGTAGCTCTTATCACCCTGAGACAGATGGACAAACTGAGAGAGTGAATCAAATTATAGAGGATATGTTAAGAGCTTATGTATTGGAGTTCCAAGAAAAATGAGAAGATGATTTACTGCTGGTGGAGCTTTCTTATAACAACAGCTACTAGTCTGCCATCAAAATGGCCCCGTTTGAGGTTTTCTACGGGAGAAAGTGTAGAACTCCATTGTGTTGGAATGACTTGAATGAGGTATTGATTATAAGCCCTGAAATGATCCAGGAAACTGTGGAAACAATAAGAAGAATTTCATAGCATATTAAGGCTGCCTAGAGCCAGCAAAAGAGTTATGCTGATAAAAGAAGAAAGCCTTTGGAGTTTCAAATAGGCGATAAAGTTTTTCTAAAAGTTTTGCCAATTAAGGGCATCAAGAGGTTCGGAATGCGGGGCAAATTGAGTCCAAGATATATTGGACCTTATGAAATCATTGAAAAGTTGAATCCCGTAACTTATCGCCTGGATCTGCCTGTAGAACTTGAACACGTATAGAACGTGTTTCACATCTCTCAGCTTAGGAAGTATATTGCAGATCCAAACTACACCATTGTACCTAAACCTATTAAAATCACTGGGGATCTAGTGTATGAGGAGCAATCAGTCTTAATACTAGATCGTAGGATTAAGCAGTTGCGCAACAAGCAGATACATCTAGTCAATGTGCTATGGACAAACCATACCTCCCAAGAGACCAGTTGGGAGACAGAGGAAGAAATAAGAGCCAAGTACCCACATTTATTTGAGGTAATCTTGCATGACATAGCAAAGCTCATAAGTTTTGAGGACAAAACTGCTTACGGGGGGGAGGCTGTAATAGCCCAATCCTAAATCATGTTTATTTATTTAATCACCTTATGATAAAGATTTTCTTATATTTATTTATCGCATTCAATCATTTCGGTTAAAAAAAAATCATTTGGGCCCTCGCTTCGGGTTTCTGTTATCGTAACATTTAAGGGAAATCAATAGTAGGCCTTGATAATTATAATCTAAGTGATTTAATTTATTTTTCTGTAACATCACAAAAATCTAAATTCGAGTTACATAAAAATCTTATCGCCATAGAGCATTTTATTACCACTCAATTCATTCTGGCCCAATTTGAAGCCTAACAATTTTGCTTAATAAAATCTAACTAATTACCATGATTTATGTATAATTGTATTAGTTAAAAGCTACTTTTGAGAGATAAATTTCAGCCAAATATTTGAGATCATTCCAAGCTAAGCAAGAGGCATATCTCACAAACCCATCTCCCTTTTCTCTCTCCTCCATAGCTACGGCACCCACCCCCCATTGCTTGCTATTGTTCTTATCATCGCAACCACCACTAGAGCAGCCACCACAAGCAGTCCGCCACCACCAGCTCAGCCGTCATCCCTTCTCAATACCCACCCTCATCAATCACTTTTCTCCCTCCTCTTTTAGGCATCAAAGTGAGCACCCTAACTTTACTGCTTTGGATTTTTAGCTTTACTCTTGTTTTGTTATTTTTGATTGTTGATCTTGTTATTTTGATGAAATTAAGAGTTATTTTGATGTTTTTAATTGTTGATTAAGTTTGGGGCATGCTAGGGTTTAGGGTTATTCATGATCATGCAAGTTTGAGAGTGAAAGTATGTTTTCATGGATTGTTTATATTTGGTTTCGTGGTTTTAATCTCTAATAATGTTTGTGAGAGTGTTTTGGTGATTTGGGGATGAGATACATATGTTCTATGTTGGACATAAGCTAGGGTTTTAGGCACGTAATTTATGGTTTGAATGATTTTGGCATTACATATGTTGATTGCTTATGTTTTGATACAAAATGAATCTTGGATGTGTTCTTTGACTTGAAAAAAATGATTTAGTGTGATTCTTGAAGAGAAGTGGATTATGAAAATTTCCCCAATTGACTATACAGGATCCTTTTGCCCACTTATGCAAATAAATAAGGTTATGGATGTATTTAGAGTGAGTTTGAGAAAGAGAAGAATTGAAAATTTAGTGCAGATTATTATGGAGTGAAATTGAGTAATATGGCTTTGTATGGTGATGAGAAGGTCCAAGACTTTATTTCGTGATTTTAAGGTATGATTTTGGATGGGGAATTATGTGAAAAGTAGGGAGAAAGCTAAAACAGCAGGGCTATGAATAGTCTAAAAATAGGGGTGACTTTGTAATTAAACTGGTAATGATCGGGCGATTAAAAAATCATGATTTTTGGTGGGTAGATAGTCAATGTGTTAGCTTTCATATTCCTTTTGAATCACCTTAATCCGAATTTTGTGGAAAAAGTTATGGCTATTTATCAGAATTATGCAGGTTAGATCAAAACTGGCATACTTGTGTTCCCCATTTTGGGAACTCTATTATGAGAATCATGCTTGTTATTCTTAATGAAAGTTTTTCGAGACTTCTTAAACTTTCGATATAGGGGTATTGGGTCTCAATTGAGGATCAAAAGACTAAGTTATGAGTCATTCTTTCCAAGCCCCTGTTATGCTCTTACTTTTCTTGTACTAAATTATTAGCTATGAAATAAATATATTTGCTAACTAAATGTTCCTACAAAGATATTTTTGTACGGAATTAGGGCCTAATCTATTGTTTCCTTCACTTTTATGCATAATCCCATTTCAGTGAATTTCGTTAAAAGTATCAGGTACGTTCATTACCTGTATCTTTAGAAATTAGCACGTATTTATCAAAATTATAATATTTTAGTAAGTACATCAATGAATCAGTTTAATCCATGATTTATCACATAATAAGTGGCCCCATCAGTTATCAGTTACACAGTATTGCCTTTCAGTTATCCACGTAGCTTCAGGCCAGGTCCCCCGATCGACTTGGTAGGTGTACACCTATGCATAGATTGTAACAGTTACCAGGGGCTCACTATCAGATAATAATTGGCAATGCAGTTTTATATTCATCTCATTCCCTGTTTTAAATTAAAATGAATTATAATGCAGGCTCAATCAGCTTTTCAATGATCATTTAACAATATAGGTATGCATGTACTGAGTTTCGAGTCACAGTTCGAAATATTTTCATATTTTGTTTTAGAAAAATGTTCAATGAATAGCCCTCAGGCGGACAGGACGGCTGAAGGTGATAAGTGAGCAAGGAAGTCTAAATGGAATGGTGGTGTATTAGTGTTGAGATACTTTTAACACTGTATTGTGATATATTTTAGTGTTGAAATGGTATACTTCACCAGAGTTCTATATTTTGGTGTAATCCTTGAGATAGTTGAATAATTTTGATGTTAGAATATATATATATATATATATATATATATATATATATATATATATATATATATATATATATATATATATATATATATATATATATATATATATATGTATCTGTATGGTTTTAATGGGTTGTGATTGTGTGAATACTTCTGATGGTAGAGATTGATTTGTGTTGCTAAACTTATTATTTACAAGCAAAGTCTTGTCCTTTTTAGATGATGGTAACACCCTAATCATTTAGAATATTACTTCTAATTGGTGAACTAATGAATAGAACGCAAACAGTATAGTATGTACATTTGGGGTTTACATTTTCAGACTATTTTTCAGCTGATTTTTCTCTCACTTCTTTTTGAATTTTATATCCTGCAAGGGAAATGGATTTTTGTTTTTTAGATTTTGGAAAGGATATTTATGCTGAAATAGAATACTGATACTTAAAGTCGACTTTCCACTATGTCTGATTTCGTTAACTAAAGAAATATGAATTACAAATAATTGCTTGTTAATTTCCTTAACTTCAGTCTTAATTTTTACTAATTCATCTTTTAATTCTAAAACTATATCAATGATATAGTTTAATTGATGTGCTACCGAAGTGATTCCTTCTGGAGAGTGCACAATATGTGAATAATTCGGAGCAGTGCAAGTAGGTGATGATTCAAGCATTAAACACAATTAATTAGCTTAATTAACTATTATTTAATCTTGATTATGTTAATTATTTTTGGTCACGTGGCTCTAATACTGAATAAAAGAGAGCTTCTTGCAGTACTAATGAGAGAAATTATACATGCACAAATTTAAAATTTTGTAAGTTTTTAAGGATTAGAGTTTAAAATGCAAATTTCAAATGTTTAGAGGGTCAAGAAAAAACGGAGGGTACCCGAAAATTCCGTTAGTAAACTTTAAGGTACTAAAATATTCACTCCAAAACCTTAGGCCTTGAATTATTAATGTCACATATGTCGGGTCCCTGGGAATTAACTTCCCTCAAATGATTATGTCCTTTCTTAGCATTCTGCCTCTCCTTTTATAGAAGAGTTGGACTACATAGGATCCCCTGATGGTTACAGTACACACTGATATTTTCATATGACTATAGCTATCCTCATATGGTTACAGTAGATTACATTATTTTACTGGCTTGACACTTGACAAAATAATGCAATAATGTTGCAACAACTTTTCAGAGTACTAAATGTGGATAAGACTAGTCATTCATATTGAGATTCTGCATGCCTTCATCTCCAATAATGTCTTTCAGTCCATCATTATCAAGATAATCATCAAAATTTTCATCAAATTCAAGATGTTTTAAATCCTATCTTTCAAATAATTCTTGAAGATATTTGTTTCCTTTTTCTGATAAGAATTTTTCAACTCCAATATCAAAGAGATAGTCAACGACATCTTCTGAAGTTGCTCTTTCTACCTTCATATATTTATTAAGATCATTATGATAAACAAAAGTAGTGTTCCCGTAATGCATTACTTATTCAATTATTATCCACATTTGATGATAAATATTATAAAAATCAATGACTCTTCCTAAACTAGGATCACTAATTACTTCCCGTAGTTCTGAAAACTATTCTTGTTGTTGATCATTGGGATCATCTAAATCAATTAATTAAACAAAATAATATGCTGGTTTGGCTTTTTCATTTTCGTACTTAATAACTATGCAATGGACCTCAACATATACACTTCTACTATGTGAAATTTTTGTTGGACCATCAGAAGATGTAAGAATTCATTGGATCCTTTTAAACTTGCACTATTGAAACTTAGTCTTGAGAACAATGAGTACTTTGGATTTGGGATTTTCATGAGGTAAGCTACTATTCCATATTTCCAGGCTTTCATGGTAGGTTGATATGGAGAGATTGAATTTGCTAGGAATCTAACACCACCAACTCCAGATCTATCCGGAAAGAAAATCATAGTACTCCATGATTCCCAAACATTATAAGAATAACAAAGATAGTATGTTCATGTGCGCTGTATACTAGTCATTGAACCATTTTTCTTGAACATGTGAACTTAATTTTTTCTTGAATATCACAAAAACACTTTAGGTAATTCATTTATAACTCTAGAGGGCTGAATCTTTGTACTGTTAGGTAGGCTAAAGACAGCACACCAAAGAGTGATCTACTTTTTGTATGGAATTTTAAAATATCCATAAGGATTCTACTAGAATGAGAAATCCGTTCTAGTAGTAGTGGCATTTCATTTCAGATTTTCTCCTTTTCTGGCAGAAGTTTTGCGCTGCTGATTGCCATTGGCGAGTTCACGAGTTAAACTATCTGCCAGAGAAATTTTCAATTCCTGTATATGTTTCATAGAGAAAGAAAACTGCTTAAGCCATAATCACTAACACAGGAGTTGCCATTATATTTGTATATTTGATAAATTCTTTTTCACAAAACCAAGTATTGCCTTGTAATCAATTCCAATAAGAAAGGTTTTTGGGCTAAAAAGATTCAGAACTTTTCAATTCTCCTCACGACTGCAAAGTTTTTTTCCCATGGTGGGACAATTACATTCTGCTTTCCAGTGTAATATTTGCAAAATTTTTCTCCTTCTTTGATTTTGAGTACTGCACTTCAGTGCTCATTGCTGACATCTGTCCCAAGAATTAAATCATCTCCTTCATTAGACAAATTAAGAATAGGACGATTTTTACACATTTTTTTGAAGTTCTAAACGTTGAATCACTAGGAGTCCTTGTCCAGCTTACTTCTTTCTTGATCTTTTGCTGCAATGGTTTTCTTAAGTTAGCTAGACCTTTAATGAAATCTAAAACATAAGTAAGACATCTGAGAATCCTTTCAAATTGCTTCCTATGTTCAATCTTTTTAGGGAAGTTTTCTATTTTTTCTGGAATATATTTTTGTAGGATGATTTGTCCACCTTTTATCTCTAGACCTAAAAACTCAATTTCTTATTCAGCATAAATGCACTTGTTCTTACCAAGGATAATACCATGATCAAAGCATCTTTGGATGACAGCTAAGACATCATCTTGGTGTTATTCTATTGTCTTGGAAAAGATAAAGATATCATCGATGTAAAGTAGAAAACAATGATTAAGATATTTGAAGATACTACTCATTCTTCTTTGGAATATTTGTGGTGCATTTTTAAGACTAAATAGCATTACTATCCTCTCATAGTGTCTTTGAGGGTCACTAAAAGCAGTTAAAGGAATACTTTCTTTATCCATTTTAATTTTTTAGTATTTACTTTTGCAATCCATTATCAAGAATCAAGAGACTCCTTGAATTCTATTGAAATGGACTGGTTTGTTAGAGATATAATAACCATTAAAGATAATATTATCATTAAGCTTTTTGGAATTGATTAACATTCTAACTTTTCCTATTTTTTCTTCGGCATGATTTCTTACTATGAAAATGGGACTGGTGTGAGGACTCTTACTATTCTTGATTAATCATTTATCTAGAAGTTTTTTAATTTGTTTATCGAATTCTTAGACATCCTGGTGTGTATACAGCATTTGTTTTACTCGAATAATAATATTGGGATTTAACAAGTGATTTTTACAAATGTCTTATCTTTATCCCAAAAACTAAGAGGATTGCTAGAGTAGAGTTCTTTACATGATTGCTCTTGTTGTTCAGTAATCTACTCTTTAATGGATAACTCAATTAGTGAGACTGTTAATATCATCGCACATTGTGCGAGTATTACCTTTTCACCACGCTGGTTGGGTATAAACTCAATATGTTGATGTGTGTAAGTTTTATTTAATTTATCAATAGGAATTGATTGACCATTTGTTGTGAATATTATTTGTTTTATGGTCTGTGTGCATGGAGAATATAACATCTTTAAATTATTTCCAATAATCACGATATGATAGGGTTGATCAATACCCCCAAGAACTAGTATAATGCATTGGACTCCACCTATTTCTATAGATAGCCCTTATTTAACTTCATTGTGCTCATGATGCTATTGTCAAATATCCTTACTTGTAAAGCATTCTTGACTTTTTTGCACATAAATTCTGGAAATAATGATCTTTTTTCAAAACAGATAGAACAACCACTATTGATGTAGGCACATAATTCATATTTATTATATCCCTCTAAATATACATTTATTGGGATATAGATGCTATTAGGGTTCGTATTGATGACTTCATAGCATATTTCCGTAGTCATATTTTTGACTAACTCATCTTCATAGATCGACTCACTAACAATTCTTGTTTTGTACTTAATGACATTCATATCTAGACTCATACTTCAATTTACACTGTGTCTTGTGGGTTCAAAACTCATTTTACTTATTTTACTAATTATGTCATCTTCTTTAGCCTCTTCTTTAGCTGTCGAAGATCATTCTCCCCATTTTGCTCTTGCATTCACACTTCTTAGTAAATGGGTTTTAATTATAATTTTACCCATTAATTTTTATTACATTTTTCTTATTGATTTTTGCGGGATTGGCAAAGCTAGATATCCAAGACCTATCGATCTTTATCTCCTGCGGATTGGATTTTATCCTTTAAATTTTTTCCATTGGCATAGGACTTTCAAATTTTTCTATCTCTATTGTTGTTATCTTAGTCTTTAGATCTATAATATTATCTAGTTTGTAGATTATTTTTCAAAATATCCTTAGTGGGTATCCTACACTTTTTATGTCCATCCCAAATGTTTTTACCTTAAGGGATAAGAAGTTTTTGGCAAATTAATCTTTTTGACTTACATAATATCCAAGTCGATAATTGAATCATACTGATCTATTATATACTAAAAAAAACATAGTCCAACTCCGCGGAAAAAGCGATGAGACGAAGTACCCGTTGGACAGTCCTATGGATATTCAAACGAGGTCCAACAGATCCAAAATTTTTCGACGGAAATTACATCGAATGCAAAACCCCTCGGAGTTTCTGACGTAATCCCGTAGGAATATCTGTCGAAAAAAGGCACAATTTTTTAAAAAAATGATCTGCGTTTAAGGGCTGCGAGCGAGGGAGTACAGTCTTCACTTTTTCGATATGAATGAGAGAGACTTCGAGCGAGGAGAGGGAAAGAGTGACTGAGAGTGAGATACCACACCCACTTCGCTGGGACCGTTGTCGGAGTTTGCCGCCGCACCTATATTGCCGGTAAGTGCTTCATTTTTCAAGTAATTTGTTAATCAAATTTGAAAATTTTGAGTCACTTGGAGTTTTGGGTGGTGGTTGAGTTGTTATTTTTGGTGTGAAGTTGCCTCGCCGCCCTAGTGAAATTTTATTTGGGATATTTTTGTTGCTGACTTGAAAGGATAGTGACACTAAATATTGTTATTGAAATTTTTATATTTTGAAAGTATATTAATTTGGATAAACATAATAATTTTTTGAAATTTAATTTTGTAGTATATATGTATAATGTTGCCACTTCCTTAAAACCTTATTTTGAATTTTGAATGAAAGACATATTTTTATTTTGATTAAATTAGAATTGATAATCCTGAAATATTGACAAATTAGTTTGGTGTTGCTAAAAATATAAGATTGTGGAGCTATGTTCATCAAAGTCAAGGATTTGCTCTTAATATGATAATATCTTGTGATGAATATCTTGAAGATTGTGCTGCAAATTATGCATGCTTCTAGATGATTCTCAGCAAAGATCCTCTGCCTAAATTAGGGAGACTAGCCGTTGAAGATCAGAAGGAAATCATTGAGCAGAACAGTGAAATTCAAGGGCTTGAAATGCCACGTTCAAGGCCTTGAAATCGACATGGAGATTTGTTTTTCCATAAGTGGTGCAACGGTCATTGGCAGTTTTTTTCCAACTTCTTCTACAAATTTTGACTATAAAAGAGAAAGGAATTGGCAGCTAGATGCAAGACAAGTGTAAGCACAAACATCAATATTCACAAGCATACATTGAGCCTTGAATTGTTATTCATTCAATTTACTTGTATTGTTCAAGTCGTAATTGGGTAGACTATAGAGTTGAAGGATCAACTCTATCAAACCTAGTTGAAGGGTTCAACTTGTGACTTACAACTTAGAGTAAGGGTACTCTAGAGTTGTAACTATCCTTCATAATAAAATTGGGTTAATCCTAAAGTTAGGGAACTCTAAATGGGGACTAAGTTTGGTTGAGGTTAACCTCGTCAAAACTCTCTTGTGTTTTGTCCATGTTTATGTTTCCATTCTTTATTTCGATTAATTTGCGATATTGATCATTATCGTATTCATCCAACTCTAGGGTGATTTAGTAGCTTTTAAACTATCAATGTGTTCGATATGTTTTGCTTGGTAAATTATGGGCGTGAAGTATGTTAAATTTTTGTTGGATTTGTTGAGTATGTTTATTTGGATAAATGAAATAAAATTCGTTAAGTATGTTTATTTTTGCAAATAGTTTATTTTTTGTAAATAGTTTAAGTATGCTAAGTGTGTTAAATATGTTTGTTTTTGTAAATAGTTTAGGTATGTTAATTATGTTTATTTTTTTGTGTGAGTTGTTAGTATATTAAGGGCATGTTCGGCAACAGTGTTTTGAGTAGCGTTTAGCGTTTTGACTAAGTCAATATACTCATCAAGTAATTTTTAGTGTTCGGTAACATAGTATTTTGACTAGCGTTTCAAGTAGCGTTTAGCATTTTAAGCAGCGTTTCTGAAAAACTAATAGTATTAACGTTTGGCATTTAAAAGTAGCATTTCATATTTTTTTGCCAAAAAATATCCTTACGAAATTTTATATTTGGAAATTATCTATATCCTTTTATGTCAATTTACATTAATCAGCTAACCCAACAGCTAAATTTACCGAACACATTTATTTCAACTGCTCATCTAAACAGTTATCCGCTAACAGCTAAATTAGAAATGCTATCCGCTACCTGAACCGCTATCCGCTACTTGAACCGCTAATTTTGCCGAACAGGGCCTAAGTGTGTTTATTTTTTGTTTTATTTGTTATATATATTAATTTTTTGTAAGTATGTTCAGTATGTTTATTTTAAGTAAGTTTAATGTTTTGTTTGATTTGTTAAGTATGTTTAATTTTTTATTTGGTAAATAGTATTTTGTTTAATTTTTTGTTAAGCATGTTTATTTGGATAAAATGGGAACTAAATAGTTTAATTTTGTGTTTGGTTTGTTAAGTATGTTTATTTGGACAAATGAAATAGTCATACTAGGTTTATTTTTTTGTAGTATATATGTTTATTTAGATTGTTATATTTTGTTGTGTAAAATATGGATGTGGAAATTTATTTTCGAAATATTAGAATATAAAGTGTTAAGTAAATATATTTAGTTATTAGTTATTAGTGTCATTAGTGAATATAAAATATGTAGTAAATAGTTTAATTTTTAATTTGATTTGTAAAGTAAGTTTATTTGGATAAATGAAATAGTTGTAATGTCTGTAGGTAATTAGTGATGATGCAACATAAATCGTATAAAATTTTGTATTTAAAAATAATTTGTGATTTAAATGGACAAAAATTTAAAGGAAAATGTTTGTTGTTCGATTGGTATTAGTCATGGTTTATTTGTGGTGTACTTTAGACGGGTAAAAAAAGAAATCAAAAATTATAATGCATGACATATTAGAATCATGGTTAATGGTTAAATTATAACGTTTGTAAGTAATTATTATATATTTTGCTTGTCGTTCTTCTTTTTTATTATATTATTAATTTTAATGTTTATATATATATATATATATATATATATATATATATGTATATATGTATATATATATATATATATAATCAGTTCACAAAAAATAAATTTATTAATATTTTTTAGATTTGTTATCGATTTAAAATCAATTTAGACAAACTATATTTTTTCATTTTTTAAAAATTTGTTTCAAAATTCCAAGGGAAAATTTGACAGGAAATTCTGTCGGAAAAATGTTCGATGGGTATTACATTGGCTATCAAACATGGATTGTTTGTTGAACATCCATCGAAAACATTTTTCGATGAACAAATTCCCGATGGCAGGTTTTCAGTCGGATTGTCCGTCAAAAACTACTTTTTCCGTCGAGAATCACCAAGTTTCTGCCAAAAAAATCCGTCGATATAACTATGCATTTTTGTATAAATTGGTCTTAATCCATGTGATAATTTGATTGTTAAATTTGGTATGTTTGATATTACAGAGTAAAGCATGAAGATCAATATCTTTACCATAATACTATAAAGGAGTCATTTACACGTGGACACTTCCAACATGGATATACCTGTACTTTCTATCTTTGTTATACTCAAGGATATTTTCCCAATTAATGAGATTAACTTCTTCCACATCACACTCACAATCTTTTATTTCTATATCTTCTTTTATCATTTCACATAGGTAATTGCTCTTTAATTGAAAGATGAATTTTTTATACATTATGTCTTTCTGAATTATAAGAAGGAAGCAATCTCCTTTCACTTCTTCGTTCTCATTATCTATAAGAAGTTCTTTTCTTTGAAGATCACCAAAACTAATTAAACTACTTTCCATCATATGACCTTCTTTTTTCATACTCACTTTCTTGATATTCATGTTCTCGTACAATTTCAACAATTCACTTGTTATTTTTCAAGGCTAGATCTCGTGCTTCTTCCTTGCTGAGTTCAAAATAATGGAGACTACCCAATGTTTACATAAGCTTGTAATTCTTCTATTTTTACACTCATTTGCATAATTCCCTACTTTTCCGCATGCCCAACACTTACTGTCGTTTTTCCTAGTAGGACAATAACCGACTTTTTAAAAAAAATCTTCATTTTTAGGGCTTGGTTTGTTATAATATTTTCTTTTATATTTCTCTCCCCCTTGCTTGGTAAAGCTCTTTTTCTTATAAATTTTTTTTTTTCTTCACATCTCATTCCTTTCCACATTGGTGAGGATTATCCCAACATGTTAGAATTGTTTCTTGATTTTCTTTTACTTTTGGAGATCAAGACACTGATCCTTGACCCATTTTCTTAAATAAAAGATTCTTGTACTAAGAGTATCGATGACATCTGCTTTTTCAAGCGATATAATTTTTATTGAATATAGAATTGATTGGATATGGTAATTTGTCATAAAATATACTAAGATTGGTTTCATTATACTCAATTTTGTAATAATATGGACTAAATTCAACAATATAATTATCTAGATATCTCATATCCTACAACTCTATGTTATTAATCTTTCTTTGTCCTTCTCTAGCCTTTTTTTGGGAATCAAGTTTGGCTCTAATGAATTCAATTTTGATTTCCTTACATAAATTTTTGAACCTTGTAGCTGGTGTTTCTATCATTCTTAATGCATTTTTAGTTTCCTCATTTAATAAGTCATACCAGTCAGTTACAGTGCCAGAAAAATTATGTTCAATATAGTTTAGGAAATTCCTAGCAGACCATTGATATTCAAGTTCAAGACACTATTCATACCTCCTTTTCAGTGTTTAGATATTTCTTCTCTATTAGGAGCTCTATAGATGTTTAAGATGTATCCTATTGGCTTATTGAGATAAGACCAATTTCTTGAAATGACGTAAGTTTTCTTAGGATAAATCTAAAGAAAAAATTAGTTGTATGTCCTGTTGAAATGTACCTATGTCTCATAAAATAGGTTTTTCTTCTAGAAGGTTCACCAAATTCATTAGGTTTAGGAGCAACGTTATTAACTAGATTGGATTCGATTTCATCCTTGTTGAGTTCTTCTTCGATCTCGTTGATTTCATCGTCAAATATCATTTTACCATATTTTTTATCTAATTTTTTCCTAATTTCTTCTAAAGGAATAACATGAAGATCCTCTAGTTTAATTAGGTTCATCTACTGATATATTTCTTCTTCTAACTGGACATTATTTGTCTCTTTATTGTCGTCAGATAATACATCTTGTTTTTCAGCTATTGCACCGATGATTTTGTTTAATTCTTCTGGGTTTTGTTCTTTATCAAATGTATTTGGTAATTCCTCAAAATTACATTTACAGATGATGTTTCAGTTATTTTGTTGTTGATTTTTCTTTACTTCTTTTTGAATTTTTATATCATACAAAGGAAACGGATTTTTACTTTTTAGGTTTTGAAAAGGATATTTATACTGAAATGGAGTACTAATACTTAAGTCATATTACTATCTCAAATCTTGTTAATTAAAGAAAGATGAATTATAGACAATTGCTTCTTAATCTCTTTAACTTCAGTCTTAATTTTTACTAATTCGGCTTTTGAATCTAAAACTGTATCAGTGACATAGTTTAATTATGATATTACTGAAGTGGTTCCTTCTGGTATGTGCACAATATGTGAATAGCTATGAGTAGGACAAGTAGATGATGATTCAAGTATTAAACACAGTTAATTAGTTTAATTAACTACTAATTGATCTTAATTATCTAAATTATTTTTTGTCACGCATCTCTGATACTAGATTAAAGAGCACTTCGGGCAGTACTAGTGAGAATAATATTATATGCACAAAATTAAAATTTTTGAAAGTTAGTTTTTAAGGATTGGCGTAAAGTTTGCAAATATGAAAAGTTTTGGGAGCTATATAAAAAGTTCAATAGTGACTTGTCCATAAAAATTTATTGCACAATAATTTAATGGTTCTGACTGTTCAATTTTAGCAAAGCTGGTCCTCCAAATTAATACACTAAAGTTCGATGGTCCCAAATATACATGTTTTGTAAATTTGAGTCATAATATTAATGAGAGGTGATCATGGGGCTTGGTTCTTGAAGCATGATTGTAACGATGCAAATCATGAGCTTTGATTAGTGTTAATGGTTAATTAAAGTGTTAATGTAACTCAAAAGATAAATAAGGCTCATTCATGTGAAAGTGGGTTGAAAGTATCAGGATTCTTTTTGTTTTAAAACTTCAACCAAATAAAGGCCAACCAAGTTTAGTTGAGGTGTTACTTAATATGAGAATTAAGTTGATTTAGTGATTTAAAGGAAATCGGAAGCTTGATGTTGTAGCTTAATCAAAGTAGTGATGACAATTAAATCTAATTAGTATTAAGAATGACTTTAAATGTAAAATTGCCCAAGAAAGTAATTAAACATAATTCTAGAGCTTGACTCTTGTGACTTGATTAAAGTAGAGAGATTAATGGGTTGGAAATAGGGTTTAAAGATTAATTAAGTTTGTTTTTTGGGTAACTCAAAGATAGAAGTGAAATTTGATTCATGCTTAAATGATTGAGAATGACATATGTTCTTGCGCCCCAAAAAAAAACATAAATCAAAGTCCACGTGAGGCCTAAAGTAGTGAAAATCTTTCCAATTAGAATCCAAAAGGAGGTGACCGCAAATCAAACTCGTCGACCCGACCCTCTTCATGGCTAAGTTATCAAAACTAACATCAACTCCATTAATAATTATAATAGCAATGAAAATAATTAATAATAATAATAATGATGATGATGATGATGATGATAATAATAATAATAATAGTAATAATAAGGACAATAATAATCATAATAATGATAATGGTAATAATAATGATAATAACCATAGTAATGTTAGTGATAATAACATTGATAATAATATTGATGAAGGAAGCAATAATAAAATCTATAATAGCAAAAATAACGTTAATATTATTAATTATACAAATAATGACAACATTAAAAAGGAGGGGAATAATGTAGAGAAGGTGAGATAAAATCAATTTATGTATTGACAAAAATAATCGTGAGTGTATTAATAATAATCTAGAAAAGTACCAAGGAAAACTACGAATTAGTTACTAAGTTTGCAATTAATGAAACTATTTGAAACTCTACTAACCATAAAAACATATATAATTTTTGGAGTAGAAATGAGGCCATTTCCATCATCGTCACGCCATAAATGAAAATTTTATAGAAGGGGAGAGATTTTAAAAATTCCGGCTACGTTCATTGCATGTACTCTTCGAAATTCACATGTTTCTCAAAATAATACACTTACATGTAATATTTATGTAATGAATCAGTTTGAACGATGTTTTGTCACCTAAGTGAGTGGCCCCATCAGCTATTAAGCATCAGGGTTTATGCCCCTCATTTCACCCGAGCAGCCTGAGCTCAGCTTCCAGATCGCTCTAGGAGTTGTATACCTATCTCAATGATCGCATCAAACGTCAACAAGGGTACCGCTTACAGATAATAACCAACAAAGTGGTTTTAATCATATTTTCTCTCTCCTATTTTCGAACTAAAATGGATTAAAATGCAAACGACACAACTCAATTGTTCTAAAGTTTATTTTACAGTATAAGGGTAAATGTGCCCGGCTTCAGCTCATTTCTCGAAATATTTTTGTATTTTCTTATTTAGGTAAAGAGTAAGTGAACAGTATGTATGAAATTTTTAAAGTAAAATTATTGCCACAAGCATACAACTTTCATTATAGTACTTGAAGATCGTCTCGTCGTGGACATTGGATGAAATGTAGGTCACTAGAAAATTATTAACTAACATGAACTTAAAATTAATTAGGCTAAATGACATTTGATGCTTATAATAATTCTAATAAATGAACTACTAATAATCAAAGCTATTTAATTAAATCAAAGATAAACTACTTGACATGTATTAAGGGCACTATTATAGCAACAAATAATTAAAGTTAAATCTAACCTTTTTCTATTATTATAATTGACATGAATTGACTAAGATTAGAACAAACCAAATTGAGAGATAGACTAAAGGAGATAAAAGAGGCAAGTGAATTACATCACTTTAGCTATCCAATGAAGAAATTGCATCAAAGAAAAGAGGAGGAACATGGGCATCCTGGCTTGAACAAGTTCAACCTCAGCTTCAACTCCACCCCCAAAGTCACAACCCAAATTGTAGAATATGAGGATGACAAATCAAGTTAGTAAGTCAATTAGTTAGAGAATGTGCTGAAGTGGACAAAGTTGGTTAGGCGGTTATACTTTCTGTGATTTTCTTCTTCTCATTCTGTTTTCACTTTCTTGGCTTCCTCTTCCTGGTATAAATATACAAACCAGGTTCTTTTTGTAAACACACAGTGTTTTGAATAAAATCGCTTGAGGATGTGTTCATTACAAAAACATCCTCATTCTTCATCATTCTTGATCCTGGCAAAATCAAACTCTTCACAAATCAATTAGCCACAACTGATGGTATCATGATGCACACACCAAAAAATAGAGAAAACGGGAAGAAGGAACAGAGCTCAGACTAAATGAAATCAAGGCAAGCACAACTCCAACCACGACCATCTCAAAGTAGAGCAATTCGAGTAAAACAAGGAGCATAAGAGAATAGAGCGATAAGAAAGGGGGAAAGGACGTCGAAAATTAGCCATAAATAAACACCCAAAATAGCAAAAATATACAACCAATGAAAACTAAGATTATTAGAAGAGGAGAGCATATCACTGAGGTCCATCAATGGCGGCACACAGAAGACCAAAACAGAGCAAGCTAGATGCGAAACAGTGCTAGGAAAACCTCAAATTCAACTAGAAAATCATGAAATTTTAAAACCAAAATCACAATATTAAACTCAGAATTAGCAAGAGCAAAGTTGATTACATCAATTTGTGACTAATAAACTGAATCTAAAATGAAAGAAACAGAGAAATTCCAACCAAATTAAACTCTAAATTACACCCTAAAATTAAAATCTAAAAACTAAGATTACAAATGTAAAACCCTAAATTAAAACCTCGCTTCTCCAATTTGCCCCTACCCTTGATTAAATACTCCTTGTCTCTTCTTCTTCACCCTTAATTTGGGGATGCTATGGACAGTGATGATGGGCTTGATCGGTGTTGTGCTAGCTTTGAGCGATGGATTCAGTGGTGGTTAGTGTACTGAATATGGTGAAGACAAGGATGGTAATGCTGGATGAAAGATGGTGAGATAGATGATGCTGAAGATTGTAGTGTGTTTGTTCTCTGGGTCGAAGAAGAAGATAGAATAGGAGGGTAGGCAGTTATGGTCTAGGGGAGAGGGAGGCGAAGTCAACTAGGGATGGCAATTGGGCGGGTATGGGGCGGGTTGAACCGTACCCTTACCCATACCCGTTTTCGAAAATCGTACTCATACCCGTACCCGTACTCATCAGGTATTAAAAAATAAAACCCATACCCATACCCATCGGGTTTTGCGGGTTTACGAGTTTTATTCGGGTTTACATAGAAAATAAAAATTAATACCCATATGAAACCCATATCCAAATACGATATATGTTTTTGTCATTATAAAATTGTAAAGTTGTGATATTTTGGGAATATATTGTTTAGAAATGCGAAATCAAATACATTATTGACTAATTTTTTTGTTAGAACGGTTTGGATTAGACTTAAACTGAAGAAATATTAATCGAAAATAATTTTTTTCCTATTATAAAAACGGGTACGGGTAGGGTACGGGTATGGGGCGGGTGAGGGCTATACCCACACCCGTACCCATACCCATACCCGTTTTCCACTACCCGCCCCATATCCATTTAAAACCCATTTTCACCACCCATTTGGGTTTTAAATGGGGCGGATTTTGCGGATTTTAAATGGGTACGGGTTTTATTGCCATCCCTAAAGTAATGACATGTGAGGGAGGGGGGCTGGCAGGGTTCATCTTTGGGGTTTTGTTTTTATTTTCCTTTTTTTCTCTGGGTTGTGGAGAGGCCGAGGTTAGATGACATAAAGTTTCCATTTCAGGCCGAAATACCTTTTCCAAGTAATTTCATCATCTTTTTCATTTTTTTGATTTATTAGATTATGTACAAAACAAGATAAAATCACATACAAATCTTAATTTCATATTTATCTCGAGCATAAATTAAGTGTAAGGGTGTGGTAAAAATGACATTTTTTTTTGGTGCAAATAAATACTCCCACACCAAAATTTTGCTCGTTCTCGAGTAAAACAAGCTAAACTAACTAAAAAATGAAAAAGAAAAAAAGAAAAAATCTAACTCACTTTCGTAGGAATCACAATTGTATTTAACATATGCAATAAGTTCTTTAAACCCCTAAGTTTTTCAAGTGAACAAGTGAGGTCTCAGGAAGGTTTTCAAGTGAAATACCCACAAAAATCTTTTGAAAGGCAAAGGAAAATATTTTTTGGTTTTTCAAAACACAAACATATATACAAGTAATTGGGGGAATTATGTACAAAACTTAGACAATTGCATCACTCTTGTAACTAAGTCATCAAATTATTTGCAAATAGAATCCACAATCAAAAGATATCTAAATCGCAAGAAGCACCCCGACTTCTATTTTTCACCTCACACAACACTATGAAATGATATGTAAACCTTGTGCAAATGTTTATCAATCCTTATGAATCAAGTTGCTAACATTTATACAATCCCAATTTATTTGCCTAATTGCCTTCTTTGCTCCATCTTCCCCCCTTTTTTTCGATTTCCAATAATAATAATCAATACCCTAAATCCACTTAACTTACAAATATTCAAGTATTCCCTAAAAAGGCTTTCATTAGACTGTGCACAACACTTATTTCATTACCCAAATAGATGTGTAATCAAGTAAAATAGCACATATTGAAGCCAATTAAAGATATAAAATAAGTGTCCGGTTTTCTATTCAGTTTTTTAGACTTTTTTCTTTTTTTTTTTTTTTGTATTTTCCAAGAGCTTAGAAGGCAAAACAACAAACAAAAAGTTCATATGTCAACTTGACAACAAAACCTAAAAAACTGATAGTAAAGTGAGCAAGGTAGGTATAAAATTACACATATAAAATGAATTATTATGAAAATTGAATTTACATCCTCAACTAGACATCCACCATGCAAACTCTATTTACATATAACTCAGTAACCTAGCACCGTGGTATCTCAATCACCCAAGAAAGAATACAAATCCTGAAAGAAAAATAAAAATCCTTCTAAATTTTTAAAATTTTTAAAAAATATATGCAAATAGGCACCTCATCCCACACCAAAACTCCACAATGTACTCATTGTAGGAACTAAGGTGCACAAAAAGCAATCACACAAGCTATACAACAGTGAAACCAACACAAACTTGCAAGTACATACAAACCTACACCACCAAAACACAAACCAAAATACAAAACAAAAACCAAAATACAAAACAAAAACAAAACCATAAAAACAAAAACACACAAAACCAAAGAAAACCTAGCACATATTTACAAAACAAAAGCACATGACTAATAAACAAGAAATATACGAAACAAACAAATAACTATTAAATAAAACCAGACAATAACAAAAAGTAAAACTAAAGAGACCAACAAATATTCACAAAACAACTAAGGATGAATATAGCCAATTCAGCTCAACAAATCCCAAATTTCTCCTCAAAATCAATCGCCTACATAAAAAGAAAAGAAGAATAGGGAAGGAGTGGAACGATCGTACTAGGTTGGATACAAAATGTACCTAAACTAGTGTCCAATTCAAATGATGTCGAGAAAGTCCATGGAGTATCAACCACTTTATCTCAGCTCATATGCAGCGAGTCATATCAAAACCTACCAAGGCTCGTAACAGCTTGTCCAATAATCAGAACAATCCTCACAGAAATGATAGTAGTAAAAGCAGAAGCTGTATCCCAAATAAAGCGCATAAGTGGAATGCAACTCAAGGCTCTCTTGAGCTTAGCAAAGCTCTCATCCCAATCAAAAAAAAAAAAAAAAAGATGTGCATAAGCAAAATCAGACGCACTAGTCAATGGTATAACAATAATTTGATTATATGATTGCACAAACCATCTAGAGTAGTCCAAATGCCCTAAATAAAATCCAACATCTCTAAGAGGAGAGGGGAGAGGATATAGGTAAAGCCAAACAAATTAAAATATGAAAATAAATGCCTGTAAAATGGCCAAAAGTTAAGTCCTCCACTTCAATGTGATCCTCAAGTCTCTCTATGTCAATATCATCAAAAATCTGATCTAAACAATGACTTTCACGCACAAAAGTCTCAGACTCTATAAAAGTAAACTCAAGAGGATCTAAAGAAGGGTAAAGAATGGGGAGAAATGAATAAAGGCATGAAATGGGAGGAGTGGGAGCTAAGCCAAGGGCAGACCCAATGTAAACGGGATCATCAGGTTCCATATGAGGTGTAACCTTACTTAACTCCACAACATAAGGCTCCTTAAGTGAATGCTCCTCAATAAGTATATCCCCTGACTCAACAAATATGCCACACTATTCATCAAAGCTAGCATCAATCTCAAGTCTATCTCCCTCCTCAAGCTCTTCTAAGGGAGCCAAAGGAAGAGATGAATCATGAATGGTCAGACTAACCTCAGGGGTGTTACTAACTATGCTAAACTCTAGGGAGGGTGCAGCTACTAAAGGAGATGAGGGATCACTGGTCATCACAATGTCTGTCATTACAAAAATCATGCCCTAAAGGAATCGGTGTATTACTCCTAACATGAAAGTTCTCAAAAGATCTAACCTCAAGTGTAGAAGAACCTAAACTAGGATCGATCTTGAGTAAATTATGCAAGTAAAGCTCCCATTAAAAGAGTCAATGCCTCTAATTTGTGTGGTCTACCAAGTAGTGTACAAGAATTAACATCATGATCAAAGAAATCACAATAATCATATGAAATAAGAGCACAGGGAGTATGAAGGTACTCATAAGATATACCCCCAAACTAATTCTCATCTAAAAGTGTAACATGCATCATATAAAGGTCACGAACGGGGTGACTAAAGGTCTCTCTAGCATTGTCATACTCCCAAGTATCATGAGCCAAATATTTTTAAAAAAAAATAATCCTAGGTTTCGTTCGAAGTCTCGGTGAATAAACATCCCAATCCCCTAGGGTACATAGTCTGAACATGACCTTGATATTCATCATTAAGATCCTAAAAAATCACTTAGCAAATTTCTCATTTCTCAAAATATCATTCAACATATTGAGCACAAAATTCATTCAATCTACTCAAATATCACTAAAATATTTCATGCTCATATTGAGGGAAATAGAAAATTGTCGTTCGCTTTAAAATTTTTTTCAAGTTTTGTCGATATTTTAGTGATTTTCAAAATTTTCAATTTTGTCTAATTTTTGATTTTTCTAAATTTTTTTGGATTTTTTCAAGAAATAAACAAAAATAGCCACTACTAATAACGAAATAAACAAAGTCAAACAAAATATATACAACTAATAAGAAAGTATCAAATGCAAGAAAATGTGACCTAATCTCATGCTGCCGTCCCCGATAATGGCGCCAAAAATTTATATGAAATTTTGAAAGTAAAATCATTGACACAAGCATACAACTTTCACTATAGTACTTAAGAGTCTTCTCCTGATCAGGGACATTGGATGAAAATTAGGTCACCAGAAAATTATTAAACTAACATGAATTTAAAATTAAGTAGACTAAATGACATTTGTGCTTATAATAATTCTAATATATGAACTAATAATAATCAAAGCTATTTAACTAAATTAAAGAGAAACTACTTGACATGTATTAAGGGCACTAGTGTAGCAACAAATAACTAAAGTTAAATCGAACCTCTTTCTACTATTATAATTGACATGAATTGACCAAGATGAGAACAAATTAAATTGAGAGATAGAGTAAAGGAGATAAAAGAGAAGTAGTCGAATGACCTCACTATAGCTATCTAAAGAAGAAACTACATCAAAGAAGGCAGGAATATGGGCATCCTGGCTTAAACAAGTTCAACCCCAGCTTCAAATCCACCCCCAAACTCATAACCCAAATCAATTAGCCACCACTGATGGTATCATGATACACAAATAAGAAAACAGAGAAAACAGGAACAAGGAACAGAGCTCAGACTAAATGAAATCAAGGCAAGCACAAATCCAATGATGCAGAGCAAACTATAAAGCCTAACCTCCTAATCAATATCAAGATTTAGATTCAACTTGGGCCCTTAGTTACTTATGAGGGTGGTACCCAAGTACTTGGCTCTCCTAAGTTCTTGTTGGCTTGGGATCCTTAAGGGACCCAAAGTAAGCTTAGGAAAAGTTGCATGACACTTAGAAGCCTAAATAAGGAGCCTACCTATTTTACCTCCAAGTCACCGTATTTTATTTTACTTCTTTGTTCTAGGTAGAACAGATGACCCGATTTCTAGTTCATTTTTAGCTAGGTAAATGGGGTCCGTTTGGGTGAATTTTGCATGGATGGATAGCCCTAGATGTCTATTTTTGAAAAAGCCCAAGAGCATCATCAAATTCCATGAATCAAGCAAGTTATGAGGTTTTAACCGAGCCATGGTCTGTGTGGGGTTTGAGGATGCACATTTTTACTCAAGGATTTATTTGGGTCATCAAATAGGAGAATTAAGGGCCCAAACTTGGCGGAAAGTTGATAGACTCTTCTACAAGGCTCCCATAAAAATTCCCACCTTAATCTTCTCCATTTGGATAGGTGAATGACATCATCAAAGAAAAGAAATGTGCAGCCAAATTTCAGTACACCAATATCCCCTAGTGGTCCCCCTTTAATTATACAATTAGCTTGATTTTCATTGGACAAAACTCTTATAATGCTATTGGCTAGTACTAAGCTTGGGGAAGGGGATATGTTGCTATTTAATTTCTTATCTCTTGTATTACATTCAGCTTTGATGAATATGGATGAATGAAAAGGCTAGAAGCTATTTTCTCTCTCAAAACTCTATTAATCTTTATCTCTTTTTAGAGTGGTGATTTAGAGTCATCCCTTTATATTAATCCTTGGTGCTTAGGCTTTAGCAGATTAATTGATGGGTTGTTTATCTTGGTGTTCTTTCAAGAATCAAAAGAGTTTCTCTTTCATTTGGAGTTTCCTCCATTTGGATTGTTGTAGAGGTGTTAATCTCCAAGGGCCTTCACTTGGATGATTAAGCCTTTATTTGGCCAAATGTTATCTTAATTCGCTTCATCCAACCAAGACCGTCTCAGAGCATAGCAATTCAAGCAAAACAAGAAGAAGAAGCATAACAAAACAAAGCGACAAAAAAGGGGGAAAGAAGGTCGAAATCAGCCATAAAGAAACATGCAAAATAGCAAACAACATAAAATCAATCAAAGCTAAGATTATGAGAAGAAGGAGAGCATATCACCGAGCTCCATAAGTGGCGGCATGCAGAGGACCGAAACAGAGCAACCTAGATGTGAAATAGTGATAGAAAAACCAAAAATTGATCCAAAAAATCATGGAATTTTTTGGCCAAAATCACAATACTAAACTCAGAGTTAGCAAGAGCAAAGTTGATTACATCAATTTATGGCTAATGAACTGAATCTAAAATGAAGAAATAGAGAAATTTAAACCAAATTTAAACCTAAAATCCTAAAATTGAAAACTAAAAACTAAGATCATGAATCTAAAACCCTGCTTCTCCAATTCGTTGTTGCCCCTTGGTTAAATACTTCTTCTCTTTTCTTCTTGACCCTTGATTTGAGGATGCTGTAGATGGTGATGATGCAATCGAATGGTGCTGTGCTGGCATCGAGTGAGGGATTCGGCGATGGTGAGTATACTGAGAATGGTGGAGGCAAGGTTGGTGATGCTGGTGATAAAAGATGGTGGAGATAGATGATGGTCGAGATCATGGTGCCTGTGTTCTCTTGGTCAAAGAAGAAGACAAAATGGGGGGAAGGAGTTGTGGTGTGAAGAGAGAGAGAGAGAGAGAGAGAGAGAGAGAGAGTAAAAAAGTTAAGGGGAGGGAGGGGACGTCAGCTCATGTGAGGGAGAGGAGGGCTGGCTAAGTTTATTTTTGGGTTTTTGTTTTTATTTTTCTTTTTTTTTCGTACTCTGGGTTGTGGAGAGTGGGTCGAGGTTGGGTGACCCAATTTTTCCATTTTAGCCCTAGATATCTTTTGCAAGCATTTTCATCATCTTTTTCATTTTTTTCTGATTTATTGCATTACCCACAAAATAAAATAAATTCACATAAAAATCCTAATTTCATATTTATTTCGTGCGTAAATTAAGTGTAAGGATATCGTAAAATAGCATTTTTTTTTTTTTTGGGGGGTGCAAACAGAGTCATTTCTCTAACAAGCCTAGAGGAAGTAAGGATCCATGTCTTTTGTTGTTTGAGTATTGTTAGATGCTTACAGTGGATTTTGGTATACTATGAAGACTTGACAAAGCTTAAATGTCATTCTGGGTTGTATTTTTGAATAAGCAAACCTAATGTGGTGTTAGGAGACACTTAAGCTAGTCATATTCTAGGCACGTTCAGGTTAAGTTGTAGGTTGAAGTTAGCTTGAGTACTTTCAACTTAATTGGACTTGTAAATGTGAAAGTACTTCAGTTCAAGTCGAGTAGTTGCTATATAGCCTTGTCTAACTTAGGGTGGTGGTAATGCCTCCAATCATTGAGACTTTCGTTGCAAGTATAATATTTAACAACTCAGATTAAGCTAATTAAGTAATTAGGAATTGGATGCGTTATAATAAGGAGGATCGGTGCTTGGTTAAGTTATGTATAAATATAAACAAGGATCCTGTAACTAAGGGAGATAATATGAAATAAGGGTTTTTGGGGTAAAATAGCCTTTGCCTTCAACAAATATGCTCTAGATTGAGTTCCAAAGAGAACATCAAAGGTTTACAATGTTTGTTGGAGCCGAGCCTCTCTATTGATATCCAATTGGTGTGCTTGTGAGGCAAAGGCATACCAGATAAACTCAAATGGGGCGAATGAGGATAATACTTATCAAGTTAGCCTATGATTTGTATAAAACCAAAATGGGGAAAAGATTTGACCTCATGCGTAGGTGGGTGCTATTGAAGGACCAATGTAAATATAAGACCTTTTGTAATCAATCTGTAGAAGCATCGTTCAAACGTTTTAGGATAAATGAGATGGGGGCATACTCTAATAGCTCCAACCTCGGTATGTTGGCAACCTCTGATAGCGAAGATACACCACCTGAAAAAGGGGGTGGGCTAATCTAACCAATTGGAAGAAAATGTGCCAAGAGAAAGGTGAAGGAAAAAGTTGAGGACCCGACGTTGGATCTCGTGACTAAATAGCTATCAGTGTTGGGGACAATGAATATAGAGAAGAATGACATATTTGAACGATACATCCAAATACAGGAAAGGAAAGTGATAATAGCTGAGCAAGCCATTCAACTAAGAGATCAACACCAGGCCTTCGAGGACATGAAACAATGCCTTAAGGAGAGAAAGCATGAAGACAAGATTCTAAGAGTGAATCTTACTCAGTTGTGTGCTGAGGATTGAGCTCGACATGGTCCAATGTACGAAGAAATTAGGAGCCGGAACCGTCAAGATTCATCCTCAACTGATTATGAAATCTCTTTAGATTGAAACCTAGGTTCTAGTGTAAGAAAATATACACTATGTATGATTTTTTGAAATGTTTGTAATAAGCTGTGCGAAACCTCTGTAATTTATGCAATGAAATATTTCTTTTGAAGTTTATTATACAATTAAGTGTATTACCTACCTTCCATTTATTATTATGATTATGTATGCACGAGTGGTTTGCAATGAGTGGTTTGCCCTCCTCGTCATCATCAGATGAGTTGAGCTTCATACTCGAAGAATTTGAAACACATATGCTGGAATGATGAAACTGAGATTGGGAAAATAGAACTCCTTATGGAGCTTAGACAAGCCAGATAAGAGAGGAGAACTTCATCATCATCATGAAGACCAAGAAAGAAGAAAAGAATTATTAGGAGAGATCGAGAAGAAGCTCATGATCACCTCTACAAAGACTACTTTGCGGAAAACTCAATCTACGACGAAACTCATTTTCATTGTAGATTTAGGATGCAAAAGTACTTGCTCCTTCCCGCAAAGTCGAGGCTCTTAGAAATCATTTTAAGCACTTGAAAGCACAACATTGAAATGCTTGAAAAATTTTATCGTTGGGGTCATTCAAGTGTTTGAAAAAGAGTATTTAAGAAAATCAACCCAAGCTGACGTTGATCGTCTATTGCGAGTGGCGGAAGCTTGTGATTTTCTGGTATGCTGAGAAGCATTGACTGCATGCACTAGGAGTGAAAGAACTGTCCATTGGATCTGAAAAGAATGTTTGCTAATGGGATTTATAAAGTTCCCACTTTAATTCTTAAAGGGGTTGCTTCCTATTATCTTTGGATATAACAAGCTTCTTTTGGGTGCCTAGGAAGCCTCAATGATTTAAACGTCCTTGGCCGTTTGCCAGTTTTCCAAGAGTTGTATAAGGATTGGGCTCCAAATGTAAATATGTTGTCAATGAACGCAAGTATAATATCATATACTACCTATCCGATGGTATTTATCCAAAATAGACAATCATTGTGAAAACTATGCCCTTCCTCAAGGGCCAAAGACTATTGTTCACTAAATGTCAAGAATAGTTAGGAAGGACGTGGAGAGAGCCTTTGGAGTTCTACAAGCTCACTTCGCCATCATCTGTGGTCCTGCTTGACACATGATGAAGGCTAACTTGGGTCTAATAATGAAGGCATGTGTTATACTTCACAATATGATTGTCAAGAATGAACGTGATTTGTATGACCTTGTTTAGATTTTCAGCATGTGGATGGTAGCATCCCAGAGCCTAAAGTCAGACGGGACAATCATCCGTGCTATGTAACATACCTTTATAGAGTAGCACAAGTTCGTAACCCCGAACGACATGCATGTCTCTAACCAGACTTGGTTGAAGAAATTTGGAATCAACAAAGCGCAACAAAGATCGCAATCATAATTATTATCTATATTTTAATCAATCTTTTGTGTTGTGTTTTTTATTTTTCTAATCAAGTTTTGGTATTATAATTTTTCTTTCCTGAGTCCAACCATATTATATTCTTTTTAAGCCATCTTTCATACTGAATTTTTTTTAAGTTGAACCTTCATATTGTATTTTCTTTAATCAAATTTTACTTATATATTCAATCATCATTGTCTTGTGCAACCAAAAAAAAATATACTATAATACATGTTCAAGCAAAAAAATTACGTATTCAATTTTTCGAAAATTAAAATATACTTTTATATTTTTCCAGGAAATAAAAAATAAATATTCTATTTTCAATAAATTAAAAATACATCTGCAAGTTATAAATATAAGATACAAATACAAAACAATAAGGATAAAAGTAATTAAAAATATTTAATGGTAGATTAATAATATATATTTTATTTGATCATTTGAGTTGGAATTTTATAGCTCTGAAAATTAAAGAAACACAAATTTCAAGAAGTTAAAATTTTCGTTGACGCTGCATGTTGAAGTTCGAAGTGCTGACCAGCAAAAAACACCCTTGTCAATTTCGTATTACATCTTGCTGTCTGAGATACTGTTTCTGTGAATCAAATAAGGAGGAGGCAGGTGGGAAAAGTATGTGGCCCCCAGGGAGTTGATCCAAATTATTAAACCACTGCGTGGAAAACATAGACAGTAGAAGGTGCTGAGACTCCTTTTGGTTAAAAAATATATTTTATTTGCAAATTTCAAGGTTCAGTAATGGAATATTCTGCTGCAATAGTGCAGAGACCCAGACGGAGAGTCTGTTTCCACGGAAAAAATGATAACAATTAATTATTGTATACTTTTCAAAGTAGTTTCAGGGGTAAAAAAACATAAAAAATAATATGGTTGGTGAGATCCGACTAGCATGTGAGACTAGATAAGACACCTCAGCTGGAAAATACAAAAACAATATTCAAATATCATTCGCTACTATCACAATATATTATTTTAAATAGTTTGATATTTCTTTATTCATATACAATTTTAGATTTAAGTATTTTCTATAAAGAAATTTTCAAATGAAAGAGCCCTAGTTTTAATAGTTTGATAGTAAATTGATTCCAATTAAATGAATAGTGAACAATTAAGAAGATACAAGGATTGATGCTCAAGTTTTGTCAACAAAGAAAACCCTATATTAGAAAATTTTTATTTTTTTATAAGAATACAGCAATTTGACTCCTTTAACAAAGATTTTTTTTTTTAAAAAAAAAAGCTTGCTGACCAGGAGAAAATATTTAAGTAACTAAAAAGCATCAATCGCTAATAATAAGGAAGGATTTGAAACAATCATGATCATTTTTCTAGATATTTTACATTTGTGGTTGATAAGAAAGTGTCATCTTCAGCAGCATGATATCATGGAATATGGCATTCATCATGCATCTAAACACATATTTTACAAATTATAAGTCGACATTCTACCGATCACATTCAAAAGGAATCCACAGAATCTTTATTCTTTGGCTGTCCATAGGCCTACTAGGCAGAGTGCAAGCATCATCGTGACTCCCCATAAGTACAATATCATCAACATAGACGAGGAGTGCCATGAATATATTGCCCTTCCTGTAGGTAAACAAGGAATAATCTGCATAGGATCATATAAACCCATATTCTGCCAATTTTGATGATAACTTTGCAAACCACTGTCGAGGAGCTTGTTTCAACCCATAGAGTGATTTTCACAAACGGCATACTTTTGAAGAGTCTTGTGTTCGGAATCCTGGGGGTATGGTTATGTATACTTCCTCATCGAGATCTCCATGCAGAAAGGCATTATTTACGTCCATCTGATGCAAATTCCACCCTCAGGAAGCTGCAACGGCTAGAAAGCATATCACACTAGTCATTTTGGCGACAGGGGCAAAGGTCTCATCACAATCAAATCCTTCTACTTGCTGGTCCCCTCGAATAACCAAACGAGCTTTATAACGTTCGATACTCCTGTCAGACTTGTACTTAACTTTGTATACCTTTATGCAGTTTATGAGTTTCTTGCCTGGAGGCAGTTCTTCTATGCTCCAAGTTTTGTTTAGTTCGAGAGCTTCAATTTCCTTGGCCATTATTTCTCTCCACCTGAGGTCTTTAACTGCCTCATGAAAGTACTTGGGCTCCACTACTTTCGTTATAGTAGCAATATATTCTTTATGGGCGTTAGAAAACCGATCATATGTAACATGATCAACTATAGGATAAGGGTTACATGAGGATACCGTTTGATGTGGTTGTGCCGAGGAAGAGGGATTCTTGGACTACACCGAGTAACAAACGTAGTCCGTGAGATGACTTGGCTTCTTTATGAGACGTTTTTCTTGTCTTGGGCCTTCGGACGCTGCGGTTGGGCCTGTCGCTTGGCTGACCGTGTTGTCCAACACTGAGGGCTCAATCGTGCTAGGCCCAGATGAGTCTGGGCTTGATAACCCTGCTGGGTTGGTTAATTCAGCTGGCCCGCGCTGGACTGCTGGCTCAACGGCGACTGGGCCAAGCGACGCAGCTGGACCAACGGACGCACCTGGGCCTGACGCTACTGCAGCTGGGCCTGCCGAGGCTTCTAGGTTGCTCCCCATCGTGGTGCACTGCCCTTGCAGTCCATCGTCCATCAAATCAGTTGGAGGGGCCTTATGTGGGCCTTGGTTCTTAAAAAAAATCCAGCCCAATTGGGTTTTAATCAGTGGCGCCAAGGTGAGAGAAAATCTCATGCTCTACACACTCAGGCTTATTTGGAGAAACTTGGTCCGTAAGGTTTTTTGAGAAAGGGAACAATTCTTCACAAAAGATGATATCCCTACTAACAAAAATATCACCATTTGCAACGTCATAAACCCTCCACCCTTTTTGTCTACAAGGATTACCAATGAACACACACTTGTGACTCCAAGGGCCAAATTTGTCTTTTTGTCATTGTAAATTATATACATAACATAGGCATTCAAAAACTTTAATATGATCATATGTAGGCTTAGTCCCAAAGAGAGCTTCAAAGGGGGTTTTGCCTTGAGGGATTGTGGAAGGTGTCCTATAAATTAGGTAGGCTGCGGTTAGCACACACTCTCCCCAAAATTCAATAGGAAGGTTGGCTTGAAAACCTAGCGCTCGGGCTACGTTGAGAATATGACGATGTTTTCTCTCTACTCTACCATTCTGCTGATGGGTATCAACACAGCTTGTTTGATGAACAATTCCATTTTCATTACAAAAATTGTTCATAGTTTCCGAAGTAAACTCCCAACCATTATCACTTCTAATAATTTTCACCTTGGCATCAAATTGGGTATGGACCATATGGCAAAAATTTTTGATAATTTGAGAGGCTTCGCTTTTGTCATTCATTAAGTATACCCAAACTTCTCTACTAGCAACATCAATAATAGTCAAAAAATACTGTGCACCACAAAAAGCCTTAACACGATATGCTCCCCAAATGTCAATATGAAGCAAATCAAATTTATTCAACGCCATATTATCACTAATTTGAAAAGATGATCGTGTTTGTTTTGCACGTAGGCACACATCACATAAATCCGCTTTATGACTACTAGAGCTTTTACTAATACCAAAAAATAGCTTAGATAATGCCTGTCGATATGGATGTCCTAGACGTTGATGCCATAGTTCATATGAAGAAACCCGATTGACTTAAATTGATGCCGCAGGCTTGTCTTTGAAATAATAAACCCCTCTTTTCGGCTCACCCACTCCAATCGGGCTCTTCGAGGTAAGGTCCTGTATCACACAATGTTGATTGGTGAATGTTACTATACATGATAAATCATCAATTAACTGCCCAACAGACATGAGATTGCAATTTAGTTAAGGGACATAGAGTACATCCTTTAGGGTAATGTTGGGATTCAAATAAGCAAACCCTTTTTTGGTTTCCGAGGTATACGCTCCATTGGGTAGTTGAACTTCAATGGGTAACACTCCATGTATGTCTCGAAGCAAGTTAATGTTCCCGGTCATGTGGCATTAAGCGCCACTATCGAGTAACCATAATCCCTTACATGAAAGTTTTTCATGGGCCGAGTTAGAGGGTTCGATCAGACTCAAGATCTTTTACATCTGCTCGGGAGTGAAGCCCGTGCTGTTGCTTCAGGACCGTGCACCGTGACTGTCTCCTTCAGTCTCAAGGCTGGTCTGCAACACGTTAGCTTGTTCCTTCGAATCACCACGCCTTCGGCTGCTTGTTGCATGCCCTCCTCCTCTACCATCCCGTCCTCTGCCTCGGCCACCACGGCCTCCTTGTGAGCTCCACCCGGGTGGATAGCCAATTAATTCGAAACACCCAGCAGCATCATGCCCATATTTACCACAGTGCCGGCACGTCAGTTTGTCTCCGTTTCGTTGGCTAGGCCTAGCGTGGCTCACGACAAATGTTGTAGCACCATCACAGATGGTAGGTCCTTCATGGTTAAGCATCACCCCTTTATGGGCCTCTTCTTGTTGCACCATGTTGAAAACTTTGTCTATACTTGGCAAAGTATCGAGGGCTAATATTTGGCTACGAACTGTGGAGAACGCCTCATCGTTCAACCCCATCAAAAATTGATGGACTTTGTCATTCTCTGCTATCTAAAGAATCTTTTCGGCCACTCCGCACTTGTATTCAGGTACACTAACATAGTTTCCAAGTTCATTCCAGAGGCTCATGAGCTTGGATAGGAACTCAAAGACTTCCATATTTCCTTGCTTGCATGATGCGATTTCAGCTTTTAGCTTATGTATTCTTGGTATATTAGGAACTGAATATCGTTTCCTAATATTCTCCCACATGGCATCGGCTGAGTTGACGTAGGCTATGCTTCCATGGAGTTTAGGGTCAATTACATTCATTATCCAGGAGGTTATCATAGAATTGACCATCTCCCAAGCCATAACCAAGGTTTCACCTCCTCCTTTCGTGTCTGGCTTGGTTATCGTTCCATCAACGAAACCAAGCTTGTTTTTGGCTCTCTAAGTTGTCCTTACAGCTTGCTCCCAAGGTCATAATTTTTTCCCATCGAACCTGATAGCCGTGATGAGGGCTCCAGGAGAGTCTGAAGGTGATATATAGTGGGGAGATTGAGGTGTGATGACAAAGTTCTCAACTTTGGCCTTTGTTTCGTCATCCTTCCCCATGTTCGTGTATTAGGGTTTCGGTTCTTGTGTGTGGGTTTTGTGTTTGGTTTTTTTTTTAATTGTTTTTAAAGGTTAGATCGCAGTGCTCTGATACCATGAAGAAATTTGAGAGAGAAGAGATATGTGCTACAAAGATGATTGAATTTAATCTTTCACTGTGTACCTCACGGATGGCCATACGTGTACATATATATGACACACAAGGAAAAGCTACCCCTACTTCTAACCCTAGCTTGGTCATTAAACAATACAAGAAGTCTTACATTGTAAGGAAAGTATAATAATATACAAAGATATTACAATTATTCTTTAACACTTACAGATGCCCAAAATTAAATTTTCTTCCTTGGATGCAACTACAAACAAATCTTGGTAGAAATTTAATCTGATGTAATGGACAAATTGATTTTCGTTGATATTGTTTGATGCAATGATTGACCATTGAAATGTGAGTGGTGATTTTCCCCTCTTTCTCCCTCCCTTACCCTAACTTGTCCGTACGCTTAATCCAAACAAAAGCTTGTTAAATCTAAACTTTAATAAGTAAAGCAGAATAAAGGGAGCGATTATCAAAAGTTGAGTTACGAAGTATGAAGGTGGAATAGGGCATTGTGTGATTGGCAAAATAATTTTCTTTACTTAAAAATTTTAAAAAGTTAACGCTAACGTTTATTTCCTAAGAAGGCTCACAAAAATTAATATGCTCATTTTCTCAACTTGTTTTATACATGGCCTATTGTAGCTTTAGGAGCTCATGTGCCTGAACTCCTTTAAGTTCAGAAATTAACTAAGCCTAGCACGACTCGAGTTGCATCACAACCAAATTTGACAAATCAACAAGCAAAGCTGCTCGATTCATCACTATACTTATAGTCATATTAAAAAGGTGAGAATAATTTAGTTAATGGTTGGTTGTGTTTGGAGAGCGTTGATGTTCATGTCTTATTAATGATTTTCCTAGCATCAGTTTGCTAGTAAAACTCAATATAGCTCACTAAAATGCTCTCCCTTTGGCCCTAAAAAAGATGAAAGAAATACATTTAAGAAAATATTAATTAGTTAATAATTAAAATGATAAAACTCAATATAGCCAAGGAGTTAAAGCTACTTCTAAAAATAAAATTTAGAGCTAAAATAAAAGTTAAATTTAGATTTTTTAATTACAATAAAAAATTATTTCTCAAAACTAAAGAAGAAGTTAAGGGGAAAAAAAAAAATCTTATAATAACTAAAAGATTGTGTTTTCTGATATGAGATAAAGTCCAATAAGATCCCCAAAAAAGGATAACCCCAATAAAAATTTGTATCTAAAATACTTGGTTTAGAGAGATGTTATTTACTAAGCTGTCACCAATTTCTCTCGATTTAAGAAAGAAAAAAATTGTTACCAGTTTCTGTTTTTTAATGTCCTTTATTTACTTATTTATGATGTTCTCTCCTTTGAGTTTTAAAAAAGGCTTTCTTAATGAAAAATTTAAAAAAGAGGCTTCTCTCCTTCGTTATTAAAAAAGATAAGGTCAGGCCAATTTCGTCGTTTACTTTACTTATTTTATTAATAGA
This sequence comes from Carnegiea gigantea, assembly GCA_029747015.1. Taxonomy (NCBI): domain Eukaryota; kingdom Viridiplantae; phylum Streptophyta; class Magnoliopsida; order Caryophyllales; family Cactaceae; genus Carnegiea; species Carnegiea gigantea. The sequence goes on from JAKOGI010000710.1 coordinate 89,378, forward strand.
CACAGAATATGCCATGTATAAACCAAACAATTATAAGTAGTTTGATAGTAAATTTCATTAGTTTGATCAAGACACTTAAATAAATTGCTCTAAATTGAAGACTTTTGAGCCCACATATATTCATGAATTGAAGGTTGTGATATTTTTTGGGTCAAATTCAAATCGTACTTAAATCAAATTCAAAGGACAAGCACGAGACAGTAAATACGTACACTCCTTATAAATAATGAGGTTTAGATTTCTTGTTTGGATAAACTTGAAGCATTGACATCATTAATCTGAACTTTTTGTCATATGATCACATTTTTCTCTTGTATGAAGTTCCAAAGTAGAATATCATACATTTAACTACCATTGTAGGTATTCCAGTATTTTAATATAGCTAATTTAAATGATTTGACACTTTGTTTTATTTTAAGTAAAGTCTCAGAATTGGAAAAATTTATAATTAAAGAGCTCTGCCCTCTTATACCACTTATGGATCTGTAATAGCTTGCTCCAATGAAATGAATAATCAAAACCACACACAAGCGCATGCGCGCACACACACGCGCACATGTATATGTAATGGTTCCTCTGTGAATATTTGAAAATTGTTGCCAAAAAACTAACTTTAATAAGCCTAAATTGACCTCTACACCTCCCTTTGCCCAAAGAAACTTACCTAATTATAACGCACATAAAATCCTTTATTTACATTATGCCCGATGTAGATTATTTTTCACGCGTAAAATACAAGCTACATGTTTTGGTCTTTACTCTGATGTTTATTGGAGTCGAACTACTTGTTACGCATAAGTGGTAGAGCTTTTTAGACATTAACTGCTTTTTAAACGTTTAAGCCAATTTATATAGTTATATGCACACTGTTAGATCACTAAATTGGTATCCTAACGCATCTAATGGCGGATCTAGACATATGAACTAGGGGTGTCAATCTATTAAATTACCCAATTTAGGAGTGTCATTATATATCAATCTAACCTCTTCAAAATATAGAAAATTAATTTTCGTTTACTAAGGGTGTCCTTCGACACCCCACCTTAGTAAGATCCGTCTATGCATATTATATTTTCACGCTTAAAAAGTAATATAAACTTAATATACGCGGCTTTATTTAAACTAATATAGTTATACAATTCAAATCATATATTACTCGTTCATAAAAGCTCCCAAAACATTTATACTTTTAATGTATTCGAAATTAGAAGAACTCTTCCTTTTGGCCATGCAAATATAAATACATACGTAACATCAATTTGAACAAAATTGAAGTCCAAATTCTAAAAATTTTACCAACAGTAGCATCCGGGACGAATAGAAGTCAGGGCCTTTTCAAATGCTAAAATTCCACTTCATCATGCCGAGTTTGAGATTTGTAATTTTGGCCATTCAGCCTCACAAATGGTCAGCACAATGGGATACCAAACTTTGCAGGTTTAATGCTCGAAAGTCGAAACGGTCAGCTCTTCCCATCTCCTTAGCCATTATCTTCAGCTCTCCACTTTTAACACTTTTACAACCACATAGGCCACCTTTTTTTCCCAACCAAAAAAAAAAACTTAATCTAATTATCTTTATTTGAATTTCAAAAAAGAAAAAAAAAAGTTGCCCTGTTCACGGTCCTTGAATGGCAGTCCATGAAGTGCGCACCACCCGCGATTATTATTTTTTCAGTGACCTCAGACCGACGTCATCTACATTGGTTCCCATGATCGTACGGTTGGTATTGTTTGGGTCCCAGTAATGCACCGTGCACGGCAAAGCACCGAATCACAGATCCTTCGAAAATTCCGCCCCTCCAAAAAAACAGATAGTTTAGAACTCAAAATACCAAACAACCTACCGTTCTTTCCGGTCTCCCATTTCTCTCTCTATCTCTCTCCATCTGTCTCCCCCCCTCCCTCTCGTCTCTTTAAATATAACACGTAACCATACTTTCATTCAGTCCGCTTTTCTACTCTCCACTGCCTCCCTTCTAGAAAATTCTTAAACAACCACTCTCCGCCTCTCCTTCCTCATCTTGCAATGGGTAATTTCTCACCTCTATCTGTGGATCTTCTGCTCAATCATCAATGCCATTGTTTTTGGTCTTGTTTTTCTGAATGATTTGTGAATCTTACTCTGATTCGTTTAATTTTTACTTGTTTTTTTGTCAATGGCGATCCGCAGCAAAGGTCAAGATCGGAATCAACGGTAATTTTACGATCTGTTTATTTGTCGTTGTCTTTTGTTTGATTCTGTGAGTTGGGATTTGGTCGTGCGAGATTTTAGTGTTTGAATGCGAATCTTCTTGTTTTTGTGAAGGATTCGGAAGGATCGGCCGTTTGGTCGCTCGGGTGATCCTTCAGAGGGACGATGTTGAGCTTGTTGCTGTCAATGATCCCTTCATCACTACCGATTACATGGTAGGTTTTGACCCTATTTGATCTGAGAGTGTTGATCTAATAGATCTGATTGTTGGTTTTGGTTTTTCTATCTTCTATTGGCATTTATTGTGGTGTATATGGTGTTGTGGGTAGACATACATGTTCAAGTACGACAGTGTGCACGGACAATGGAAGCACCATGAGCTCAAGGTCAAGGATGAGAAGACACTTCTCTTCGGTGAGAAACCAGTCAGTGTCTTCGGCATCAGGTTAGATTTAATGGGTTCTTTGTTTATTTGAATGATTTTGCTTGTTTATTATTATAAGCATTGATGCGTTGTAGTAGTTCAACTGGAGACTAATTATATTAGTGGAATGGCAAATATGCAGGAACCCAGAGGAGATCCCATGGGCTGAGGCTGGAGCTGACTTCGTTGTTGAGTCTACTGGAGTTTTCACTGACAAGGACAAGGCTGCTGCTCACTTGAAGGTCTTCTTTTGGTTTCTCCAATAGTGGTTAAACTAATGCATGTTTATCAATATATATTTGCTTGTAGCTTTGTATGTCTATTTGTTCGACTGCGTTTGTTGTGACTGTTTTGTTTTTATTTTACTTTTGACTGTTCGCGTTCCAGTTAGATCTTAGTCGATGTTTGGAAATTCGTTTGTGTTAATGCCCTACTGGTTGAATGAGCCTGGGCAATGTGTATTTTGATGTGTCTATCATTCGGTAACACTAATGAATTCCTCAAGTCTCACTTTGAATCATCTGTAATGTTCGTTGTTCAGTATCCTGGGAAGGTTCTGTCTCATATGGTGTAACGTATTTCTGTAGATTAGAAGCTCTGATTTACTAGAGTTTCATCTAATACGCAGTCTGATGTTTGGGTGTAACATGGAGTCATCCATTTGGCGGCAGTCTTTGATCCTTGTTGGACATAAGCTTATGTGTATGATCTTACGTGTTGATAATGATAGTATGCATTCGTTTTCTTTGGAATTAACCTCATTTGTCTCTGGATAATTGACCAGGGTGGTGCTAAGAAGGTTGTCATCTCAGCACCTAGCAAGGATGCTCCTATGTTTGTTGTTGGCGTTAACGAGCATGAGTACAAGTCTGATCTCAACATCGTCTCCAATGCTAGTTGCACCACAAACTGTCTTGCTCCTTTGGCTAAGGTATATCATTAGTAATATGAAATTCTGCAATTTTGAAACCGTACTGGTACTATGGTCCAGAGTTTATAACACTGCTTTTCTTGGTAATAATGTATAGGTTATCCATGAGAAATTTGGCATTGTTGAGGGTCTTATGACCACTGTTCACTCTATTACTGGTGTGCTTCCATGAATTTTGGTTTTGATTATGCTTTTTAGATTTGCTATTTGCACTCTAAATTGCCTATATCTTCATTTCTTTTCAGCCACCCAGAAGACTGTTGATGGTCCATCAATGAAGGACTGGAGAGGTGGAAGGGCTGCTTCATTCAACATCATCCCCAGCAGCACTGGAGCAGCCAAGGTATCTTATTGAATCTTCCTACTGGGCATTTCATGCCATATAAGTATGAGATTTAACCTAGCTCGTTGAAAAATTGCTTTGTTATAAGTCTGATTATGGATTTTGATCGATGTCTGTTCGAATATCTGATTTAGTATTTCTTACTATGTGTTTCTCTGTAGGCTGTTGGCAAGGTTTTGCCTGCTCTTAACGGGAAATTGACTGGAATGGCTTTCCGTGTTCCTACTGTTGATGTTTCCGTTGTTGACCTCACAGTCAGACTAGAGAAGCCTGCTAGCTATGATCAGATTAAGGATGCTATTAAGTGAGTCACTTTCCTATGTTATAATTGTTCTTTCATAACACAATAAGCTGTTTTTCTATTTTCCTCCTTGCCCAAGGGAAATGGGCGTGTTATTACTGCTATGCTTTCTCAGTTATTTGCCTTATTCCTGGTCCTTGTGATTTCAATCTTCTCTGTTCTAGGGCTGAGTCTGAGGGTAAGATGAAGGGAATTTTGGGATATACTGAGGATGACGTCGTTTCCACCGACTTCATTGGTGACAACAGGTATTGCTAAATTTGAATTCATAGTTCTTGATAAGCCTTTTGCAGAGCTTCTTGTTGCGAGGCTAAAGAGATGGTATCTAAATGAATAGGTCGAGCATCTTTGATGCCAAGGCTGGCATCTCTTTGAATGACACCTTCGTGAAGCTTGTCTCATGGTATGACAACGAGACGGGTTACAGGTAATTGAACACGACTTAACCTTTCAAGCATGGAGTGGTCTATAGCCTTGCTGATGCTCTTGTGATTGTTTTGCAGTACCCGTGTTGTTGACTTGATTGTTCACATGTCAAAGACCCAGTAAGCTGTTTGTTCAAGAGAGCTGGGCTTTATGTTCGATGAAGTTCCCTTTGAAGGTGATGACTAGAATAAAGCGGGATTTTGCAGCCTGTAACCTTTGGATCTTTGAATTTAATTTTAATATAGGATTGGTAAATAGGGGTGGTGTTCCCTCCCCTCCCCTCGTGTTTTGTTATCAGTTAGTGCATTGAATTGGCAGTGTTGATGGAACTGCTGATTTTTCATTTCAAACTTCATTCAGCGTTTATGAAAAACGAGCAGCGAGTTTTAATACATCTTCTATCAGCCTTTTTCCCCCTCGTGGGAGTTGCTGCTAGCGTCTGAGTGCCAAATTTGTGATTTGCTTTTGGTTGATCCTCGTGACTTAAAATGGCAGATTATGCGCTGCTATTTTTGTGGGTGGGTAAGATCAATGGTCCTAAACTTGTCTCGAAGTGTATTTGGTCGAGGAAGTCGATTTATCATCCTGACATGGAGCCCTATCTATCTTAGATGGCAGATTGTCTCCGTTCTTTCCTAAACCTGTTGGGCAACTTGTGGTCGAGGTTCGTACTCCCTGCAAATAAAGCCTGGCGCTGTGAGAAAGCAATCATTGACCTAGGCGAGGACAACTTTGCATTTTGTGCATACCCATAAGCCATGCTAGCCCCCCTGTCAACCCATAATTCGTGGAGGATGCATCTCCATGTGCAATATATATATTATAGATATTGCAGTGTATTCTCGCATGTACAGCTGGGCAAATTGCGACACGTTGGATTTATACAAGTTTTTTTTTTTTTTTTTTTAAAAAAAGGCACTCAAGTTGAAGGCCTGCCATAACCCACAAACGCGCACGACCCCTGCTCTGTGACCGCCATTATTTCACTCTGCGTTTCTCCACCTTTGCGACTGGAACATAAATCCTTCTCTCTCCAACTTAACTTGCCCGAAACTTGAACACAGCATGGTATCAAGGAGGATTTTGAGGAATCAAAAGCTGGAGAAATTTGTTTAATTAAGCCCTGTAAGCATCAACAATGGCAGAAAGAACGAATGTCACGCCTTTAGATGTCATGCCTGCAAATTGTGATTCTGAACCTGAAAATGAAGTCAACAACAAGGCAACAAGGCAAAGAGGAGTGACAATCACATACAAGCGAAAAGCCTGGTAAGAGATTTGAGTAGTTGGAATAATTGGAAAGAACGGAAATTTAGGGTTCAAAGTTCGATTTGATGGTATTCAATTCTGAATCTAAAAATTGGTTGAAACTGACCAACATTGATAGTTACATTATAATTGAAAAACTCCAGAAAGAGATATTTCACCTGAACAGAATACTATTGAACTATAACTGAAATGCATTGTATGTGTATATGTTGAATTCATTAGCTCTAATAAGTTCATGATTTCTACGACTTCTATAAGATTCTAGGGGTGAAGTGCTTACCTTAGAATGTGTGTTTTGTTCTATTAGCTCTGATTAGTTCATTAGACCTGCTTGACAGTTCACTTATATAATGGAATTTCATTAGCTCTGATCAGTTCATTACCTTAGATTGATTTCTACTGCATTCAGCTACAACCATTATACTTGCTTGACAGTTCGCATACCACAGACGACATTGTTATTTGCAGCTACAGCCAGAAAACTGAACAACTTGTTTATTTTATTAGAAATCAATAAAAGAAATAATGTTAATATTAATGTTACTACTGCTGCTGTTATTATTATTGCTGCTTTTTACAACTTCTAACCTCAATGTTAGTGAAAAATGGGACTGTTAATGCTTCTGATTTTTACTGCTACTAATATTAGTCTTGGTGTAAAATGGGACTGTTAAAGATGCTGCCTTTTGCGGCTTCTATTCTTAATGCCTCTTGTCTTGTTGACATGTACAATGAACAACACTTAAGAACTCAGTGAACTCACCCAACGCCAATAGTGAACCACCCCAATCTAGGACTATGAACCACCAAAAAAAAGAGAATGAACCACCAAAAAAAAGTTAATGAACCAAAAAAAAAGTTAAAGAACTATGGCAATCAAATGAAAAGGCATTAAATGAGAGTAACCAATAGGGAAAGCTGAAAGGCTATATGACATGGAAGCAAATGTCCTCAACATTTTTACCAGAGTTTGAAACCATGTCCTGAAAGGTGTCGGCAACAACCACCTTTACAGGCTCAGTTTTGCTCTCAGGAATGGGCTCAGACTTTCTGTATGAAGGCACCTTTCCCTTCGAGACTTTACTATAATGATTTATGCATTAGATTTGGGCTATATTTGCCAAGTCTATGTGAGAAAGACTATGACAAGTAATGACAAGTCTGCCATGTGAAGTCTAAGATTCCTCTTATAATCAGCTTTTTAAATGCTTATAGATTGCGCATTCTATTGGTGTAATTCAGTTTAGGTACTTGTGCATCTCTCATAAATCCTTCTCTTTGATCAGCTTGCTTTGCCCCCTTGGCTGGTTGTGTCATTATGTTCCATATCCTCAGCCTTTTCTTCTATCTTGATTAGTGAGATATGCAGCTGGAAGTTCCCCCCAATGAACTTTTTGTTCAAGAATCTCCACCTTTCCTATTTGGTTTCTCCATTTTATTGCTGAACCTTTCAAGTATCGCTATTACCCCGGGAAAAGGGTTGGGAGTTAGCATCTTCTTTCGTATTTTCTTTTATGGGTCTATGTTAGCATTCTTTAGTCACTTTTAGTTTTTATATAGCCCGGTGCCTCCCCCCCAAAACAAAAAAAAAGCACTTCTACATCTAACAGCAAGGATGCTTAATTTGGATATTCCTAGAGCTATCTTAATCTTGCATCCACGATGTCGTTGTCATTATTGTGGTGGAGGAATATCAGATGCTATTAAGTGCTTATTGTTCATTCATTATCGTTTTGGAATCCAGTTAGATAGGTTGCCTTCTGCTAATAAAATCAACAAGTCTATGAGCATCAAATTCCCAGCTATGAAAAGAGATCATGACTCCGGTTATTCCAAAAAATCAAGATAACTAAAAAAAATGCATTACATTATACTTTTTTTTATCCATGATGCAATCTGAGCAGACTCCACTTTTGGCTTAAGATATTTCTTGACATCAGTGGTCTGCATAGTGATGAGTGGCACTTGATCCTCCCTGATGCCAAAATACTATTTGTGCGCAAAGATATTCAATTAGATCTGATGGGCACACTCCAGGAGGCAACACAAAATCAATTTAACAATCGAGAAAAGATAGTTAATAGAAGCATACATACCTGAAGTGCACCCTGTCTGGCGCCAAGATCACCTATTAAAAAGCTCATACCCTTTGATTTGCGTTCTTTAGCAACTTCCTTATACTGTGACTTGTATACATCATAATCAACACTAAAGTTCATAAACAACAAGGCCTATCTAATTCAAAATCCTTTATCAGTGATCACTACAATGCGTGAGAAAACACAAGACACTAGTGCATCTTTTTATGAAAGGGAAAAGTTAAAGTTAATAAACTAACTGATTCTAGAAGGGAATACTTGTTACTTTTATATGTATGTTCTGTGTTATAGGGAAAACTGAGCACCAAAAACTTATGCATGGTTGTTACTTTTTCATAGTGTTGTATGATAGAGAACAAACCCAAAATAAGTAGTTGTTACTTTTGCATAGTTGTTACTTTTATGATGAATATATTACTTGAGACACAAATGTTGACAACATCTTTGCATCGCAGGACATTGCAATGCGTGGGTGATGAAAATGAAACATCCTCCCACATAGTAGTTGAGCCCAACAATTGCTGATGATCAAGGTACTCAATATGGTGAAGACACTGTTTTGGAAGTACATAAGCCTACTGGAAAAAAACAAAAGAAGCATGATGGGATTCAAATTGAGCAACAGAGATTGAAACCAGCAAGTAAAGCAACTTGTAAAAAGAAAGTCCAATTCAAGCATGTCCAAGTTCAAGAACCTATAATTGCTAATCTAGAACTTTCAATAATTAGGACTAAATCATGGACAGGACTACTTCGCCATAGAATGGCCCCAGGTGGATTCTTGAGTTTGGTGCAGAGGCTAGATTATGAACAATGGTCAACCATAATGGACACTAGGTTTGGAGGGATTCTAGCTGTGAGAACTAGATTGGTTCCTAAAAGGTTAACTAGGTGGTTGCTAGAGAAATATGATCCGTGGACACCTTGTTGAACCTCCCTAATGAGAAATTTCTAATATATGAAGCAGATGTCGATGTCACATTAGGGTTACCAATGGGGCCGATTGAAATAAGTGAAGGCAAAAGTTCAGAAAATGATATAGAATTTTTAGAGCAATTAAGACAAAGATGGAATATTGAAAGAGGTGGACCACCGGTTGGAAGTATGGATGATATCATTCTAGAACGTGGGGGTCATGGTCATGAGTTTATTATAGACTTCATTATATATGCCATATCAACTTGCATAGTTGCAAATGCAAATGGCACTTGTCATTTTTGTGTGCTGAAGTATTTGCACAATGTGAATGAAATACGCAATTACAATTGGTGTGGATATGTGATCAAATGTTTCAACAATGCCGTAATTAAATGGAAGTGAGACAAAAGCAAATTCTTTATAGGTCCACTGTTATTCCTAATGGTAAGGACATTCTATCATCTCATTGTGATAGTGTACACCCAAATGTTAAATATTATTGTTTGGATGACAAGACTGAATCATACATACATATATATATATATATATATATATATATATATATATATATATATATATATATATATATATATATATATATATATATATATATATATATATATATATATATATATATATATATGTATATAGTTCTATTCTTTCAGTTGTTTTACCTAGATAGAGTGGAGTTCAAAGCTTTCACGGTGTAGAGGTGGTTCCTAAGTGCAATAAATTGGCCAACGGATAAGGTAAAAAAAAGAGATAGAGATTGAAGAATATGGGAGGGGTAGAATAATAGAGAGACTTGACTACCAAAAGGTCAAATGCTTAGCTGAAGGGACTTGCAACAATACCTCAAAGAATTGGATGAGGTACAAGATCAACAAGGAATATCTATTGAACCTTTCACAATAGCTGCAGCAAAAGAGCAACAATGTCCATATTGTCCACATTGCAAAGAGAAATTTCAAAGCATTATACCTATCCAAGATGAGCCAATAGATTTCAGACTTTCCATAATCCTAAAAGAGACAAGGACCTAAAAATGCAATATGTATGTAGGGCCATATGTAACGCCGAAATTTTTGTTACTTATTTGAATTATATGCAATATGTAAATTATGGGTATATTGTACGTATTTTATTTTAGGCACATGTGTGTGCTTTATGTTATTATGATCATTATGTTTTGGGGAGTAATTAAAAAGTATGTCTCACTTAGTAGTATTTGCCCCAAAAAAAAAAAAAAATTGAAAAGGGGTGTAAAAAAAGACGGCTTGACTCAAAAAAAAAAAGAAAAAGAAAAGGGGAAGGGGGTTTTATTTCACGTGATATTTATCAAAAAGGGGGAGGGGGTCTGTTTTCTAACACAAAACACACACACAACCCATGCATAGAGAGAGGAGAAGAAGAAGAAGAAGAAGAAAAAGAAGAAGAAGAAGAAGAAGAAGAGGAGAAGAAAAAAAGTTTGGGTTTTGATTTTGATTTTGATTTCTAGTTAAGGTGAGTAATTTTGACCTTCTCTACCCTTAAAATTGATTAGGAAAAGATTAATTTGAAGGTTTATGCTTGAATTTGGGAAATCAATTGAGAATTGGAGCTATGAATTTGATGTTTTAAAGTTTAGCAGATTAGAACTCTAAATTCATTTGTTAGAAACCCACAATCAAAATTTTCATGATGATTTGTGATTTTAGGGTTATGTGAATATTGTGAATTCATGGTTATATCATGAATTCATCCAAATACATGCTAAACTAAGGATTTTTGGATTGATTAATTATATTAGATGAACAAGAAAGTAGAAAAATAGAGGTTGAATTTTCAAATTTTGCACACAGCTTGCCACTGTTCGATTGTTTGTGAATTATTGGCTGCACAAAAAATCCTGAATTTTTTACCGTAGGTAATTCACTATGTGTTGTAATTTTTTGTACCTTGTTTGTGACTTTTTGATTTGTGGTTTTTGAGTTATGAATTTGTATTTGAAACTACCCTATTATTTAGTGCGAAAATTTGGATGATGTTGGAATTACTGTGAGCTATTGAGTGGGAGAAAAATTGTGAAAATTTTATTGTAGAATATACAAATTATTTGGCAATTTTATGTGAAGTTTCACATATTGTGGATGTATACTTTGTGAGTTATGAATTTTTGATTGAATTGCCATGATTTTTCGGTTATTATTTTGATGTTTAGGAGTTATTTGCTTGTTAAAAAATTATGAAAATTTTACAATGTGTGCTCTATGATACTTGACTATGTTTTGTGAAGTTGTATGAATTTTGGATGTGTACTTGATGATTTATGGATTTTTGATTGAATTTTCCCCGATTAGTGTATATTTTTGGATACTGTTTCAATTTTTGTGAAGGATTGACTTCAGGAAAAATTATGAAAATATTATAATTAATTTCCCACGCTAGTTCGTATTTGTGCGTAAATTTTTGTGAATGTTGAATGTGTATTCTTTGAGTGACGAAGTTTTGAGTGGAATGCTATATTTGGTGTTGTTATGGTTATTCGTACGCGTAAATTAAATATTTATCATGTTTATGATAATTTCATGCACTAAAATAGTAAGGTGTTTGTTATGATTTATTAAAAACTTGTGAAAATTATTTTGGGTAGAATTCAACCTTATTTTGATTATGTTTTTGTTAATATTGTGAAATTGAGCTTCTTTGAAAATAGAAATGTGATTATATAGGATTATACGATTTCAACAAGTTATATTTTGGGAAAAAAGGTTCATATCTTGACTGAGACTATTATAGAGCATTCTAGAGGTATGACCATAGAAGTAACTATCTGTGTGTTTAGAGCTATATGGGTCATTGGTTGATACCTTGGGTGGGCATTGCCCGATCCGCCAATTGACCTCTCTGTTTGTGTTATTGGGGAGCTATATGGGTTCTTGGTACCTCAGGATATGAATATGACTCAACAGTTTGTGATTTGAAGACATTTACATACTTTAGAGCATTGGATGCCTGGTTGGTACCATATGAATGAGTTACAATTGGTCCACCATCGGTTGGAACCATATGAATGAGTTGCAGTTGGTCCGCCAGGATGTCTTTGTCACCTTCATATTGTGATAGTTCTTTGTTAGAGTCATGAGTTGATTTCCCTTAAGCTAAAAAGTTTTGCATTCAGTTAAGAATATGTGATATGTTATGAAGTAGGTTTTGGCTTGGATTTAGACTTTGGATGTGTTATGAAATTAGTTTTGGCTTGGATTTGGTTTGGATTTGAATAATCATTTAGGATATCTATGAGCTAGCTTGTGTAATTTTGAACTATATATGTGGTTGACAAGTAGAAATATATGATGTGTTTATGGCAAGTACGTGAACTTTTGTGAGAAAGTTGCTTTGATGTATGTGCTAATTATAGTTATGGGCGGGCCGTTGGGTTGCTTAGCAGACTTTGCTTTCTTTTGAACTCCAGTGAAGACTATGAGCCCAACAGATATGATTGGTATAGGACAATCAAGTTTAGTTTAGTAAATAGACTAACAGTAGAGTTTGTTTAAGGACTTAAGTGAAAACGAGGGTCCTTGAATCGTACCTGGTATAGGACAAGTACAACTAAATTATTCTAATTTCCCACCCATGACATATATATGTGTGTGTGTTTTGTGAAGTTCTAGAGCATGTTGGATATGAAAGATATGTGTTTATTTCGATTTCTAAAGCATAGGCATGTTATCTCATCGCCCTCTATATATGATATGATATGTTCTGCCTATATGTCATAAGATACGTGTACTGTGCGATTATGTGTCAACCGGTTAACATGCAAAGTGTAACAATGAGGAAGGTAAGAGTTATTCACTGGGCTCAGGGAGCCCATGACCTCACAGTTTTTTTGGTTTTTGGAAGCAAAAAGGGATCGTAAGAGCGTTAAGAAAGCCAGCCAACTGTGAAACACTTTTGAAGAACCTAGTTGGAAATGTAGAACCCGTTATGTGATACTGTTAAAGATTATGTTTAGTAAATATAATTCTGAATGTATTTTGGTTCGCTCATTTATAAGACTAAGAATATGGTTTGCATATGTAATGTATGTTTTAGAATCACCTTGCCCAAACGAAAGTTTTATTTCATTACAAGGTTCCGCCGTGCTCGCCTATTAATAGGTTAATTTTGGTTAAGAAGTTTAGATTGCCTTGTGGATGTTTCTAGTCGAGTATCGACAGTGGTGACGCACCTTTCCCCTTGGGATTGGGCATTACAAAAGTGGTATCAGAGCAATAATCCTGCGACCTCTGACCTATAGGGCTTGTGTGCGCATGTAATTGACTATTTATTTGATAATGTGCGATTATGTGAGTTACGTGTGTTTTATGCGAACACCAAGTCTAAGTGATTTCTATTATGACTTTGTTTAACATGGATGGAACTTGAGATTAGACACTTGGTGATGATAAGTTTCGAGGACGAAGCTTATTTGAAGGGGGAAAGGATGTAACGCCCCAAAATTTTTGTTACGTATTTGAATTATGGGCAATATGTAAATTATATGTATATTGTATACATTTAATTTAGGCACATGTGTGTATTTTATGTTATTATGATTATTATATTTTGGGGAGTAATTAAAAAGTATGTCTCACTTAGTAGTATTTGCCCCCAAAAAAAAAGGGAAAGAGGAGTCAAAAAAGATGGCTTGACCACTACAACAAAAAATGGCCTATTGCAACGGCTATAGGGCAATAGTTTGCGAATTTGGGGCAATAGATAGTTTATGCAACATCTATTTTAAATGTTACCTAAAGTTTTCGCTATTGTAATATTTGTACAGAACTGTTGCAGTAGATATGATAAAGCAATGAATATTTTTTTTTTGGAGTCAAAACAGTGAAATTAATTGGGAACCGGGGAAAGCCCCAACATTTCCCCCCAAAATTTCTTTAAAAAAAAGGAAAATACAAAAGGAAGCCTAAAACCCTTTTCTGGAAAGCAATTCACTCGAAAGCCATTTCCATCTCCTTTGAATTCCCAGAGCCTCGAACGCCATTCCCATTTCCTTCGTAGAACTTCGAACGCACTTCCAACGACACTTCATTCCCAGAAGTCTACCATGCAGCACATCTGTCGCCGGTGACTGCCGTGCCGGGTGTTTCAGTCATTGCCGTCAGCATCCTGTAGTAGCATGAGAGATTTATTGGTCGGCCCTGATTGAAGCCATCGTCAAATTGGTGTCTGATTCAGCTAGTAACTACCTTTGCTCTCTTGAAATTAGTCAATTTGATATCTAATTTATGTGTTTTACATGGCTCTTCTCACTCTCTTGCCCCCTCTCTGACCAAAGCTTGGCAACCCTAATTTTGGGCATATAAGTTAGGGCATCTGATTTGGGGCATTATCTATATATTGCTTTCTCTTGGGATCAAAACTGTGCGGCTCTAGTTACTAACCAATGTTGACTTTTTTCTGTCATTATTTCTTAGTTTGCTGACCTTCTTCTTGTCTCTTCTTAACTGATTTGGGATTTTGTAACTGGATAGTTGGTTGTTTTAATGTTTGTGGCTATACCTATTTGATTACATCACATTATATCCCAGGTTTTGATCACCATCCCTTTGCACTGGTAACACAGAGTTTGATGTTTGGGTTGAAATAGAGGAATCAAGGTCGATTGTTTAACTATGCCCTTTTTGAGGGTGTATGCTCTTAAGTGAAAATAGCTGCTCATTGGGTTTTCTTAGAGTTGCATATGGTAATCTCTAGGCTCTAGCACATATAAGAGTGTTGTCATTTGTTTGGGGAGCGTCGCCTGGTAATTGCTATTGCTAAAAGAGGGGAACTGTGCTTCAATCATTATTCATATTCCAGTTTTCTTATGCAATGGGACCGTAAATCTATTAATCACTCATTGCTTGTGCTTGTGTCCACTTGTGAAAGCTTTTTGGAAAGTCATTCTTCATTGGTTTGTTGAAGGTTATGATGTATTGCCTTTGGCTTTGATGTATTAGTAGAAAGATCGAATCATAAGATCATGAGCTTTTGTTGGTGGAGTTAGCAGCAGCACAATGGAAAATGAGCATTTAAAAACAAGCATGGAAGTGATTGAATTCCATGATGCCTACTTGTTCAAGTATTACTAATTCATGAGACCAATTAATCAACTACAAAGTTAGTTGCTGACAACATATCAAACTAGCTGTGCTATTGTTCGAGATAAGAAAGTTAGAGCCAATAGTTAGACCTGTCAAAAATTGACCCGACCCGAAAACCCGCCCAAACCTGCCCGAAAATTTTGGGTTTTGAACACGACTTTCTCGACCCAAACCCGAAATAAACCGAACCTGAAAAACCCGCAAATTAGTAGGTCAAATCCGATTCGAACTCAAATCCGTCCGCCTGACTCGAACATTATATCCTTAGTTTTTTATTTTTCTCTAATTTATCTCTTTTAACAATAATGGTTAGTCATTTTTATTGAGTACTTTGAAAAGACATTATATAACTATTGCATCTGTTTACAAATTAAACAATAATAACCTTATTTTTTCTGCTCCATTCTCTGAAAATGAGACCATACACAACTTTTAAATGAAAAAACATTAAAAATAGGTATAAAATTACATAGAATAACTGTCTAATCTTTTTAACAAAGTTAATTTAAAAGAAGACAAGCATTAAAGATGCGAAAGTCATACCATTTATAGTTAGTAAAATAAATCTGTCTAATTTTTTTAAAATTAATTAATTTCTAATAATTTTAAATTTTAATGTTATAACTGCAAGATAATATCTTGTACTTCTTTTATTTAATTTTATTAGGTTTTCGTTCTGACTAGTCTTAAACTATGATACTAACGGTAGAAAAAAGACTAGTCGTATTCGTATTGGGGTTAGCCCATTAATAAAGTTTTACCAGATTGGACATTGGTAGGTTAGTTAATAAAAATATTAAATTGTTAAATAGGTTATTAGCGGTGAAACTGCTACAACCTATTAAAATGCTCTAGACGGGTTGCTTAATAACTGGTCGATCCACTATTAACCTTCTTTCAATGTACGGGTCGATCTACCCAAAATCAAGTGGGGTTTAATTCTTTACCTGCCCATATAAGATGTTCATATAGTATAATAAAATATTTGAATATTTTAATATTCTTTTGAGAAATTATAATTATTATGCATTTTCATTAAATGCTAACAATTTTGAGCAATAAATATGCAGAATTTTTGATTTTTTTTTTAAAAAAAATAACTCACAGAAAAGGCGCTCTAAACCCTTAAAACCGAAATACACCCGCCCGTATTTTACCCGAACTCGAAATACACCCGACCCGTATTTTACCCAAACCCGAATATACCCGACTCGCATTTAACCCGCCCGTCCGAACTGATAGGTCTACCAATAGTCTAAGTTTCTTTTCCATTTGGGGGCATTCATGGAAACCCTTTACTCTTGAGAATACCATAGTGCTAGTGGTTTGGATGGCATTTATGGGAAGACCTGACAATAATAGGGTAAAGCTCCTTCTCTCACATCTAACATTAGTGAGATGCTAAAATAGAAATATAATGCTAGACTCCTACACTGGAATGAGTCCATATTTGATTTTTCTTTTTATGGTGTTAAAGCAACACAGCGAGAACCCCTGTAGTTGGCTAATTTTGTACCAAACTGAAGACCTATTTGTTTCATTTGGCTTAAGCAATTTTTCCACTACTACCATAACTATGCTTAATTTTACATTGCTACTTGTATCAAAACTGTTTTACAAAAATAAGGCCAGACATTCAGTTCAAATGCCAATGCAAAGCATAAGTTTGCCATGCTCTTTCATTTTTGTTTTTGGTGATTGATTTCTTTTCCCTTTTAAGGTTCTTTTACTATGCTTGAACATTCAAACAGTAAGTGTAATTAACAAACAGATAAAGAGCAGAGAAAACCCTAGACCTTTTACTAATTGCTTCTCTTTCATTTCTAGTGTCAAGAAACTATTGACATTTTTAGTGTTGGTAACTTACTGTCATAGATATATACAAGACCATTTATAATGGATTCTATCATTGTTGGTCTTACTTCCCTTGTCTTACAATAAATTCATCTTTTACTAAAAGATCTATATGGCAGGTAATTATTCTGCAACTTCCCAGGTTAAACAAGTTTGTAAATGCAGTCATGTTTTCCAGAAACAAACAAGCCTCAGAGCACTGTAAATTAAACGATAAACTTTTGTATTCAAATTCATCTTCCACTCCTTCACACTCTTGAAAAATGAGAAACTTAATTGCAACCAAAGAGATGGACAATACAGACATTAGCCATACATCCTATATATTTTTATGTTCATATTCACATTCAGATGTACAACTTTTGCTATCATGTTTTTCAGAAATAAACAACAATCCATAATGGACCACTGAATTGAAAAAGGGTTTGTTATAGAGCAGATAACAACAATAACCCTTGATACTTAGAGCACAATAGAGGAGACTCAATTGTAAATACTCAGAGCAGCTTGAGATGGAAAATTTTTTTCCTTTTCTCTTTTTTTGGTTAGTGGGGGTTGTTGTCATGGAAATGCTGGTTCAATGGATCAAGGACAAATAGATCAAATCCTTGTACCTTGGGAGGAAGTCTTTTGTGCTTCTCTGTTAGAAGTTTTAGAACTCGTAGGTATTCTTCATTGTGAATTATGTATAGATCCCTTGTATGATGCTATCTATAACCTACACATTCCACTTCTTTTAAGGACAGTTTTTTGTTCAAATAGTGGTATAAAATCAATAATGTTTATTGTTGTGCTTGTGATATGTTAAGATGATAATTTTGATCTTTAGTGTGATTGTTATCTATTTTTATTGATGGCACTTTGCTACAATGCAAATGTTTGACCTCCTTGATCAGAATGTGGTTGTAACTGGTTTTTGTTTTCATTTGCTTGCTGGCTTATGACTATTTTGATGCCTTGTGTATGTTGTTTATGTAAATATTATAGCTATTTCTACTTAAGAGCAGTAGCAATTAAAGGTATTATGTGTAGATGTTCATTGGGTGTTGTTACTGACTCCTCTCTCCACCCCCGGCCAAAAAAATAGGTTTTGCATTGTCCTAATCTTGAATGGTACTGCTGTTTGCTGAATTACTTGCAATGCCTAGGTGGTTAGTTGTGAAGTTCGTGGAAGCTTGCCTAAGGTATGTTGTCTGCTCTTGAAATTTGTAACACAAGCTAAATTTTGCTAGATTGCCAATTTTGTGTTGGTTGAATAATGATGGAAGTTCAAAATGGAAACTTATGTGTTCATATTGACATAAGTGTGTACTTTTTTAAGTAAAAAAATAATAATGATCCACGCGTGGCTTTTTTTTTCTTCATTTACGTCTGATATAAAAATTATAAATTCAATTTCACACCTTATTTATGTACCTAGGTTTGATGTTGACCGTTGTGCCTATATAAATAAACTGTTGTCAACTCTTTACTTCTCCTAAGGTGTTTCTTTGTTTTTACTTGGCTTTGAGTATGTCAACAATTGATCTTTGTGTTATATATCCTTGTCACCTTATTTCCATTTTATTTGTTGCTTACATGTTATATGTGGCTATTTGTTACCTTGATCTGTAGACAGGAAGAATGCTAAGTAGGATCTATATGTGGCTATTTGTTATAATAGCCTAATTGTCATCCTGAATACACTATTTACACATGTTGTGTATGGCTATTTGTTACATTGACATCTAGAAATGGCAAAATGATGAATACAACCTTTCTGTCCATATATGTAATCAAAATTTATTCAATTATTCTTTACGTCTACTTGTTGCCTTGACATAGAGGACCAATGTTGTTGTCTGATATTCATGCATGTAAATTGGAGGATCGTGTACCCATCTTCTTTAATGAGCATGGCCAGCCTATTGGACCTACTGAAAAGCCTTGTGATGAGTTTAGTAAATTTTTGGGACTATTACTTATGAACATTCATGGGAAGCATTAATTTATACAAATTGGCATAAAGTCCCTGATAAGGATAAAGTGTGGGAATATGTAAATGTAAGTATATATTTTCTGACCTTAAAAAAAAAAAGATTTTTCATTATATATGAAATCTTAGTACAGATGTCCATATAATTATTCATGACATGTTAGCACAAGTACATACTGCCGCAAACTGAAAGTGTGAAGAAGTGGGTATTGGAATCAATTGCTTGTGCTTGGAGGCTTTTCAAGTTTTGGCTGAAAGCTAACCATTATTATAAGTATGACAATGATACTAAAAGATGGAAGCACCAACCTAGTAGGATACTTGATTCTAACTTCACATTATTGTTGCAACATTGGAACACTTCTACGGCTAAGGTTCTTTTCTTTACAATTATGCATATAGAATTTTGTTTTTATTTTGTATGATGCTTTGACCTAAAGTACTACATCCTTGGTGGTTGCTTTGTAGAAAATCACTGCTCAAAATTGTGAAAATCATAGACTGCTAAACAACATGCACATTGCTAGACCTGTGAGTTTTGCAAGAATCTATCAGAAACTGGTAAGAATTAGATATCATGCTGCTTTGCCATTTATCTCTTTGTTGCTTTGCTGTGGTGTTGATATGTATACAGGATATCAAGCTGGTAAGATCATATTTTTGCTCTCATTGTTTTTTCTCTTCCCCGCTGCCCTCTCTGTTTTTCTTTTTCTGCTTTGCTGTAGTGGGTAGTGCCCTGCTATAGTACTGTGATTTATTTTGGTGTTGACATATATATATATATATATATATATATATATATATATATATATATATAATATATATATATATATATATATATAATACATACTACATACATACATATATACATACATATATATATATATATATATATATATATATATATATATATATATATATATATGTATATATATGTCATGCGTTTTTTGTTTACCAACTCTAATGATTGCACCCCAATTGTGTAATGTACTAAACCTTCACAACAAAATGGGGGAAGGGGGTTGAAGGGAAGAACATAAACCTTACAAGACATGGCCATGATGTTACTTTTTCTCCAACTATATCAGAAGCATATCGCACCCAAATTGCGTAATTTATTTACGGTTTATTTAAGGAAAGCAAAAGAGGGATTGGGCTTACAGTTTGATTTGCCTTTGGAGGACATACTAATATGCTTGATGGTTGACTACCCTTCTTTTGTGTTGCTTTTATCTTCAAATATGGTTCTGTAATTGATGGAATTACAATTTGCTTGATATGGGTATGGTGAATTTTTGTCATTTTGATGATATCTGGGACTGGAATGCACTTCATCATCACTTGCTCATCTATGGTTTGGTTCGCCAGTTACATAAATGCAATTTGGTTTGTGAGAATTCCATTGGTATAAGAATGATATTTAGTTGCTTTTGGGGAGTTCTCTTTTTCTTATTGAACTTGAAGTGTTGTGTTCTATTTGGGTATCTTATCCAAGGATGATCAAGTGGCCCCCCCAAAAAAATACTTTTCGGGGTGACTGTAAAACCTCTTAGTGGACTATCACCTGCCTTGCTTCTTGTGATGTTATTGATTGCCAATGCTTTTAGACCTTGGTCCAACGGAGATAAGATGGCTTCTCTACAATGTTATCGTTTGGTTTCTCTGACAAAATTAAATCTCCTGCCTCATTTGGATGGGGTTTATTACAACCATCATATGTGAGAAGTCACAATAATACTTTGGCTTGGTTTACTCTATCAGATGGTTTGAGTGATGCACAGGTAATTTGTGCTGAGATAGAGTATGAGAAAGAACAAGTAACATCTAGGATACAGTATAAAGGAAAAGTGATCCATTAATGGATTTTCTTTTAGTCCAACTTCTAGTCTTTGTTTGCCTGACACTGGAGACAGTTGGGTCTTGATTTTCATATCAACCTTAGTTTCGAAACATGAATTTGATGCTTATTCTAAAGTTGACTAATGATTGAAATTCATAGTAGTCATTGTCTCTAATAGAATGAGGAGAAGCAACTTGAAAATATGTGAACTATTCTCCTCGACAAAATAAAAAGGGAAAAACTTGTCAGGTTTAGGGTGGATTTCAACAGTCATAAACAAATGGATGCAATGAATTTTCCTTGACAATGCTCTGTAATGAAGTTATACATGTGTCCGTGGTTGTGAGAGTGACACTCGCATTATTTGTTTTTCGTGTTTAGGCAGTTACATGATTTATGTCATTCTTTTTTAATTTAGGCAAATCGAGATGGTCAACCACCTTTTGTTTGAAGAAACACCAAAAAGGAAAGATGGACGCAGTTACGAGAAGTCTTTTGATGATACGCTTGTTAAAATTGTATGTGTTTAAGCTAAGTTGCCTTTAAATATAGTTCCATCGATAAGAATTAAGTGGTTGTTATATTCAAAATTAGATTTAAGTAACCTTTTCTGTAGCATTTGTTTATAGTTGTAACTGAACATCATGCTAATGCACATTATACCATTCACCTTTTACAAATGCAGGAAAAAATGAAGGAGTTAGAGGTCTTGCATGAAACAGGACTCTCCGATAGTGATACAGATCCCTTTGATAGGGTGATGGCATCTGCTGAAAATGGACGACTACAGTTGTATGGAAGATATGTTTCAGTGAAAAATCTAAAGGAGAAAGGGCTTAAGGTGAAAAGGAATGGGAAGTGAGTGGTTGTGCTAGAACAATATGTTGATGCTATAAGAAGCGGTTTAGCAGTAGAGATGCAAAAAGATTTTGAAGCTCAAAAAGAGAAATTGGCACTTGATATGAAACAAGAATTTAAAGCTCAAAAGGACAAAATGGTTGAAGACGTGGTTGCAAAGGCGTTTGCTCGACTTCGAGAAATTTTCCCCGACATGGCGATTGACACGCTTAGACAAGCAATTATATCTTCTGTACTTGCAGATCAGTAACTTTGCACCACATCAGTAAGCAATCCCTCCCCATTGATCATCTCCTTCCCTACTCTAATTCTATGACTTGAAGCTGAAAATGTTGGTGTGGTGCTTGTTGTGAAACTGCCACCTATGAATTTGTGGGGTTTAGGAATGTTTTTTGACCCTTAGACTTAACTACCTCCTGATGATCATCTTGAGGAATTCTTCGCTACTCAAGATGGTGGTAACATGACATCATTTATGTTAGTTGGGCTCAGCTACAAGTGGGTGATTAGGGTATGCATCTGGATGCTCATCCGTTTTAGAGAAATATGTGTATCTTTGGTCTAATAAAATGAAGCATCCATGTGCTATTTACAGGCCAATGATGCAATGTCAACAAGTCAAGAGTATGAAATACAGCTTTATATCTAATGGCATGATCGACTGACCATTTAAAGAAGTCATCAACAACACAGAGAAATGATTCTATGAAGGGAAATATCTATGCTTGAGAAGTAGAGAATAGCTTTGCTTTTGAAATACCAGTTGCAAAAACTCATCCCAAGAATAAATTGCCAAACCGAATCTTTCAACGATTTTCCTTTGATCTGCAGTGACCATGCCAAAGCTCACAATTGTTGTGCAGTAGGAAGAAAATGCTAATTGAGATTTAGGAATACCATTTCTCTCAGCAAGTGCAAAAGAGCAATAACTGATTACTTCTCGAGTACTTATTTGTATTAGGTAATGTCTTAAGGATCGACCAAAAGTGAGGCTAAAGTTGTAAAGAATTCTGCTACAAGTAATTAGTATGGCTGTAGGGGGATGGCTTCTTGTACTTCTATTAGTACTTACCTCTGATGTCTTCTTTTCTTCTACAAAAACAATAGACACTTTTGCATGACAAATGATGAATTCTACTACACCAGCACCTGAAACCATAAAACCATAACAAATTTTGTTAGTAGAGTGCTTGCTTTTGCATCATTTTTTCTAATTTTTTACCAAACTTTTTGCTGATTAAGGCAAAAGAAAAAAGTATATAATTTTCCTGTCTAGCCAAAACAAATTTATCACTTAAAAATGATAATTGCTGGTCTTTGTTAGAAGTTTTGTATGATAATTTGATAAGATAGGTACAATATGTTTACTATTGCAGGGAAGCAGAACCTCTTTGGGAGTTGGGATATGAGTACTGCTTTCATTTATGAAGTTAAATACTATGGTGTAGTGCTTGTATGAAAGAGGGAGGGATACATTTTATGATTTGAAGTTGAGCTTGCCTGTGATTAGAACTAGGAAGCTATATTACTGGTCTTTTTTTAGCTGTTCTTCTGTTTGAGTTCCACTATCATATTTGGGAATTATAAGCATGCATCCATGTTATTCTAGGTCTGCATCCAGCGAAACAGCCCACTTGGGACCGGTTGTTGTGAACCTGCCCCTTTTATTGCTTGCTATATTTTTCTTTCCAGCTTGGCACTTGGCTGATTATATCCCAAGTTATGGTCTTTTAGTTATTTGGCAATTTTAAGAAAACTAATAATGGATCTCTATCACTTATCTATAGGTGGACTTTTGTATTGGCGATGATCTATATATTAGGTGGACTTTTGCTTTGGCTATTATCTATCTTGTGGTATGTGATAGCTTAAAGAACCGTTTATGTCATTCTAGATTGATATGAATTTTGTTGATTTTTTCTTCTTTTGGGGTGTTTAATGCCTATTTGATTTTATATATTGTGTAGATATTTTGGCCATCCATTCCCTCCATAAGAAAGAGTTCTTGTTATGAAGGCCACTAGCTTCGAAGATATTTGTTTTACCCCCTTTTGTTATTTAGGGAAAAATCATTGTATACGTACAGTAATTCAAGGGGCAGAAAACTTGTTGCCCCCTTTTTTATTTTTAGAAAACTAATTGTATATATGTTTTTAGACAATTAATTGTATATATGTTTTTGGACTTTTGGTATATGGACGATAATTTGAGGGATTTGGTTGACATTATTTTGGATTTTATTAATTAATGGTTCATTTGTATATGTGGAGTTGACGTTTGATCAAATATGACATTAAACTTTCATTTACAAGCCACATTTGGTGGCATGTAACAACACAAGGGGACTCAATGAAATTATAGATTGTACGAATTGAACATATGATGTCCTGAAGTTATTTTCAGCATTTAAAAGCCAGACATTTGGTTTGTATTTTCTCAAACCCTTGCAATAGGTGAAAGATATGTGTTTCTTAGTGTCTATTTAATCTGTTGCCAAAGATGAAAGATACATTGCCATAGTATCTATTCAAAAGTGTTGCAATAGCCAAAGATATGGCAACAGTTTTTGTGACTTTATGCAACAATTACAAAACTGTTGCCTAAGAATCAGAAAGTGTTGTGTTGGACCTAAACTAATGTCTATTAAAAGCAACAGTTGAAAAATTATTGCAATAGACCTGTGGTAGCACTTTCATTTGCTATTGTAACAATTTTGCCCCATTGCCAAAGCCCACTTTTGTTGTAGTGGACCCAAAAAAAAGGAAAAAGAAAAGGGGAAGGGGGTTATTTCACGTGATATTTATTAAAAAGGGGAAGGGGGTCTATTTTCTCACACAAGACACACACACAACCCACACTAAGAGAGAGGAGAAGAAGAAGAAGAAGAAGAAGAAGAGGAGGAGGACGAGGAGGACGAGGAGAAGAGAAAAGGTTTGGGTTTTGATTTTGATTTCTAGTTAAGGTGAGTGATTTTTGCCTTCTCTATTCTTAAAAGTAATTAGGAAAAGATTACTTTGAAGGTTTATGCTTGAATTTGTGAAATCAATTGAGAATTGAAGTCATGAATTTAATGTTTTAATGTTTAGTAGATTAGAACCCTAAATTCATTTGCTAGAAACCCACAACCAAAATTTCAATGGTGATTTGTGATTTTTGGGTTATGTGAATGTTGTGAATTGATGGCTATGTCATGAATTCATCCAAATACATACTAAACTAAGGATTTTTGGATTGATTACTTATATTGGATGAATAAGAAAGTAGAAAAAGAGAGGTTAAATTTTCAAATTTTACACACAGCCTGCCACTGTTTTATTTTTTATGAATTATTGGTTGCACGAAAAATCCTAAAATGTTTACTGTAGGTTTGCTACTATGTGTTGTAATTCTTTGTAAATGTTTGTGAATTTGTGATATGTTAGTTGTGAGTCATGAAATTTCGTTTGAAAGTTCCCTATTATTTAGTGCAAAAATTCGGATGATGTTGGAATTACTGTGAGCTATTAAGAAGGAGAAAAATTATGAAGATTTTACTATAGAATATATCCATTATTTGGCAATTTTATGTGAAGTTTCATATATTTTGGATGTATATTTTGTGAGTAGTGAATTATTGATTGAACTGCCCTGTTGTTGTGCATGATCTCGGTTATTGTTGTAATTTTTAAGAGTTATTTGCTTGTTGAAAAATTATAAAAATTTTACCATGTGTGCTATGTGATATGTGACTATTGTTTATGAATTTTGATGAATTTTGGATGTGTACTTTATTATTTATCAATTTTTGATTGAATTTTCCCCGATTAGTGTATATTTTTCGATATTGTTTATATTTTTGTGAAGGATTGGCTTCAGGGAAAAGTATGAAAATGTTACGATTAATTCCCCATGCTAGGTTGTATTTGTGTGTAAATTTTTGTGAATGCTGGATGTGTATTCTTTGAGTTACGAATTTTTGAGTGGAATGCTATGTTTGGTGTAGCTATAGTTATTCGTATGCATAAATTAAATATTCATCATGTTTGTGATAATTTCATGCATTAAAGCAGTAAAGTGTTTGTTATGATTTATTGGAAACTTGTGAAAATTATTTTGGGTGGAATTAAGCCTTATTGTGATTATGTTTTTGTTAATATTGTAAAATTGAGCTTCTTTGAAAATAGAAATGTGATTATATGGATTATACAATCCCAATAAGTTATGTTTTGGGAAAAAAGATTCATATCTTAACTGAAACTATTGCAGAGCATTCTAGAGCTATGGCCATAAAAGTAGTTATCTTTGTGTTTGGAGCTGTGTGGGTTATTGGTTGGTACCTTGAGTGGGCATTACTCGGTCCGCCGATTGACTCTTCAGTTATTTAGGAGCTGTATGGGTCCCTGGTAGTCCAGGATGTGAATGTGACTCAACGGTTTATGATTTGAGGACATCTACATACTTTAGAGTGTTGAGTGCCTAGTTGGTACCATATGAATGAGTTGTAGTTAGTCCACCATCGGTTGGAACCATATGAATGAGTTACAGCTGGGCCGCCAGGATGTGTTCGTCACCCTTATGTTGTGATGGTTCTTTGTAAGTGTTATGAGTTGATTTCCTCTAAACTAAAAAGTTTTGCATTCAGTTAAGAATATGTGATATGTTATGAAGTTAGTTTTGACTTGGATTTAGATTTTGGATGTGTTACGAAATTAGTTTTGGCTTGGATTTGGATTTTGGATTTGATTTGGATTTGAACAATCATTTAGGATATCTATGAGCTAGCTTGTGATTAATTTTGATATATATATATATATGTGATTGATAAGTAGAAATATATGATGTGTTTATGGAAAGTACGTGAACTTTTGTGAGAAAGTTGCTTTGATGTATGTGCTAATTATGGTTATGCGCGGGCCATTGAGTTACATAGCAGACTTTGCTTTCTTTTGGACTCCAGTGATGACTATGAGCCCAAAGGATATGATTGGTATGGGATAATCATGGCTAGTTTAGTGAATAGACTAACTGCAGAGTATGTTTAGGGACTTAAGTGAAAATGAGGGTCCTTGAATCATACTAGTATGGGACAAGTACGACTAAGTTACTTTAATTTCCTACCCATGACATATATACGTATGTGTGTTTTGTGAAGTTCTAGAGCATGTTGGATATGAAAGATATGCATTCATTTTGATTTCTAAAGCATAGGCATGTTCTCTCATCGCCCTCTATATGCTATATGATATGTTCTGCCTATACGTGATAAGATACGTGTGCTGTGCGATTATGTGTTAATCGGTTAATGTGCAAAGCATAATAGTGGGAAGGTAAGGGTTATTCACTGGGCTTGTGGAGCTCATGACCACACCATTTTTCAAGTTCTTGGAAGCAAAAAGGGATCGTAAGAGTATTAAGAAGGCTAGCCAGCAGTGAAACACTTTTGAAGAACCTAGCGGGAAATGTAGAACCTGTTATGTGATACTGTTATAGATTATGTTTAGTAAATACAATTCTGAATGCATTTTGGTTCGCTCATTTATAAGCCTAAGAATATGGTTTATGTATGTAATGCATGTTTTAGAATCACCCTACCCAAACTTTAGTTTGATTTCATTACAAGCTTCCAGCGCGCTCGCCTATTAACAAGTTAATTATGGTTAAGAAGTTTAGATTGTCTTGTGGATGTTTCTAGTCGGGCATCCACGGCGGTGGCGCACCTGCCCCCTTCGGGCGGGGCGTTACACCATACATAAGATACATGTCAATCCTGTATGGTCTATTACTAGAAATATTATAACATCATTCATAAATATAAAAATCATGTGGATTTATTTCTAGGACAGCACTTGAACAATGCATACATAGGTTGATGTGTTCATTGTCCTCAAAAATGCAATAGTCATCCTATACTTGTTATGGTCTATGTCTTATGGGATCTGTAAAAGATTAGGTGTATTTGAGTTAGATTTGTCTGTTTAAATGAAAAAACTTTTGCAATTGGGCTTCTCTGTTTTTCACAAAAATAAGGGCACAGAAAATTCTTTTGCTACTTGATTCTGTGATATGCACTTGTGTGTGTTAGATGGGTGATATATCAATTTTTTCTTCTTGAATTTATGCTGCTGTTAATGAATTGATTCTTTATTTGCTACAAAGGAGTAAATGACAATGCATACATGGCTTCATCTGTTCATTGCACTAAAACTCAAAAACTGTAGCCCTTTTATTCTATTTGAAAATGGATATTCTATTGGAATATGTTGCCATTTCTCCGAGTTATGTGGTAATTTGTCATTCCTTTTTCAGAAACATGAAACTCAGAAACTAGGGAATACAAGGACTCCTGACTTATACATTTTGAAGGATAAGGTACTGGATTGGTTAGTAAATGAGAATCCTAGAATATGCTTTTTGTGTTTCAACTTATACTTGCTGTGGACATTTTAATTGGTCCTTTAGCAATTGGCATACTCAAATATGAGGCTATAACTACAACAAGTAGACTTTCAGCTTCAAACTTGTAGTTAGTCAGAATGACCCGAAACACTCTGAATATAAATGAAGTTATCTTTCAGAAAGGCCAAAACATGCCTTCTATAAATGACAGCAAAGTTTGAAATCTAGGCATATGATTTGCTGTTTGATTTTCACTTTACCTTGAATTTATTATGCTATTGATTAACTTTTTTAGTGTTTACTACAAAGGAGTAAATGACAAGGTCTACTTGCCAATCTTAAAAATAAATTCATGTAATGCAGGGCACTTGATTATTTCTGCATGATCTCAATCCAGTTCCATTATACTAGAGAACCATTTGAAGATTTGTTGTGTAGCACTGGCTTTCTGTTCATACACTCTCTAATGCTTTTTCAAAAGATAGTTTCAAGCTCCGTTGCTTGATTTGCCTTATATCTATAAGAGTTGGGATCATGTTCATTTAGTGGTCTTTAGGTGTATGGTTTGATTAGACATGGTGTAGTATGGCTTCTGGACTGAAGGTCAGCAGAGCATACAAGTATAAAATAGTCTAGACTATTAAAAGAAAAAGCTACAAAGCAGTTACAACTAAAAAAGAAAAAGAAAGAAAGCGATTATATGTCAGTATGTGTTGGAAAGGGGGAGGGGTTTGAGGTCACAATGCAGGTAAAGGCCCATTTTCTGTGACCTTGCATATGAATTGCGTTATTTTTTAACCTTGGTTAAAAAATGGCGGTGTTATCTAATCATATTCATTTTGTATTCCTGCTTTCAGTTTTTTTAGTTCCCGAGCTTCAATTCAATTGTGGTTGTATTGAGTTTTATCGCCATTGCATTTTCAGTGTATGTCTATAGTGAATGCTTATTATTCCGGCTTGAAAAAGACATGTTCTCTTGTCTAGTATGCTCTATTTCCTGCTTAAATGTGATGAATTTCATTCATATGATGTCAATTTGTTTCACGCCATTGCTATTACAGATCAGATTGCTGTTATTTGCAAGAGGCGTACTATATTTTTCATTTCTTTGCTTTTGTAATATTGATTCATGACCTACTGTGGCTTCTTATGACCTATATTAGAATTGGAATAACAATTATCATATTCATTACACATAGCACAAAGTTACAGTAGTTGCTCAAGCACGATAAGGAGGTAAGATAACACAGATTAAAATTCAAGGCTCCCACCCATCTACTAGTGACACAGCATGTGTGAATCAGGATGAAAAGGATTGTTTATCATCAGATGACATGTTTTACTGCAGTCTAGAGTTTCTGAAACAAGTTGAGCAACTAGAAAGCATGGCCAGAGAAAAAATGCAGTAGAAAACGAGGATGGATTTCACTCCTCGAAGTTTCAACCTTGGAATCTCACTTGAAAAAGGACGATGTGCATCACGTTCATAAGACATAACTCTGACAACGTTGAAATTTTCCTTTTCACCCAAAGGAGGTGCTGATGTATCTTACTCATTAAATGTTTTTCCAAAACCCTCTTCTATAAATTGTTTTCTCAAAATCGTGTTTTTGTGGGTCTCTTGGAATTAGCCTCCCTACGGGTAGGGATATCGGTAGGGGTAAGGCTACCTACATCTGGATCTCCCAAAGACCCCCGCGAAAGCGGGACCCACACTGGGAGGTGTTGTTGTGTTGTTTGTTTTACCCGAAGGAGGTGCTGATGCATCTATTGCAAGAGTATATTATCAGCGCACGTGTCAGCCCACTGAAAATGCTAACAATTTAAGGAAATCACAAGGAAGTACTAAACAAATGCACAAGCCAGAGAAAGAAAAGCCCGTGCATTGGAACGCAAAAGGAGTACATGGCATAACAAAACAGCCCATGCAGAAGGACTTGCTAGATATTTAAGCAAACAAAAAAGGCAAAGAGGTGGTCGTAAGGCAGCAACTAAAGAGGATTGTGAAAGAGATGCCTTTTCCATATCAATCACCATTCCTTAAAGACTATAGAGAGGCTAGAGATCAGCTGAAACCAACACAATTCATGTTGGTAGGTTATACTTTTCTCCCACCAGATGAATTGCGCCCATCGACATAAGTGTTCTTATTTGTCCTAGTTCAATATACACATAAAGTCATTAGTCTCTCTAGACACTAAGAGGGTACTACACTCCAATTTTAATTTTTGTGTTTTATTAAAAATTTGCCCCAAGACCAAACTAGAACTATGACTAAACATTTCTCCTCTTCCCATATAGTGAGGAATTATGCTTGAAATCAATTCAGGTTGAACTTATGCAAAATTAGTTTTCTAGTTACATCAAAGTATACTCATTTATTAAAATTAGATTAGATCATAATTGGTCTACTTGTCATAATATACTATAAAGCTAGCAGCATATAATTTGTATGCTCGTCATGACATATTCATTTATTAAATTAGATTACACCCTTTAACCACAAGATTGAACTTAATTTTCTTTGTTATCAATTTGATCGTTGACATACTAAAACAACATTGAATGTATAGGGAGAGACTTTTCGAGTACAACCATGAAGAAGAAGGCAAAAGATTGTGGATATTCAGGGAAGGGTTCGCAACCACGGCTGGAGCAAATCAAGACTTAGAAAGTCCTATAGGGGATGTACATGTCTCATCCTAAACTAGATGGAAAGAAGAAGGAATCAAAGCACGCCAAAGAGGATGTTCTTCAGTATAAATGTTTGTGTAAGATAATCAAGCTTTAAATATAACATATTTAATTCAATTACAACTCATTTTCATTGATTATCATTAACATGAGTTCTTTGCCTTTTTAAATGGCTCTAGAGAAAGGTCCAACAGATTTATCACAGGCCTTCAAGACGGTAATGGACCTGAAATAGAAAGGTGTTCTTGGATGAAATTGGATGAATTACAATTGGCAAGTTCCATAGAACTTGGGAATTGTTTGATATCTTGACTTCATCTTATATTTCTTTAAATGGACCACATCTAACATTGACATTTACACCTAATGAGTTTTGCTAAAGCTTATATCATACACTCGAGTGTGTATTCTCCCATATGACACCTAAGTAATTATATATTAAAATATAAAATATATGACAAAAACACCGCAAAGAAATATATTAAATAAATATGGAAGTGCGTGCTCTCGGGTGTACATAATAATTTGCCGAGTTTTGCACGTTTTAGAATTCCTTGAAGCTCAAACAGCAATAGACACATCAAGACAACCCTCACTACTATGCTACTCTCACATTGTGTGCCAAGTGACTTTGAAAACTAAAGTGAACAAGCCTAATAAACTGAGTAAAACAACCTAAAACAACAATGAACAAAACAATATTCAAAATGTGAACAACAATTAAGAACATAATGAACAAACTTAACACACACAGTGAACATCTTATAATACTTCAATAAAAGAATTATACTTTGTTAGATAACTTTATCACCACTACCAACTTACATTGTAGATAATCCCCATTCAATCTAGGTTAAAGTTGTAAAGTGAACAATATTGAAAGAAAAAGTGAACAAGCTGAGTTTGCCGAGCCTTTCATCTTCACTTTGACTTAGTGAACTATAAAGCTCTACTTGGCTTGTCATTTAGCGCATTACTATTCATCATAACATGAACACTAATGTTATAATTCTTATAACATGATTAGAATAATGTCTCCATAACATGTAGATGCATAACTTCATGATTTTTATGTGGCATGCAGGTTTTTTTCCCCATTCTTAGAGAAAATCATTTTTTTTTGTCATCTATTATGACCTCATAGCCAAGAAAGTGATTGTGCTTAACAATCGCTTAGTAGGGAAAAATCATACATCAAATTATCGCAGTTGTGCTATGGTCATGGTGCATATTCCGTTTTATCACTAACCTTAAATCAAAAACAATAAATTTATTCATTAATAACTTCACATATCACATGCAGATCAATTTGTTCTCAAGCTATTTAGTGAATGGAGGACATAAAAAAGGGACTCACTTGAAGAAATTTAGCCTAGCATTTTGGAGGCTATCTTGGCAAGATGACACAAACGTTCATGATTGTGGAATCTACGCCATACGTCATATGAAGACATTTCGTGGAGAGTAAGTTGAGAACTGGAGGCTAGGTTTTGAATTTAACAAGGTGACTTGGACATTATATGCTAGCATATAAAAGCTTTTGAATTATCTAGAATGTATGTTAACAAGCTTTCGTGTGTTGGCCACTAGACACTTCAAAATTGCTATGGCCAACATCTAGAAATATAGCCATGCCCTACCAAATATAGGAAGATAGAAATATTTGGTCAGCAAGTGAAATGTTCATGCAAATATCCTTTCTTGAACAAAAATGACATGTAGAAAATAGATCTATATGTCTGCTAGTTAGATAATAGAAAGACTTGTCAGGCATAGGAAAAACAATTTATGAGAAGTAAAAGCAAAAAACCTTACTACATATGTAACAACACGTTGAAAAAATTAAAGCGTTGGATTGGTAGGCATTAGACTTGAATTAGATTTTGTGTGAAAGACTTGCATGTGAGCTTCCCATATATCGTGAGAGCTTCTACTTCATTTTAAGTGTCTGTAGCCTTCTGACTAGTTCTATATGTGATATATTATGTATTTGTAAAATGTGGTGATTATGACCTAAACATATGTCCAAATTACAAGAAGAATTTATCCGTCATCTACGTTCAAGATATGCAGCAATGATATTGGAAAGTGAACTCAATAGACTACGGGTCCAAACACTAGAAGCAGCAAAAAGGCAGTTCCAGCAAAGAGAAATGGTACAACGACTCCAGCAGTAGTACGACTCTACTATTAGATTGTATATCAGGTTTTAGAATATTATTGTGTAGAAGATACAATGTTGAAGAAAACAATCTATTTTGGATCACATATAATTTTAGGCCCCATAATTTTGGAGTATGCTAATTCAAAATTTACTGATAATATAGAACAGACATGCCACCAACATGGGCATATAACACCTTAAAGAAACTGCACTTACAGTCAGCACATATAAACTTCTTGCAAAATCCGTTCACATAGCTATAAGATGGTGCTGCTATCCAAGAAAACGCCACCTGTAATGAGTTTTAAAGAAAATTAAAGCTCCTTCCATTTTTTGTCTCAAAAGTAAATGAAAAGTGAAATGGGAGATAGGGATTACAAAATTGTGCACTACACTAGTCAATATTGTTCATTATACAACTTAATGATGATCACTAAGGTCTTTTGACTTCAAATAAACACAAAAAAGAAACACAGAAAAATGTTCACTATATAAGTCAATGGTGATGATTTATTTACCAGTGTGGTTAACTATTAAATTCAAACACGTACCATAACTTAATAGTTAGAAATAGCACGGAACACAAACCATAACACTAGCCAAACAATTGGAAGGGAAAGCTGAATGGGAGATTAGGTATTGAAAATGGTTCACTGCATTAGCCAATGTTGTTATAGACCACAAAATAGTTCACTACACATGACAATCTTGTTCATTATGCAACTCAATGATGTTCATTAAGGTTTCTTGATTTCAAATAAAATTATCAAATATGGAAAAAATATTTAAAATATGGAGAACCATATTATAATTAACTTAAGCATTTAGTTTGCCCCACATTTGACAACATGATAACATTTTTACGATTGATAAACCTCAAACTTGACTTTTTGAACCATTTCCTTGGTTCATTTCCCCTTATTTCCCCTTTAATATAGTGGGACTTGGCCAAGTTTTATCCCCTCCAAATTGATTTCCTTCTTTTAATCCCTTTTCAACTCTTTCGCAGGTATTTTCAGAGTTATTAACGTAAGGGGAGCAGCTAAATGTGTAAACAAGGCAAAGTAAGAGCAAAAAAGGTCACATGGAGGCTCAGAGGGAGGCAAGAGGGGAAGAAAAGCAAGAGTTCAAGCTGCAGGGAAGGCAACACCCATCACACAGTGGACGGCCATGCCGTCGACACCCTTCAAAAAATGCAGCAAGATTCCAGGAGGTAGCGATGACCTCCCGTTGCCATCACGACGGGCCGTCGCCACCCCATGACTTCTCCAAGTGAACATGCCTAAGCGACAGCCCAGTCGTGGCCTATACGCCATCACCTGGGCTACAGGAAAAGGGAACCTCAGTTCCAGATAGTTACGACAGCCCCTCGTCGTCAAACATGCTACTGCTAGCCGTCGCGTTGAAGACGGCCGTCGCGATCCCTGCTTCCCCTTTCTTTTCTTCTTCTTTTTCCACTTCCTTCCCCTTCGACAGCCTGTGGACCCCGTTCTCTCTCTACCTGCACCACCCTCAACCCCATTCCACCACCAATCTCACCCTCACCTCTCCCAAATTTCCTTCTTTATCATCAAATCCTTTACCTATTTTCTCTTTTCCTTCAAAATCTCCCACAAATCCACCCCCTTTCTTCCCCATTCACCACATTTCTTCACACCCAAACCCTAACCTCCAATCTTCTCCCTTACAAATCCGGCCACTTTGAAATATTTTCCAACTATTCCATTGCCGAATTTTGGCTCCCCACACTCCAAGCTCCTATTTGCATACCTGTTTGCACCATAACTTCACCAC
The DNA here is from genome assembly GCA_029747015.1 of Carnegiea gigantea. NCBI lineage: Eukaryota > Viridiplantae > Streptophyta > Magnoliopsida > Caryophyllales > Cactaceae > Carnegiea > Carnegiea gigantea. Next base: position 123,964 of record JAKOGI010000710.1, read on the forward strand.
TTTCCCTCTTTTTGAATTTCACCACTATTGAAGCTTGAGGAGAGAGAAAGCTCCATCTTTTTGGCCAATTTTTTACAACTTGGCACTCTAATTGCTCATAGGTACCTAAATTTCACACTTGCTTATGTGATTTTTGGGCATTGGTCGAAGTTGGGTTTTGAAGAGAGGACGGAAGACAACCACCACCGAGCCTCCACGTTCGGGCACTTCCAAGCTCACCAAAATGAGGGCTTCATCTTCCTCCTTCGCCGCCAATGCACCTCCTCCTTTGAACCGGATCCAAGCGGCCCCAGGTAATCGCCCAACTCCTCCTCATGCCATAAATAAATATGAAATTCGTTTTAGTGATGCTGAACATATTGCCCGATATGATTCTATTGCCACTAGACGAATTATTGAGCCTAAATATATGGATATCGACTTATTAAGGAGTCTTGTGTTATGGGATGGGTTTCTTGAATTGCTAGAGGTTACGAGGTAGCTGGAGTTTATGCAATTGAATAAACCTGTGTATGAAAGGTTGTGTTGGGAGTTTTTGAGCTCTATTAAGGTTGATTGGTTCGCCCAATATCAAAACAAGCCATTGCATATCCAGTTTCAGTTTTACAACCGGCTTTATAAAGCTAACCTTATAGAATTTGACCGCCACTTGTAACTCCCTCATAGCGGGGTTCAGAATGTTGGTCACCCCAATTTTAATGTCCAAGACTTTTGGTGTGAGATAACCTATGATAAGGATACCCTGGTCACCGATAACCATGGGTTTCATGTGCCTTATAGTGCTAATGGCTCCAAAGCCACTTCCATTTGCAACCCCACCCTTAGGTACCTTCATAGGGTGATCGCCAACACTCTTTTTCCTAGACACGAGAGCCAAGGTTAGGCCCAGTTGAGTGAAGTTTTCTTATTGTGGTGTATTCTCAAGGATGAGAATTTTGATACGGGGGCCTTCCTTTTACATTAAATACTCTCCCAAGCTTCCTCCCCCAAATCCCCTATTGCTTATGGTAGCCTCATCACGGCCATCACTTATGTGTGGGGTTTGGAAGCCCAAGTCATGACTATGCCCCCTTTGTTCTTAGGGGGCTAGTTCAATTTGGCCACTTGCATTCAGATGGAGATGTTTAAGATGCAGGGTGGTCGTGTTTTCATCAACCACCATGGCCATGCTATTTTTCCCCTCCTAAATCCTACCATGACCAATTACACAGATGCATTCAATTGGGTATATGAGGATGCCATTGATATGGAGTCTGAAGAGGAGGAGCCTCAACCCTAAGGAGGGGACATTGGCAGGGGTGCGACAGCGTTGAGGGTGTGGCTAGGAATTCTGGAGCTATTTTGCCAGACGAGGAGATGTATGAGCCTCCATTAACTGGGAGCCGCATTGAGGCAAGCTCCTTGGGCCTCAATGAAGCCCATTTCTACCAATACATGGACGACCACTTCTCCCGCCTCAACCTGAGGCTCGATGAAATTGATGAGCGACAACAACAGGCTGCTCAAGATCAGAGTGAGATGCTTCAGCGACAGATGGAGTTTGATCGCCAGCAACGTAACATAGAGCACCATGTTTATTATGTATACGAGCATCATGGTTGGCCCTACCCTTCACTCGAGTGGAAGCCTAGCGGCCCTCCTGGCTCGTATTGATTGGTTTGTGAGTTCCCCTCCCCTTTCCTATTGCTCTTTCGTTGCTTATTCATTGGGGACAATGAATATCTCTAGCATAGGGGTTGAGCTAGCTCATGTATTAGGGGGGTCATGTGGCGTAAGATGACTTGGTTGGTTTGTGTGGTGAAATCCGTTGTATGAGTAGGTTTCATACTTGTAATCTATTAGGATATGTAATTCATTTAGTTGCATTCCAGGAATCACTGCATGTTTAGGCCTTACATGATTAGGAGCATGTTAGTTTAGAGCATATAGATGTCACCATTGCATTGTATATATATGTTTGTTTTTCTTTTATAATCTTGAGGAACAATGTCGATAAGAGGACTATTGGAACTTGCAAGGTACATCTCTCTACCTTGCCCTTCATTCTCCTTCTAGTTGATGCCCTTTTTAGGGAAAAAAATAAAAACTTGAAGAAAAAATAAAAAAATGAAAAAATTTGAAAAAAAACCTTTCTATGATGTGAATTCATGGTGTGATTGTTGGCTGATTAGCTTGGTGGCACACTTGGGTTATGATTTTTGTGTTAGTTGGTGGAGCATGATAGTATGAAACTCCTTGGATGATATCTTTGCCTTGTGTGCATGTCTTGGCTTTTGAGTATCTCTTGTCATGTCTTGGAGGATCTTTGCTAGTGGTTGATTCATTTAGTAAATCGTGCAACCGGAGATGTTAAATCCATGAGAGTTGAGCCTAAATTTGACCCCTCATCTTTAGTGGCTTTTTCTTTTGTTCTTGTGTGCCTTATCTGTGATTACAATGTTAGAACTTAGCTAAGTTCTTTTTGAGGCTGCACCTAAGCAATACGCTCTATTTTGAAATGAATGAGGCATTCTTTGATTATTAAACTACAAGCCTAAAAAGCCACCTAAGTGATATTTGAAAGTCCTTTGTTCACCCATTTTGAGCCTTTCCCATTCTTTGTTGTTTGCACATTCGTTTCACCCACAGCTCAAATACACTCTCCACCCTTTTGGTCATAAGAGACTAGTGCAACGACAATCTTTACAATGATGGGAGTAACTTTGGGAGTTGATATATTTTTAGGGGGTGTGCTTTGTGGCGATTCGTGATTTAAAAAAAGGAAAAGAAGGGCAGCCAAGTTATTTTTGACGTGCCTAGCATTAAACTCTTTACTTTAAGCTTCCTTAAAAAAACAAGAAAAAAAATTTTACGAAAAAACTTTTGAAAGAAAAAAGGTGAAAAAAAAAAACAAGCAAGCATCTTTAGTGAGCAAAAAGAAAGAAGGAAATGAAGTGTTTTCAAAGTTGATGCTTTGCACATTATCCCTTCCATAAAAATCGATTAGGCTCCTTTCTCAAGTGCTGCAAAGTAAAGGGTTATTGTTAGAGCTTTCAACTTCTGTGAGAAATATGGTTGTGTTCCCATTTTATTGTCATGGAAAGTATTGTCGCTCCCTAGCCTTATGGCTATTTAGCTCCACTATTCCTAAAAGTTTTCCTTACTCTCATCCTTACCTAAGGCCCCGTTACAGCCCTTCAAAGCCCTCTTGATCAATTTCGCATGTGTTTTTCCCATGAGCGGTGGAGGATGAGGACTCCTCGAAGCCTATAGTTTTTACATGATCAGCTTCAGTGTTGAGGATACCCATGAATGCATTTAAACACTTAGAGAGGAGAGTTCCACTTGACCAAAAGTAAGGTTCTCCCTGGGTCACCTTTACCCTCCACTAGCTAGCTACCTCCACGCTTGCCTTCAGTGTCTCACTTAGCCTCAGTATGCACTTTAAGGCGATGTAATTCCTAAGGGGTTTCAAGTCTGTCTTGCTCCCTCGCCACATCTTTGTCATTTCTACATCTGTGTGACCTTGCTTGATTATTTAGCTTTCATCACCACGCCTGAGAAGGGTGTATGAGGTCTCGACTCTTCTCGTCCATTTAATTTCAAGTTGAACTTGCTTGAGGGCAAGCAAGAGTCCAGCATGGGGGAGTTGATAAACCTCAAACTTGACTCTTTTTGAACTCTTTTCTTGCTTCATTTCCCCTTATTTCCCCTTTAATATAGTGGGATTTGACCAAATTTTGTTCCCTCCAAGGCTATTTCCTACTTTTAATCCTTTTTTAACTCTTTCATAGGTATTTTTCGAGTTATTGATGGAAGGAGAGCAGCTAAAATGTGTAGACAAGGCAAAGTAAGAGCAAAGAAGGTCACACGGAGGCCCCAAGGGAGGCAAGAGAGCAAGAAAAGCAAGAGTTCAAGGTGCAGGGGAGGCAACAACCGTCGCATAGTCGACTGCATGGCCGTCAACACCTTGTAAAAGTGCAACAAGATTCCAAAAGGTGGTGACGGCTTCCCGTCGCCATCACGACGGGCCGTCGCCAGCCAATGACATTCCCCCCAGGCACGGCCATCGCCTAGGCTCCATGTTTTCCCCTTTCATTCCTAATCGTCTTATTTTTGGGGGCTTACGCGATTTTGGCTTGAGAGAAAACCTCTCTAAACACTTTTAGGGTGAAGTTTTAGGGCTAAGTTAGATTTGATTGTTGGTTTATGGTTGAATTGAAGATTGTTCAAGATGCGGATGTAAACTATAGAGAAGCATATCACACGTGCAAAAATTGATATTGTTCATTATGCAAATTAATGTGGTTCAATAAGGTTGCTCAAATTGCAAGAAACATATCACATGTGCAAAAATTACTTAAAATATAGAGAAGCATATTATAATTAATGTAAGCATTTACTGTGTCCAACATTGTACTGCATAATAAGGTTTGTCCGTTTTATAGATCATTAACAAGGAGAATGTTGGGGAATGCCATTCATAAATCTGGGAGGGAAAGTGGAATGGGATGTTATGGAGTACAACATTGTTCACTATAGTATTCAATATTGTTCATTATGCTAAAAGTTGAACAACATGTTAAGCTTTCTCTACTTCCTAAGTCATCAACAATATGCACATCAAAAAACACCTAACAACACTTTAGACTGTAGGAGAAGTAAAAGAAGGAAAATATGACTTTATGGATTACAATAATCAACTTTGTTAATTAAAAAACTAAACAAACATAGTTTGGTTAATGGAAAAAATGAACAATGATAATCCAATGACAAACGTATGTCCATCAATCTCATGATTTGCTTCCTGTACTCCAGAATTGTAAAAAATGCCAATTTACAGGCACATTTACACATCACTCAGATCAAAGAATCTATGACTAAGAAAAAAAAATGGGCCATGGAACAAGACAACTATAACTAAGTTGTAATATGACATACAATCTGAGCTAAACTTAGATACAGTAGGTACTAAAGATGAACATGAACACTATAATGTCTCCTAAACACAGCTCACAATGTCTTTAACCCTCAATCCATAACTTATAATATTAATATTGAACAATACAACTATAAAATGTCTTCAATTCCACAACACTTTCAATGTTTATCAGTATGAGCAGCATCTGGAAGGAAGTTTCCAGTATGCAACTGATGGAATACTGGTGGAATCAGTATAAACATAGAACTACCATTGGATGGATCAAGATAGTATGCCGGATGAAAAGACATTGATGGAGATGCGTCCTACGTAAAGGGGGAAAAAACCATAAATTGCTACCAATACTTCAATAATAAAGTATACAACATCAAAATTGTTGATCATAAGACTATGAAACATTGTTCACTGTTGTACTTAATATCATCCACTAATATAAAATCACTTTAGCATGCATAGAAAACTGCCCAGAATTTATAAGTAAAAAAACACATAAAATAAGTCAAAATGTTCACTTTATTATGTAACATCGTTCACTATAGAACTGAATGCTGAGCACTAGCTTAAAATGACATGAACACATGTGATCAATCAAAAAAATATAAATAAACTCATATTTACCTGATTGCCAAGGAGTTGAATGTGGAGACTTGTAGATGGTAGGTTAAATGGGGCGACACTGTAATCTGCTACACAAAATGCATAATTAACTAGTTCCACAACATATAACAAATATATGTATTAAATAAATAACAATATTACTATCGTACCTGTCAAAGCATTTTGTGAATAACTTGTGCCAATATATAAAGGAATACCTGGAAAAAACAATTCGTTCTACATATACAAATAATGTAAAAAAAGGAATCAATAACAAGTGTTAAAACACTGAAAAGTTTACAAATATCCCTAGCTTGAATAAAACCAAATAAATAACATAGGTTAAGGTGCATATTTAACAACTGCACATAAATTTCACAAGGAATAGTGAACAACTACTTGGACACATATTTGAATAAGATATAAAGAATGTTCCATTGATCCTTACGATAAGATGAGACAACACAAACCATGTGCAAATAAAGAAGGCCAAAAAAAAATAATCAATCAACTTTGGTCATCATCACTTATTTCCTTATTGACAAACTAATATATAATCAATCAATAACAACAATGAAACCATCACAATTTCTCAATAACTACAACAAAATTGGTGCAAAAAGAATACCTGGGGAGTTGCTAAAGAAGAAGCCATATCATTTATTGATAACTTTTTTGTCTTCCTCCATTTAACTTAATCATATTTCCTTTCAACTATACTCTTAAACCTCTTAGTTTTACCCCTTTTGATGAGATTCTCCTCACAATGTATAGAACCCACATTAAATTCAATTAATTTCTTGAGTTCCATAGAATACTTTTCACAATGAGCCCTCACATTCATGTTCATTTGGCTAGCTGTAATCAATGAATTCATTTTTCTCATCATTTGCATCTTCCAAACAGATAAGCAAGCTATCGGCTCTTTCCCAACAGACTTTCCCAAATCAAGGTTTTGACCATCTTTTATGCCCTTACACCACCTTTTGTTTACGTATTGATCTGACACTTGTTCAACACAACATGTATAGAGCACCCTTAAATAATGGGAACACAAAATTCCAACTTTTGTGAACATCTTGCAAGTACAGTCAACAATAACTTGCTCGTTATTAAACATAACAATCTGTCAAAATTCATATGGCTCTTTTCGATGAGATTCACTTATAACCCTAACACCCCACACCTTAAAAACCGTATCACATGAAGAATTGCCAACTTCTTTGTAATTATATGAAGCACCATCAATAAACTCCTTCTTAAACATTAAGAAAGCTTCAATTGTATACACAGACAATGCATGTTTCAAGATGTTTACTGAAAGAAACACCATTTCTGCAATACCTTTGCTACATCTATGATTTTTACCATTCTCTTTGCTCCTCCACTCAGATACAACATCACAAAATATATTATAAAAGTCATAAAGATCAGCTGTTGCACATAACCTTCTTTTCGAAGATATATTCATTGTTTCACTCCTCTGTGAAGATAATACACCTCCGGAAAATAAGCTTTAGAAAAAGCAGGGCATCATTTCTCTCGTAAACTATGCAAGTTACAAAGCCATCGATTATTACTGCAATTGTACTATGTTGTCATCCTGAAATTAACTAAAAACGTCATAAGCACTGCAATTCAAAATAAACAAAAAATATACTTACCTATTCCATCATTGTTATTATATTTAAAAGTACTAAACAAAATTTTCTAATGATCCTACTAACAATAACACAATAGAATAGGCCCTCGTACCAATACTGATGTTAGCACACAAGCAAGCAAAGGCCAATAAAATGAAGCACACAAACATTGTAAAGGTATTTGCACTTAATTTTTTTGTTCGTAACAATGAATAAAGGGAGATATTAGAGCACCTGTTTTTTAATAAGTTGGCATATAACACTAAACTTAGTAGGGAGCTTAGTTAGCTAAGAAAAGATTGCTCTTATCGAGGAAGCTAGTCATTTACATATAAATCTAGTAGCTAAAAAATGGTATATGTGTTGAAAAAACCAAAACAATGACCACACATAAAATGAAAGGGGAAAAAATATAGATATAAGAATAGAGTAACATAATTTTTTTTTAACATATCAAAAAACATATTATAATTAACCTATGCGTATAGTTTCGCTATGCCCATACCTAAAGTATGCTCTAATTATAGCTTCAATATGAATAGATCACGATTATCATTTTCACAAAACATTTATAATAATAGTAATAGCCTTCAACATTTACATACCTTTCCTAAAAATGCTAGAACTCATCCATGGTGTCACAATCCATCAAAACTCTATTAAAAATCTTAGTGAATCCTTCATTCGATCTAAGGCCTCCAATGTTTTCCTTTAGTTTTTAGTAATATGCTAACAACACAACTGAGGATGAGCAAGAGGGAACACCACTTTAATTGCAGAAGCCATGGAGAATGCTTGATCTGTCATCATGGTAATTGGATGCTTACCACCCATAGACTTTAAGAATGTCTTAAACAACCAAACAAATGAGTCAATCTTCTCATTCATCAAAAACCCACAACCGAAATAACATTCTTTGAATGATGATTCATCCCAACAAATGGTGCACATATCATGTCATATTTGTTTGTTCGATATGTTGTGCTAAATACAACGAAATCCCAAATAATACATAATCATCCAACATCTGCTTATCATGCCAAAAAAAACTCACTAAACAATTATTGGCATCCAGCTCAAATGCAGAAAAGAAATCAAACTCATGCTTCATACGCCTATTAAATATTTTAATTAGTGAGTGCGCATCTCCACTGTCAAATGTTCTACCTTTTAACTGATTAAGCTTGTTGTATACATCTTGTAAACCATACCCCAGAGAAGGAGATCCCCCCAGCTTGTTTCTTAAGCACACGATATGCATCAGCTACTCCTATTCCTAACTCCCTAAGATGCTTAACAAGTAAAATATCTTCCACAGACACTTTTCGATGTGAAGGCAACAAATGTCGTTTACTTGGACTACACAGCGCATGATTATGCTCAATGTCATGGCGAGTAGCTATCTACTTGCCATCCTCATCTATGTAAAATTGAATAAACGCTTCACAACTTGTCCTCACATCTACATTTGTATGATACTTGTGATTTTGACCTTTATCTTGTTTGAATCTCGCTTTCTAACAACAAAACTGACGCATGCATAACCCTTCTCCTTTGGACTTTCATGTATGATGTATCTTCAAATAACGAACACTAAAGCCAATTTTATATGCCTAGTCATTGTAGATATGAAACGCTTCACGTTTTGAGCTGGCTGTGGCCCCAACCAACACTTCTTGCAAAGGTTGAACCTCAGTAATGCCCTGATTTTGGATCCCAATGCCCATAATATAGGGGAAAAAAGTGAACAACACAGCAATTAGTAATGAACTATGATGTGTATAATAGTGAACAATACTAAGACCACCAAACTACAAAAAAATTCACAACTAAAAGTCCCTTTAAATTATTAAACAACTCTGACAACAGAGGCCATTTGATAAAAGTTAAGAAGTATGAATAATAACCCATATAATTAAGCAATAACACTACACAAAAAATTCGACTAGTAATAATGGTACAATATAGGGGGAAAAAAATGAACAACACAACAATTAGTAATGAACTAGGATGTGTATAATAGTGAACAACACCAAAACCACAAACTACAAAAATTTTCAGCTCTAAAAGTGCCTTCAAATTATTGAAAAACTGCAACAACATAGCCCATTTGATAAAACTTATACTTAGTAAGTGTGAATAATTACCCATATAATTAAGCAATAACACAACACGAAAAATTCAACCAGTAATAATGGTATAATATAGGGAAGAAAGAGTGAACAACATAGCAATTAGTAATGAACTATGATGGGTATAGTAGTGAACAACACCAAAACCACAAACTACAAAAAGTTTCACAACTAAAAGTTCCTTTGAATTATTGAACAACTATGACAACACAGCCCATGTGATACAGGTTAGGAAGTATGAATAATAACCCATTTAATTAAGCAAAAACACTGCATAAAAAATTCAACCAGTAATAATGGTACAATATAAGGGGAGAAAAATGACCAACACAACAATCAGTAATGAACTAGAATGTATATAATAGTGAACAACACCAAAACCACAAACTACAAAAAGTTTCGTCACTAAAAGTGCCTTTAAATTATTGAAAAACTATGACAACACAGCCCATTTGATAAAATTTATACTTAATAAGTATGACTAATTACCCATATAATTAAGCAATAACACAAGAAAAAAAAAATTCAACTAGTAATAATGGTATAATATAAGAAAAGAAAAGTTAACAACACAGCAATTAGTAATGAACTAGGATGTGTATAATAGTGAACAACACTAAAATCACAAACAACAAAAAATTTCACCATTAAAAGTCCCTTTAAATTATTGAAAAACTACAACAACATAACCCATTTGATTAAACTTATACTTAAGAAGTATGAATAAGTACCCATATAATTAAGCAATAATACCACACAAAAAAATCAACCAGTAATAATGGATTAAAAGAAAAACATCTTATAATACAACATCTAGGTAGACCAATTGAGGAAAAACGAACCAATCTATGAGCAAAACTACATTTCCAATGAAACTAAGATGTCATGCCCACTTGACACTATTGTTTTCCCTTTAGCCAGTGCATTCCAAGCACATTCTTGATTCAAATACTGGGTTCCTAGACAAACCAATGAAACATATAGATATAAAATTAAGTTGTAAATAAGCACAAAAAAATTAATAGACAAATAAAGAAATATTGACCACTTATTATTTCTAAGAAAACATCCAAAGCTAATAATTAAGTACTCAAGCATAAAAGTCCAATAGACAAATATGAATTATCATAATACAAGTAAGAGAAATCATAAGCAACATCTAAGTAATCTATCTACAATAACAATCATCATTAAAAGAACTGCCTATGGGCCCAAAGAATACTTCTTGCAAAGGTTAAACTTCAATAATTTTCTGATTATGAAACCCAATTCTCATTAAAAATGACCATCTCATAATAAGCAAACATGTCACTAATAGAACCACTACAACCTCAATTCACAACCAAAAAAGAGGGAAAAAAAAACTATGACATGTGTCAAAAAACAACACCATATAAAAATTTGTGAAATGTATAAATTCTTTTTAGAGAATTTACTATATAAATAATAACATTACATTTTAAATCATTAGCACTTGGAAATTGACTTATAGCAAAACAATAAAACTTGCTCGTATCATAACAACTAGACATACACCATAAACTCTAATACAGGCATTACACCATCAACTCAACAACCAACTGAAGAAACATGAACACTATGTCAAGTAGTGAACAACACTATAAATAAAATCGCGGAAGCTGTGAATTGATTATTTTAAAAAGTAAAATAAATTATGAAGAGATGATAATGAACAAAGATGAGATAGATAAAGAACAATAGGACACTTTCTTAAAAAATTACATTATAATTAGAATAGTGAACAAGCGGTAATGAACAAATGGAAGCTCGATAATGAACAATATCACACTACACTAACCATACTAATAAACAAGTAACACATTTGAAACATATTACACTTAGTGTACATGTCTTCATCACCCTCATTAGCCTCAATATCTAAAGGTTCTGCATTAAACAAACCTACGAAAAAAAGGGGGAAAAAGCTTATGAATAATATATCTTAACAACATATTCAAATATATGACAAAATTAAGCCACTAATCTATGTACGAATCAAACTTTTCACAACTGCATGTTCTTCAATTCCGTCTTCTCTACCTTCCACAATGCTTGAGTCCATATTAAAATTCAGAGTTCACACAAAAACTTGAGATCCCAACTTGATAATATACTAGTATAATTTGTATAAAGGCTATAAGATGATAACAGTAATCAAATGAATAGCATCACCAAATACAATCTAGCTTTGCCAAGGCTTGTTAAAGTACAGCAAACATTCGAAAATACTGATGCAGCAACCTAATTACACAATTTCATGAATAGTGGAAGTCACAGATTGGTTGATCATAAAGCCCACTTGCGTCAACCCACAAAAAAACCTTGTTGACAAGCTTTGCTAAGGTACAGCAAGCTCCAGAAAATAGTGATTCAGCAACCTAAGCATGAACAATGGAAGTTATTGATTAATTGATCACAAAATCCACTTGCATCAATCCAAAAATCAGATTCGAAACTGCATGTATGACTGCCCATCTGATTTCTTTTTTTTTTAAATTATTGAGTATGAAATATAATTTAAAAAATAAAAAAACCGTGCTAATGTGGCAGTTACACATGTCGCTAAGTTCAAAAAGAATTACGTCGAGAGTTAAGTTGGGTTGGCTCAACAACATAAAATCCGTTGGTTCTTGTGAATAGAGAAAATCTATGATGGGAGAGTTCTACCCCTAATTGAGTCAACAGTAACTCGACTCTAATGAAATAGAGGATCTAAGACCTAAAACACAAAAAAAAAGAACAAATCTGTTGGCAGTCAGCATACTTTTATTTTACTGTTCTGTGTTAGGTTTTCCATGTTGTCTTAGCTTATGAAGAAAATACTAAAGCTATGTCGAAGAGCTATCTATATCTATCTTGGTTGATATTTAGATTCCTCAACATCGTAAAAATTTGACACAATTATGCGGAATTGCAATGAAAGGCCTTCAAAACTTTGTGGCTTGCTGGCCAATAATTATTACTGCTTTAGGCCCTGCTTTTCTTCAACTTATTTTTTTCTAGATAAATTTAGTTCAATTCAGTTAAAAAAAAAAAAAGAAGTTTCGTTCAGTCCACCAATAAAATAAGAAGTTCAGTTCAGTTAAAAGTGAGTTCAATTTTTCTATTAAAAAAAGGGTTTAGTTCAATTCAATGAAAATAAGGTTTCAACAACAAAACAAGTTATGTTCAATAAAAAATAAGTTTGGTTCAATTTAGAAAAATATATTTAATTCAGCAAAATTCGATCGAAAAGAATAGAGCCTTACTCGACTCATATCTTGTCCAGCCTAAAAGTTTGCCCCAAGGATTCAGCTCATCTAAGTTCGTCAGATATCGCAATCTTGTTTTAAGTTTATATTTCCCTTTGTTTTTTGGGGGTTAAAAGCTTGGTAGTCGGTAATATGAAACAACTAAAATTGAAGTCAAAGTAACATACCAAGGTAGATTAACGAACAGAAAAAGAATGTTTATCCCATGACAAAACAATGAAATAAGCGATTGCAAGAATAAGCAATGACATTAATGGGAGGAATGAAAAGACATTGACTAGTAGTATATTAGTGATGAGAGGCTCGGATCAATAACGCATAAAGGAGTGGCTTAAGGATAAGCAGGTTGTATGTATTGATCAGTGAAAGCAAGTTCTTTTAAAAAATTTTTCAATAAATCAATAGTCAGTGTCAAATGTGCTAGAAAAAAGATTCAATAGCAGACTTAGTAGATAACTGCAATGAGGAGTATCTTACTAGTTCTTCAAATTGGATGATTGGGCAAGTCAATTCATGCCTTTTCTCTTCATCCAAATAGCTCGTGGTGAGTCGGACTTGAAGCCCATCCCCGTTGAGCTCCGCACAGTACTTGAGAGTTGCGCCACTACAAGCTCTGGACCCAGCTGACCTTTCTTAAGGTTTTGCAGGGGGTGATCCATTACCTGTGAAGTGTGAACCAGGCAACTAGGTTATGGATGCCCATCCAGGCTTTGAGGGTGAGCCCCTCCATGGTTCAAACCCTCGTGGGGAAGCTGGAGGTTGTCCTTTAGGATGGCAGATGCTTCTAGCTAGGTTATGGTTCTGGTTACTGCCCATGTTGGTTCCTCCCCTAGCTCCTGTCTTGTTGAACTTGCACATGCTTAAGGCTCGCAAGCCTACTGATCAACATACCCTTTCTAAACTTGACTTTGGCTCATTTTTACAACCTCAGCTCCTACCTAGTTGAGCTTTGTCAATTTTCGACCAATCCAGCGGATGAACCTCATCATAAGCTGGATTTGAGAGGGATGTTTTATTAGATGTCCCATGGTATAAGAAGAAGAAAACAAGAAGTTCACCTTTGATTTGTTGGATTGATCTGAATGTGGGACATCTATGCATGTAAATTGCAAATTATATGGATCAGCGTATATACAAAACCATAACAAGCCATGATTAGAGGGAGGGAGATTAGAGCTAAAATGTGATGCAAAATCCCTATAGGATATTATTAGTCCTTAATATTCACATTTCCCTTGAACTAGTTGTTATCGTTTTAATTACCGCAAATGCACGGTGTAGCTGTAGCTAGCGGCCGGTAAGTACGGGTCGAATCCACAAGGAACTTGGTTTCAACTACCAGAACTGATTAAATTACTCAAACTAGGCAATCACAGTTGTGGGTTGGAGACTAAACTCGGAGAAACGATAGCAACTAAAAAGTGTAACAAACAGCAGAATGGAAAACACCTAGGTTGGAATTAACAGCATGATTATGCTGGTGAATAAGTTACTAACCCCATCAAACATTCCCAAGCATGCATTACGAATGGATAGATTGTCAATTAAGCTCATCTCCTCCCTCTCTCAAGGGTCAAAGACTAATCCTAGAACTATAGTCACCTATTTTCATGGGACTAAAAGTCGAAGGATTACAAGATTCACAATCTCAAATCCCAATTAGAATCCTAACTATTTTCATGTCAAAACCCTAGTCGTCTACTAAGGCGCACTAGGTGAAGGTTTCGTCTCTCAACGCTCCCCTAAACCCCAATAAAAAGGGTGAATATTCTTTCGAGCATTTCATCGAGCATGTGGCGTGCATAGTATAATTCATAATCACAAAACAAGGGGGCATGGATTGGGCCAGTACAAGATTCAACTATACATATTCGGCGTCAATCCCAACCTAAGTTGAGGGATTTAGCCTACAATCATGTCTAGAACAATAATCCAACAACTCAATTCAACAACCATGGCATCCAAACTTTAAAACAATTAAGAATAAGAGAAGAGAGAATTAAGATGAAGAACCTTGAATTAATCGCGTGAATTAACGGTAGAGCAAAACTTCAATCCAATAGTGAAATCAACAGTGTGAAAACAAAACTCTCTACTAAAACCTAAAATTCACCTAAGGAACAGTCTAGGGAAAGAAAACTGAATGAAACTGAATGGAACTGAATGTCCCCTCAAAACAGCCCGAAGGAAATTTAAGTCGCGACGCGGAACAGGGGTGGCACGGTCGTGCCTCGAGGCACGGTGGCACCGTGCCAAAATGCTAGCGAAAGCGCCCAAAACCGGCCAAGCAGCACTAGCGTGCCACTTGGCACGGCCAGAGCATGCCATGTGGCACGGTCGTGCCACGTGGCACAGCCAGGCCGTGCCATTTGATCGGCCGGCTGCTTCGTTCGTTCTTCGCGGTCCAGCTGTGCTGCATGTGTTCGATTCCTCGAGACTTCCGTGCGACACTTTTTCGTGGCTTTAATTGCCTTCTTGGGACTCCTTTCTGCTTTATGTTGTTCATCTTCCCGTTTCTTCAATGAAGTTCTTGAAAAGATCGAAAGATGTTATATGAATAAACAGTGTGCTAAAGGAGGCCGATTTGACTCTTCCTTAACACGATTGAACGTGAAAACGCGGGAGGAAATGAGTCAAATAGGGGCTAAAAATAGGACAAAATAGAGGTTTATCACGCCCCCATGCTTATCTCTTGCTTGTCCCTAAGCAAGACTATGCTATGAAAGATCAGGGAGGATAGCAACCCTCTCAATACACCCTCTTCAAAGGAAGGGACGAATAATCAATAATCCAAGATAAACTGTGCATTAGAGGTGGCCAAGTCAAAATGTGAAATAATTCAAATAGAGCTCGCACACTCCCGTCCATGGGTTCCCACACCCAAATGCAATGCATCAAATATCTATCGAGGCACATAACAAGATAGGACCTTCCTTGATGAGTGGTGAGTAAGCAGGACTGGTAGAACCTCACTTTAGAACAAAGTGGAACACTCCCCTCAATGTGTTTAGAATATGTAATAAGGGTGCACTCAATACTCTATCCAATCAAGCAACTACCATAAGCTTGGTAGAGTTCTCAATTCTCTACCGCTTAATGCAAAGTGCAATGTGTGAATCATGAGGACTTGTAAAATGATGTAATGGGGCCAAAGGTAAGGGGTGAGAAGTGGAATAAGTTTGGGAAGAGTGGAGCTAATAGTCAAGAGACTAGTGGGCAAAAAACACATCCACAATTAATGTCGAAACAACAACTTCACACCACAATGGGAAATTTGAGTAACAAACCCCACAAAAACCTTGAGAGAGGAATTTAGCAATCTCATTATCACACTCCCATGCCAAACACTTTATTCACACCTTTTCGATTTTTTTTTGGTTTTTTTTTCCTTTCATTTTTCTTTTCTTTTCCTTTGCTTCCTCCTTTTTCATTCATTTCTTTTTCTTTCCTTTGAAAGGAGAAAGGCATGTGAGTGGCATGGGGAATACAAACTTGAATCAGAAATCCCCCCAAACAATAACGTACCCGAAGTGGGCTAATCCTTCGAAGCGAACCCAACTCAACATGGAAGTGTTACTCCACTAAACCTTGACAAGGATATGAAGAATATTGACAGGCCAAGTGTGTAGTGTGTAAGGGGCAATAACAAAGACAAGGGGAAAGGCACAAAGGGCTAGCAAAGAGGGTAGTACACATCAGTGGATGGCTTTTTGGCTCATGTGGCTAAATAGAACAAAAATTACCTCAGTCATATCAACACATGCACATGCTAAATGCAATTTCAAAGAGAACAAGACCAAGTTCTAAAGATGCAATCCTGGATAAGTCACACCTGAAGGAAAATACGAGACTATATGCAATGAATAGTCATCAGGCTCAAAGTCTCACAGGTAAGTCTACCACAGTCTCGCAACTTACTCCAAGGTATGTCCCACTTATCAAGGTCAATCAAGCCAAGTCACATAAATCTCAAAGGCAATATGACATACAACATAGATAGGGGAAATACAGATGGCAATGTTAGAGCGCAATTCATAAAAGTTCACACCATAACAGGCCACACTTCAACACACAACTCAACCAGATCAACTAATCATCACCCCTTCTATTCTCATCATAAGAGGGGTTTTCACACATGTTTATTAAACAGCAATAAAGCTAACTAAGAACAGTAATAAAAGATATAAAGGATAGTGAGAAGAAGGGTAAGAAGCAGTACCTGAAAAGCTTAGGAACGCCCAACTCGATCACTTCTCCTTTTGAGATGCAACATGTAACTTATATGCTCTAACCTATATGCTCTATTAAAGGAAAGAAATGCAGAGATACCCTATGAAAACTATATGTCATCCTATTTATATAATGCAAATGCAAGTGATGTTATTCAACTAACACCCCAAAATCCACCATTCCACCCAAAGAGCGATAAGCTCACCCCCCCATGCTTGAGATTTTCATTATCCGTGATGAAAATGATGCGGAAAAAGGGCAAGGGAAGGGGGAGGGCAAGGAACGAAGAGAGAAAGGGCGGGAAGGACACGCGATTTTTTATTTTTTTTTGAAGATAAGAAATGCCTTGGGTTGCCTCCCAAGAAGCGCTTGTTTAAGGTCCTTAACTTGACCCTTACCTCAGGAAGGATATGATGTGGTAATGGAAACAACAGGGGATAGCATATCCAACACCTCTCCGGGCTGAAAACAGGAGTCAGCGCTGGGCAGGAAGTATTGTCTTCCCAAGAGAGCCCTTTGAATGGAGGAATAGGCCATGGGGGTCCGGAGGGCAAGATTGGCAACTGTAAATGGGGTCCGCCGTTCCAATCAGTGGGCTCCACACCCGAGACAGGTGGAGGAGAAGTAGAAAGAGCAGGGGCCACGGGAGCAGAGGTGGCACCGGGGTTGGGAGGTGGTGTGGGCGAAGGAAAGCAAAAGACCATCCGTTTCCCGCATATATTGAAGGTTATGGTGCCGGTTGGAACGTCGATCACCACCCTCGCAGTCGCAAGGAGTGGGCGACCTAAGATAAGGGGGGCTGGGAAGTCCTCGTCCATGTCAAGGACAATGAAGTCACAGGGGTCCAGGAACTTGCCCACCTGAACTGGAACATCCTCCAGAATGCCTACAGGTTGCCTAGTCGAGTAGTCTGCAAGCTGAATAGTCAGGCTAGTGGGCGTGAGGTCCCGTAGTTGTAGCTTCTTGCAAAGAGAGAGCGGCATGAGACTCACACTGGCGCCCAAATTGCAAATGGTTCTCTCAATCTGCGTATCCCCTATGCAGCATGGGATACGGAAACTGCCGGGATCCTGCAGTTTTGATGGTGACAGCCTCGGTAGAAGTGTGCGGTAGGATCCGATAGTGGTGGCCACTGGAATAACCCCAGGCTCTCCCTTCTTAGATAGGGGCTCTCTTAAAAATTTAAAGTGTGCAGGTGCATTCTTGAGAGCTTCCAGGAAGGGGCTACTGGCATAGATTCGGCGTAAGGTTTCCAAGAATCGCGCGAATCTAGGTTCAAGCTGACATAACTTGGACCATGCCAGTCGTTGAGGGTAAGGCACTGGGTGTTGGTAGGTGCGAGTGGGAGGTGGAGGCGTAGTCTTCTCAGAAGAGCTCAGAGTCTCTTTCCGCGTTTGCCCCTCCGTTCCTACAGAGTCAGGAACGGGAACTACCTCCTGGAGAACCATCACTGGGCTCTCCTCTAACCCCTCTTCCATCGTGGAGATGGCATTGACGTGACGGCAGGGGTTAACTTCGCGCTAGCCTGGAAGTTGCCCCTGAGGTCGGGACAGGTGGCTCACCTGTTGGGCAATCTGAGCAATCTGCGTGTCCATCGTTTTCTAATGGACGGCCATGGCATCTACCCTGGAGATTAGCATATGGATTGACTCCTTAAGAGTCTCATTGGTTATGGTTTGGGTCACTATAAAGCGCTCCATAAGACTCTCCAGGTGAGATGTAGGTTCAAGAGGTAGAGGGGGTGGAGTGTAGGGAGCTCGGTTGTGGAAACCGGGTGGCTGGATGGAGTTCTGGGGGTGGGGGTTGGGATTTTTGTAGAGAGGGTTCGTTTGGCTCTTCCAACCCTGGCTGTAGGTGGTGGTATGGGGGTTATTTTGAGGAGGTTGGGTGTAGGTGTGGTAAGCATTGACATGTTCAGTGCTAGAGGGAACATTGTAACACTCAATGGAGGTATGTCCCTGGATACCACATGCCTCGCAGTCTGCATAGGTCCCTATGGATGGCCCCGCCGAAGTGGTCGAAGGGGTGGCCACCTTATCCAGACGCTGTGCGAGAGCATCCACCCTGCTCGCCAGGAGTGTCACAGCGTCTACCTCACGTCTGCCACCGCCTGTCTTGGGGGCGGCCTTTTCGCCCGCCCGGTAGTAATTATTGGAAGCCATCTCTTCCAACAACGCCTTAGCCACATCGATCGATTTACCCATTAGAGCTCCCCCCGCTGCGGCATCGACTGAAATTTTCACTGACTGCTCCAATCCATTATAGAATGTCTGGATTAGAAGCCAGTCAGGAACTCCATGGTGGGGGCACTGTCGCTGGAGGTCCTTGAACCTCTCCCATGCTTCATAAAGTGACTCTCCATCTTCTTGGGCAAAGGATGTGATATCCATCCTCAACTTGGCAGTCTTGCCAGGTGGGAAGTATTTGCTGAGGAACGCCCTGGAGAGAACCTCCCAGGTGGTGAACGAGTTGGGCTCGTCATTCTGCAGCGAGTCGCTAGCTCTGTCCCTCAATGAGAAAGGGAAAAGCCGCAGTCGAATAGCATCGGCAGACACCCCATTGAGCTTGATAGTGTCGCACTTCGCAAGGAATTTGCGAAGGTGCGCATTGGGGTTGTCTGAGAGATATCCGCCGAACTGGTTACGCTCCACGAAACTGATGAGCACCGGGTTGAGCTCGAAATTGTTAGCGTCGATCGTCGGGCTGACAATCGATGAGGTGACGCCTGATGCCTGTGGTAAGGCATAGTCCTGCAGCACCCTATTGTCTTCCTGGGCCATCACCGCTGCTTCTTGCTTCCTCCTTCTCGCTTCTCCCTTACGTCGGCGTGCGGCTACCTCTATCTCAAGTTCGAGGGGGATAAGGTCTTGATCCCTCTGACTCCTCCTGCGCATACAAAGCAAGCACTACCACAGTGTAAACAGTTTCAAGCAAGAATAAGAGAGGATAAGAAGGTGCAAAAAGAAAAAGAAAAGCCTAGCCTAGAGTGCTCAAATCGTTTCTAATATTGAAAGGCACAAGTTCCCCAGTAACGGCGCCAAAAACTTGTTATCGTTTTAATTACCGCAAGTGCATGGCGTAGCTGTAGCTAGCGGCCGGCAAGTACGGTCGAATCCACAAGGAACTTGGTTTCAACTACCAGAACTGATTTCAAGCTAGGCAATCACAGTTGTGGGTTGGAGACTAAACTAGGAGAAACGATAGCAACTAAAAAGTGTAATAAACAGCAGAATAGAAAACACCTAGATTAGAATTAACAGCACGATTATGCTAGTGAATAAGTTACTAACCTAATCAAACATTCCCAAGGATGCATCACGAATGGATAGATTGTCAATTAAGCCCATCTCCTCCCTCTCTCAAGGGTCGAAGACTAATCCCAGAACTATAGTCGCCTATTTTCAGGGGACTAAAAGTCGAAGCATTACAAGATTCACAATCTCAAATCTCAATTAGAATCCTAACTATTTTCATGTCAAAACCCTAATCATCTACTAAGGCACACTAGGTGAAGGTTTCGTCTCTTAACGCTCCCCTAAACCCCAATCAAAAGGATGAATGTTCTTTCGAGCATTTCATCGAGTATGTGGCGTGCATAGTAGAATTCATAACCACAAAATAAAGGGGGGGCATGGATTGGGCCAATATAAGATTTAACTACACATATTCGGCGTCAATCTCAACCTAAGTTGAGGGATTTAGCCTATAATCATGTCTAGAACAATAGTCCAACAACTCAATTCAACAACCATGGCATCCAAACTTTAGAACAATTAAGAATAAGAGAAGAGAGAATTAAGATGAAGAACCTTGAATTAATCGCGTGAGTTAACGGTAGAACGAAACTTCAATCCAATAGTGAAATCAATAGTGTGAAAATAAAACTCTCTACTAAAACCTAAAATTCGCCTAAAGAACAGTCTAGGGAAAGAAAACTGAATGAAACTAAATGGAACTGAATGTCCCCTCAAAACAGCCTGAAGGAAATTTAAGTCGCGACGCGGAACGGGGGTGGCACGGTCGTGCCTCGAGGCACGGTGGCACCGTACCAAAATACTGGCGAAACCACCCAAAACCAGCCAAGCAGTACTGGCGTGCCACTTAGCACGGCCAGGCCGTGCCACTTGGCCGGCGGCTGCTTCATCGGTTCTTCACGGTCCGGCTGCGCTGCATGTGTTCGATTCCTCGGGACTTCCGTGCTACGCTTTTTCGTGGCTTTAATTGCCTTCTTGGGACTCCTTTCTGCTAAATGTTGTTCATCTTTCCGTTTCTTCAATAAAGTTCCTGAAAATATCGAAAGATGTTATATGAATAAAAAGTGCGCTAAAGGAGGCCGATTTGACTCTTCCTTAACACGATCGAACGTGAAAACGCGAGAGGAAATGAGTCAAATAGGGGCTAAAAATAGGACAAAATAGAGGTTTATCACTAGTCTGTACATCTCAACTAGCCAGAATTAAGGAATACCAGTACGCAAAAAACATTCAAGTAACAAAAAGCAGATGGACAATTCTGAGAATAAAATTACAAGGTAAATAATCTAAGAGAAGAATGCATAATCCTTTGCTTCAAGTATGTTGGATAGTTTTTATTCACAAGACATAATAAAGGAGAAGTGATCTGGATAAATGGGCATCAAATAAGTGCTTTACATTTGGGGTTAAAGTTTGGCTTGATTAGACTTTGTCTTAATCATATTGTCAAAATCCTTTACTTCAAGTACTTGTACATATATTCCAGGAAACAAAAGGGAATTTCTCTGATTTTGCTCTTCAGAAAAATTCACAAAAAGGCTTAATGTATGTTGGGGGTGTCTTTGCTGAAATTAAGAGCAATCTTGGTGAGATAGGGCAAATAACACCTTAAAGATACTGTTATTCATGCCTTAAGCATTTACGATTTTTCTACAAATTGCTTGTATACGTCTGATATTCCCAACAATTTTAAGGTGTTAATATGGCTGATTCCTCATCCACTGCATCTTTCAAAGTCTTGAACCAAGACTTTGTAAATTGGATAATTTTGATGGCACAAACTTCAATCGTTGGAAGGACAAGATGATGGTTCTACTCACAGCTTTGAATGTCACGCATGATCTCAACCCCAAGTTGGAAGTTATTTCTGAAGCCTCTCAAGAGGCTACTTTGGAAAAGAAGTTGCAAAATTGAAGAAGAAGCACCAAGAGGATGAGTATGTATGCTGGGGTCGTATTCTCAATACATTGTCAGATTGCCTTTACGATCTCTACATGTCAATCTCTTCTCTGAACAATTAGAAGGCACTAGAGACCAAGTACAATACTAAAAGGCAAGGTACTGATAAATTTTTGATTATGTAAGTTTTAGAATTTAAAATATTAGATTCAATCCCAATACTTGACCAAGTGCATGTGTTGCAAGTATTGGTCAATAAACTTCGTGATTTAAAGGTGGTTCTACCCAAGGTCTTTCAAGTGGGAGCAATCATATCGAAATTGCCTTCCACTTGGAATGACTACAAGAAGAAGCTTCTTCATATGCAAGAAGACTTCACGGTAGAGAAAATCATAAGACATCTTCGAATTGGGAAGGAGACTCGAAAAAGAGATGCCTCAGATTTTCCAAATAGTTCTAACGTGAACTATGTGAATAAAAAGCCCAAGAAAAACAACAAAAGGAAAGCACCTGAGAGTAGCAACAACAATAAAAATAAGAATGACGAGAAAAACAAGCGTAAGTGCTATGGCTGTAACAAAAAAGGGCACTACATAAAGGGTTGTAATCTTGTTAAGAAATTGAAAAGGGATGCTTTTCAAGCCAAGGCTAACTTGGATAAAAATGAGAATCAAGAATTTGCTACTATGGTCATTGGCCTCAAAGGCTTACAAATTGGCATGGTGACTGAAGTTTATATGTCCACCACCAAATCTATTGGATAGTGGGTAGACTCTGGTGCTAGTGTGCATATTTGCAATGACAGGGCACAATTCAAGAGTTATGAGCAAGCTGTTGACAAGAAAGTGCTTATGGGAAACCATTTTGAGGCAAAGGTTCTTACACAAGGCACCATGGAACTTCAATTTACTTTGGAAAAGAAGTTAACCTTGAAGAATGTGTTTCATGTTCCTGAGATTAGAAAGAATCTTGTATCTGCTTTTCTCTTTTGTAAGAATGGGTTTAAAGCCATTCTAGAGTCTGACCATATTGTACTTTCTAAGAATGGGATATTTGTGGGTAAGGGGTACACCAATGATGGCATGTTCAAACTCAATCTTCTTGGAATAAATAAAATAAATGATGTTTTTATTTACTTTGTGGATCCTTCTTCTTTGTGCCATGCTAGATTAGCACACTTAAGTTTTTCATCTTTATAATATTTGTACAAGAATGGTTACTTGTCCATTAAAGATAAAAAGGATAAATGTGAAATTTGTGCTCAAACCAAAATTGCTAAGAAACCTTTTCATAAGGTTGAAAGGAATACATAAATTTTGGATTTGGTGCATTCTGACATTTGTGAATTTCATGTTATTCTAACTAGAGAGGGCAAGCAATATTTTATAACTTTCATAGATGATTGTTCTAGATATACTTATGCATATTTGTTAAGGAGTAAGGATGAAGCATTTGATGCGTTCAAACGCTATAAGACAGAAGTTGAAAATCAAATAGAAAGAAAAATCAAAATTACTAGAAGTGTTCCCTGAGGAGCTTGACAATCTTTGTGAAGAATTTGGTGTTATTCATCAAAGAATTGCCCTCTATACTCCCCAACAAAATGGTTTCACTGAAAGAAAGAATCGTACTTTCGAAGAGATGGTTAACTCCATGCTTAAAGGTGCCAAATTGCCCAATAATTTGTTGGGGGAAGCCTTACTCGGTGCTTGTCACATTCATAATAAAAAACCATCTAGGAAAAGAAAAGTATCCCCATATGAGATGTGGAAAGGTAGGAAACCCAACCTTAGTTATCTCAAAGTGTGGGGGTGTTTAGCTTACTATAAGGCTTCTGATCCTAAGAGGACCAAGTTGGGAACTCGAGGAATTAGAAGCATTTTTGTAGAATATGCTCAAAATTCTAAGGCTTACAGGTTCTTGGACTTACAATCTAATGTGATTGTAGAATTAAGAGATAATGAGTTTTTTAAAAAGAAACTTAACAAAGACATTTTTGAGCATTCTAATCCTACTATTAAAAATCAATCTCTGTTACAAAAGAATACTCCTAAAAGTTCTAAAAGATATTATGATGTTCCAATAGAACCATAAAGGAGTCAAAGGATGCATAAAGAAAACAGCTTCGAAAATGAGTTCATCTCCTCATAAGCATTAGTGTTCCTTGTAGAAGAAGATAAAATAAGTGTTTATTCACAAAATACCCATTGTTCTTCATATAGAACAAGAGGATCCAAAGACTTTCAGTTAAAGGACGCTAGTTTTTGGAAAGAGGCAATAGAGGATGAAATGAACGTAATATTGTCAAACAATACTTGGGTTCTAAAAGATTTGCCTGCAGGATGCAAACCCATTAAGTGTAAATGGGTCTTTAGAAGGAAAAGGACTACAGATGGAACTGTACGTACCCTCAAGGCAAGACTTGTAGCCAAAGGCTTCACTCAAAAGGAAGGAATAGATTATTTTGACACCTATGCTCCGGTGGAAAGAATCTCTTCCATTAGAACTTTGATTACTTTGGCTTCTATACATGTGTTATACATCCATCAAATGGATGTCAAGATAGCCTTTTTGAATGGAGATCTTGATGAAGAGATCTATATGGAGCAACCCGAAGGTTTTGTACTACCGGGAAATGAAAAGAAATACGTAAAGTGGTAAAGTCATTATATGGACTAAAGCAAGCACCCAAACAATGGCATGAAAAATTTGATGGGACAATACTTGCTAATGGTTTCGCTTATAACAATGCTGATAAGTGCATTTACTCTAAGTTTGCAGAGCGTTATGGAGTGATCATTTGTCTATATGTGGATGACTTACTAATCTTTGGCACTAGCTTAGAAGGAATTCAAGAGACTAAGAAGTATCTTACCTCACAATTCAAGATGAAGGATTTAAATGAGGTGGACACTATCTTAGGCATTAAGGTGAAGAAACATAGTGGAGGATATGCTCTTAACCAATCCCATTATATATCTAAAGTATTAGATAAGTTTAAGCATCCTGGGATAAAAGAAGCAAACACTCCCAATGATACTAGTATGAAACTAGTTGAAAACATAGGAAGAGCTATAGCACAACTTGAGTATGCTAGTGCTATGGAAATCTGATGTATGTCATGCATTGTATTAGACTAGACATTGCTTTTGCTGTGTGCAAATTGTCAAGGTTTACAAGTAAACCCAGCCCAATGCATTGGAAGGCAATAGTTAGGGTATTTGGATATCTTAAAAGAATTGAAGACTTACGAATCTTTTATCATAATTTTCTGGCAGTTCTAGAAGGTTTTATAGATGCAAGTTGGATTACAAGTGCTATTAATAATAAGTTCACTTCTGGTTGGATTCTTACTCTAAGTGGGACAGCCATTAATTGGGCCTTAAAGAAGCAAACTTACATCTCACACTCAACCATGGAGGCTGAGTTTATAGCCTTGGCGATTGCAGGTAAGGAAGCAAAATGGTTGAGAAATTTATTATTGGATATAGAGTTGCAGCCACAACCAATGCTGCTAATCTCCTTGTACTGCGATAGCGAGTCCACTATGTCTATAGCATATAATAAAATCTATAATGGCAAGCCTATACATATTAACTTGAGAAATGAGTTTGTGAGACAACTCATAAGGGATGGAATTATATCCATCATTTAGGTTAGGTCGAGCAACAATCTAGTGGATCCCTTGACAAAAGGATTGTCTCGAGATGTGGTAAAAGGTACCACAGCTAGAATGGGCTTGAAACCCTTTTTTAGTCACCAATGATGGTAACCCAACCTTTTCTAGCAAAACCGGAGATAAGGTTTAAAGCATAAGAACAAGTTATTGTCTATGACTTGTGGCACTAACATTAGGATTTAGTGCAAGGTTGCTACTGAATGAAATGTGGTGAGTTTAACTCTTAATGAATCCTAGGTCGTAAGTAGCAAGGACGTTTAAAGGAAGTCACCTATATGAATAAAGAGGTGGTGTTGCTCTAGCAAGAGTCTAAGGATTACTCTTGTATTTATTCATGAATCTAGGATGAGCACATAGCCACAAAAGTGCTAAAGCAATTAATGTTTCTTAGAAAATGTGACTTGAGTGTGTGTGTGTGTGTGTGGGGTGTTTCCATTTTCATGTTGAAGTGATGGTTTAAACAACAAAGTCACCTAACACTTTATTGAAGCTCGAAATGCCTGCACTAAATTAAAGGTTTAAATCCAAAGATACCTTTTTGTATATATGATCAAGTCCAAGTGGTACGTCTCATTAACATAAACTAGTGGGGGATTGTTTGATAGTTTGTATTCATGAGACATAATAAGAGAGAAGTGATTTGGATAAATGGGCATCAAATAAGTGCTTCACATTTGGGTTAAAGTTTGACTTGATTAGACTTTGTTTTAATCATATTGGCCCTTATGCATAAGGAGAATATCAGATAATGTAAATAGCCTGCATGGTCATAGAGTGTATGCTTGTCTCTCTGGACACCTGTTGGTTGCAGGTTTGATTCCTTATGGCACATATTTTTGATCAATAAAATGTTGCCAAATGATGAATTTTTTCCATCTGAGACATAAGCGACCACGGGAACCATTGTACACACCACAGTCTGTGGTGATGAGTTTTTGCCTATACCCAAAGTGAATGTGTCATAAACCAATTGTGCTTATCCAATTTTATTAATTAGAATTAGATAAGACACAGTGGTTGACAAGTACCTGTATATATATTCTAAGAAACAAAAGGGAATTTCTCTGATTTTGCTCTTCAGAAAAATTCACAAAAAGACTTATTGTATCCTAGGGGTGTCTTTGCTGAAATTAAGAGCAATCTTTATGAGATAGGCAAATAACACCTTAAAGATAGTGTTATTCATGCCTTAAGCCTTTACGATTCCTCCACAAATTGCTTATATACATCTTATATTCCTAACAAAGTATGATCTGCCTTAATCCACTGATTGGGGCTAAAACCATCAATGTAAACCCAACAATAATGCAGAACTGCAAAAGTCACAGATCAAATTTTGGTAAGTGTCAATGAAAAATGCGTAATTTGTCAGAAGGAACAGGGAAAATGAAGGAAGAGAGGGGAGGGGGGTTGAAAGCCAAGGGATATGAAGGAGGAACTAACCTAATTAACAAGCCAAGATAATCCAAATTTCTTTAGTTTATAAAGTTAAAGCCATGTGATGCAAGGTAGCTGTGATTCACATGATATCGTGCTAAGTTTTACCCATAGTTTATCAAAACACAAGTTTCCAACGAGAAGCAATATCACATGTTTCAATTCTATTGCATTGATCACCACCTGAAGATAAATCCGAACTCCTAAAAGGAGGTGAGGTTTGACTAACCTAACACTAAAGGCATTTAATTCTTTATAACTAACACTAGTATTAAAAGCAACAAATCAATTGTATCATTATGTTTTAAATTAATTAACTACTTGACTTTTGATTTGATAATTTCATCATTTTATCTTTTCACATTAATAATTTTTTTAAATTTACATTAGCTACCATGATTAACTATCTTGTAAATTTAAAAATATTATAATCTAAATAAAAAGGTTCAATACATCGTACAGTTTGTCAAAATTAGTTCAAATTTAGAGTTTTAACAATTTCAATGTGAAGTGGCTGACTTTGGGCCTCATATCCCTGCCCCACATGTACCATAGACTTGCATTTTAAGGACAAATATCACCTACAACCAATCATGATTGATTGATGGAGAAAGGAGATATTTTTTTTAAAAAAAATTTTCGGATGTCTTATTGAGCCTGAATAGCAGGCCAGGGTGGTTAGCAACGAGGCAAGGAGAAGAAAAGACAAGCAAGTTTGTATGGACCTATATTTAAAAGAACTTGATTGCATCTAATATGACATTTACTAATAACATTCGTAGGACATAAATAATCTACAATCAATCGATCAATCATAGAGAGTGGAGATTTTTTGTTTTGGGGGAGTGTGCATCAATGCTTTTATGTGCGTGCGTGCGTGTGTGTGTGTGTGTGTCCCATTGAGCCCGAATGGCAGAGTAGATGGCAACAAGCTGAGGAGGAGAAAAGACAAAAAAAATTGTGCAAACCCTATATCCAAAAGTGCTTCATTGCATCTCCACACATTTTTAAACACCAATCAAATGTGTAGAGGAGAAGGATGTTCTTGCTAATTAAGATAAGCTTCCTCTCGCCTATGAGAGCACTATATATGCATGGTAAAACATTAGAATTTGTGACTTACAAAGTAAGTGGTTGGGCCGAAAGCAAAAGCCCCAAAGAAGCTTAGAAGCCCTCTAAAGAAAGGGGATGTTATTTCCAAGAACATGGTAGCCGCTGCACAATTTGAAGTCATTCAGTTACAAAACTCGTAATGATATAGGAAATAGAGGTGATCCTCAAAATTCCGAAGAGAAAATGCTTACCAACATATGAAGTAAGGGCAAGAAAGCCAAGCATCCTACTAGACTCGAACTTTATTTTTAGCACAAGCCAAGCTTCTAACATGTCGAAAGCTGGCGTTGCATAAACCTATTACATGCCCCTGTTGGAGTAATGGCACCCCAAAAGGGTTCACTTGCTTCCTCTCTCTATCTCCCTTGTTGTCCCACATGAAACTTTTAGGAGTAGTTTGAAGAGTTTATATATCTCACTCTCCTTGCGCTTGTTGAATAACCAGAAGCCATGTTTTAAGGGGGTTGACGGG
Organism: Carnegiea gigantea; assembly: GCA_029747015.1. Lineage (NCBI taxonomy): Eukaryota > Viridiplantae > Streptophyta > Magnoliopsida > Caryophyllales > Cactaceae > Carnegiea > Carnegiea gigantea. The sequence goes on from JAKOGI010000710.1 coordinate 152,613, forward strand.
ACTTGGGCTGGCACGCACACGAACGCGCCGTCGCTACCCACTCGTCCGGTCCAGGCAGGGCGCAGCGCGGGCCGCGAGCTTTGGCCCTACTGACTATAGTTTTGGAGGAATTCTCATTGGACTGATTGCGTTTGAGCTGTCGTAATCCTAATTGCTAGTTGACTAAGTCTTCCTCCATCTCTGCCTCGATCAATATGATCCTCTGCCCCATTACTGCTTTAGCTACATGATTCTCTCCATTTTCTGCTTTTCTGCCCCCTTTTTCCTTCTCTAATTATGGCTATTCAATAAATCCCTTGCTTCATCAGACCACTATATAAAGAGCACTTCTGCAGCTCTAAGAGAACACAGAAAATACAGAAACCTTCTCTCCTCTTCTCTTCCTTCTTCTCTTCTTGGGTAACAGACTGTTATACTCCATAACTTCTCCCTCGAGTACACGAGTGAGAAGCTCGCTGTGTTAAACCTTAGGGAGATTTTTAGCCTTATCGATTTGCACCTGAGTCGGGCGAATTTAGCTTTCAGGTCAGTGGTCTCATTCACCACACAGTTTTTCCCTCTATCCTTATAGCAGCCATTACACCAATTATTCCGACAATCTAAAAGCTAAATTTACAATAGCTGCAACCCTAAAAACTCTTCCTAAACTATACAAAATTGAACTCCTTAATGGAACCAACTACAAACGCTGGTTCCAGAAATTGCTCCTCTGTTTCGAGCAGCTGGAGATCAACTACGTTCTCACTACGGACCTTCTGGACGACAGCAATACATCCACTGACACTGAACCTTCTACTCCTGTTGTCCTGAAAACGCCCTCTATTCCACTTGATGATGCCACCAAAAGAAAACTTGAAAAGGATAACAAACTGGCTAGGAGTTACCTACCAAATAATATGTCCAACCCACTATTTGACCTGTTTGTGAATTTCAAATCTGCCAAGACAATAATGGACCAATTGGATGCAAAATATGGTTCAGATGATGCTGGGAAGAAAAAATATATCATCAACAAGTGGCTGCAGTTCTAGATTGTGGACGACAAAACAAATCATGGAACAAGTTCACACCTACGAGAATCTGTGTGTTAAGGTTCTAGCTGAAGGAATCAAGATGTGCAAAATTCTTCAAGCTAACGTATTAATCGAGAAATTTCCACCATCTTGGATTGATTACAGAAATCATCTCAAGCATAAGAAGAAGGATCTCACATTGCAGGAACTGATTAGCCCATGTGGACTAAAGAGGCAAACCGGTTGAAAGATAAGATGTCCTCTTTTTCGATAAATTCTGTTAATTCTAACTTGGTTGACTCTGCTACGCTAATGAACAAAGACAGGTTCAAAGGCAAAGGGAAGCAATTCCAGAAACCAAATCTCAGAAACCAGAACGCTGCCAACAAGAAAATTCAGAAGCCCAAGGTAGTGTGTTATGTATGCGGTAAACCCAGACATAAAGCCTATCAATATAATGAGCGAAAAGGGTCAAGTCAAGCCAAGTAGAAGTCCTCAACACCTACTGCCAACATTGCTGAAGTCGAGGACAATGAGATAATGTGTGCAGTCACCACCTTGGAAGCGAATATGGTGCATAACCTGGCAGAATGGATTCTGGACTCTGGAGCCTCAAGACACTTCTACGCTAACAAAGAGATCATGATCGATTTTGAAGAAGTTCCTGATGGACAATGCGTCTATATGGGCAACTCATCTACAGGCGCTGTCAAAGGTAAAGGGAATGTTCTACTTAAGTTTACTTCTGAAAAACTATTGTCTTTAAGTAATGTCTTATTTGTCCCTTCCCTTCGCAGAAATTTAGTTTCTAGTACCCTTCTTGATATTGCTAGACTGAAAATTATGCAAGAAGCTGGTAAAGTTGTTATCATGCAAAATGAGAACTTTGTTAGGAAGGGGTATCGTAGTGGGGGATTACTTGTTCTAAATGCTACTGCACAAGTTAATAATTAAACTGCTGCCAATTCTGCTTATATTGCTGAGCCTGTTGACTTGTGGCATGGTAGGCTTGGACAGGTCAATTTTGCTTCATTAAAAAGGCTTAGAAATAAGCAATTAATTCCAAATATGAATACTGAAAATTGTTCTGAGTGTCCTATTTGTGTTGAAGCAAAATTTACCAAGAAATCGTTTAAATCAGTAATTACCAAAAAAACAAATTTGTTGGAACTTGTGCATTCAGACTTAGCAGACTTTAAGAACACAATGGGTAAGGGTAGAAAAAAATGGTATATCACTTTTGTAGATGATTACTCTAGCTATACTAAGGTCTACCTCCTCAAGTCTAAAGATGAGGCTGAAGAAATGTTCTTAAAGTACAAAGTTGAAGTTGAAAACCAGTTAGACCAAAAAATCAAGAGACTTAGGTTAGACAGAAGTAGGGAATATGACACCAATTCCTTGACTAGTTTTTGTGAGAAAAATAGGATAATACATGAAACTAGTGCCCCCTACATGCCTAAGCAAAATGGTGTTGCTGAACGGAAAAACTGCACCCTTAAAGACATGATGAATGCCATGCTTGTAAGTTCTGGATTATATGATAATATGTGTGGGGAAGCTGTCTTGACTGCCTATTTTATACTCAATAGAGTGCCCCACAAGAAGTTAGATCTGACCCTATATGAGTTATGGAAAGGATATACCCCACCAAAGAAGGACGCTTACGGATTTTGTTACCCCTATAGTCCAAGGAATCGCCTCAAGCATCGCTCGCCCTAACGTTGATGCAAATAATTTCGAGCTCAAGCTGACTGTCATTTCCATTGTACAACAATCCCAGTTTGGAGGCACCTCTTTAGAAGACCTGAACTTACACTTCTCGGTCTTTTTAGAGGTGTGCGACACATTGAAGCTTAACGGAGTCTCCACCGTTGCCATCCGATTGTGACTATTTCCCTTTTCATTTAGGAATAAGGCAAGAGCATGGCTGCATTCTTTGCCTTCGGGATGTATCACCGCATGGGACGAGCTTACTAGAGCTTTCCTCGCCAAATTATTCCCACCGAGTAAACGGCAAGTTTGAGGAATCAAATCACAAACTTCACTCAAAGAGATGATAAAACGCTCTATGAAGCTTGGGAATGGTTTAAGGATTTGCTACGATTATGCCCTCATGATGGTCTTCAATGATGGATGATTGTTCAAGTTTTCTATAATGGTGTGACCAACCTGTAAGGTCCACTATTGATGCGGCGACAGGAGGAACTTGGATGAATAAAACTAAAGACGATGCTTATAATTTGATTGAGGAGATAACGCTCAACAATTTTCAATGGTCCACCGAACGAGGCCAACCCAAATGGGTCGGAGGTAAGTTTGAAGTTAATGCACTTACTTTGCTTTCTACTAAAGTTGGTGCTACGACTCAAAGGTTGGACCCTATAAATATTAATGCTATGCATTCTAGTGCCCTTCCCTATGTGAAATTTGTGATTCTATTGAACATGTGACTTTGAATTGTCAAGTTCGGAGTCATTTTTTCCAAGACTCTAGTGAAGTCAATTATGTCCAAAATTTCAACTCGAAACCGGCCAATGACCATTACTCTAGTACCTATAATCCAGGTTGGAGAAATCATCTGAATTTCTCATATAGGTCTAATCCAAACCCTCTGAATATGTCCCTAATGAATGTTAGGTCACCCTTCGATTTTCAAAGACCTTCTTTCCCTCCACAAGTACCGCAAAAGTCTAACTAACAGGCTATGATAGAAGGTATGCTTATAGCACAACAAAAACAAGATGAGTATATTAAGCAATTAGCCTCTAAGGTTGATGTGCTTATAACTCATAACAAGATGTTGGAAGCCCAAGTTGCCCAAAAAGCTAGCTATCTGCATCCCTGGATAGACTCCCGCGTAAACCAGAATCTAACCCTCGTGAGCATTGTAATTGTGTCATCCTGAAGGAAGCGGTAGAGGACTCTATTGACCCCAAGGACACTCCAATTGAAGAGGGTAGAGAAATAATCATGGTTGAGAGTAAGGAAAGTAATGATGGTGACAAGACTGCGACATTCATAGAGAATGAAAGTTTAGAGATCTCCACAATTTTTCCACCTAAGCTTCCAGACCCAGGCAGCTTCTCTATCCCCTGTGTTGTGGGACATGTGAAAATTGAGAGAGTCTTATGTGATTTAGGTGTAAGCATCAGTTTAATGCCATACTCTTTGTTTCATAAGCTTCACTTAGGGCCATTACAACCCGCCCACTTTTCACTATAATTAGCATATGGTTCTAAAACGCAACCTTTAAGCAAATTCAACGATGTGCTAGTCAAAATAGGAGATCCTTGGGCATTAAAATACTTTATCATTGCTAATATGATTGAGACCAATGATGCCCAAATTACTCTAGGTAGACCCTTAATGGCCATCGTAGGTTACCATATCGATATAATCAGGGGGCGGGTAGCATTTAAAGTACAAGGGTGTTAAGCTATGTTATGCCATTTAGACGAGAAAGCGGTTTCTCCGAATTCTTCTCTATTGGATGAATTTCCCCCTTCCCCTGAAATTGACATGGAGGATATATTTAATTGTCAAGATCTTTCTGACTTTGATTGGATATCTACTAAGGACCCCGACCAAGGGTATGTTAAGGTGGAGTTTGCTACTCCTATGCCACCTAGCATACCCAAGGTTGAGGCCTATATTTCTAATGAGTCTGCCATTAGTGATTATTACAGGTTTGCTCAAGTTGTTCACTCTTTGCCCCTTATGGAAGGATTTGAAACAGATTTTGATTTAGGGGTTGAACAAGGTGATAGTGGCCAATCTGATAGGCCACGTACACGGTTTGTCCTGTACGCTGACAGTGTGCTATGGCATCAATTGATGATGACGAAGGACCTCTAATCTAATCTTTTGAGGTGGTACCTACGTTTGAAGAAATTCAGCTTTGTGGTTCGTGATAAAAATGATGCCCATACACTTACTAATCCAGACTAAGCATAGAAGTATAGTCAAGCTCCTGATCTTAAAAGAGCACTTCTTGGAACGTAACCCAAGCTCTTTTTCTTCTTTTTTCTTAGCTTTGATTTTCATTATTTTTTATAGTTTTTCATAGCATAAAAAAAGAGAGAAAAGAAAAAATAGAACAAAAGAGACACAAACCAAAAAAAAAAAAAAAAGAAAGAGAAGAACAAATAAAAATGAAAAAGAAATGTTTGCCACCACGGCCAGCAGCCCAGCAACATGGCCATGGGGTGCCAAACCGGGAAAACCAAACAAATTGGTGTCCAGCAGACATCACGGTTTGCCCATGGTGATCCCTCTGACCGTGGTGAGCTACAATTGACCGCGGTACAGGGCTTTGACTACGGTGACCCTTTATTCTCACCTATCTTCTTCTTCATCTTTGGCCCTCTCTCTCTCTCTCTCTCTACCTCCCTCTTCCTCTCGCTAAATCCACCATTACTAAACCTTCAATTCTCCCTCATGTCTTCTCATTTTTACTCCATTTTCAGTCAAAATCCTTCCTCTTCACTTAATCTTTCTCTTTCTCCCACAAATTTCACCTCTTTTCACCATTTTTTCTTCAACCTCATCTCATCTTTACCCATCCTCCATAAACATCTTCTTCCCTCTCTAATTCTTCTTCTTTTCATTTAAATTCTGCATTTTTCTTCCTCAAATTTTATTTTTTAGGTTTTAGTTTCAATTTTCTTCTCTTTTCATACCCATGGCACCCACTAAGAGACAAAGGAGTATTATGGAGGTAGGATCATCAAGCCAAGCACCATCTCGGCCTCAATAGACCTCCTGAACTTCCACCAATGCATAAGCTCAAGGTAACATTCCTCATCCACTTGGTTTAACCAATCCCGATTATGTTGTTAGATACGCTTGTTTGAATGAACGCATGATTGTGGCAACTTGTTATTATAATGAGGAATTGTTAGGACGTTTAGGAATGTTAGATGATACTCGGTGGTTATTTGCACGGGGTGGTATTGGACATTTCGTAGAGATAAAGGAGCATACATACCGGACCTCACCTTAGAGTTCCTAAGTACACTTCATATCAAGGTTACTAAAGGGCCTCAATGTTAAGCGGGGTATATTTCATTTTATTTACAAGGACAATTATATGAGTTGAACTTAGGTACCTTCAATAATATATTTGGTTTTTCGCCTAGTATGGATTTACCCAACCGACAAGTCCCTTATGAATTCAACCCAAATGCATTTTGGGGCGACCTTTCGGGAAGTGTTAGGTACAGCACTAGTTCATTCAAGTGCACACATATTATGAACCCCTGCATTCGAGTAGCTCAGCATATCCTATCTTGTTGTTTCTTTGCTCACGATGATAGTCTGAATGTCTCGAGATTATCTAAGTTATATTTCTTGTCTTGTATGCTTGATGGTGTCCAGCTTGACCGCGGGTCATTTTTAACCAGATAATTGTATAGTACTACTGCTAGCACTAAAGGTATGATAGTCATTGGTGGTATCATCACAACTATTGCTAGCTTTTGGGTGTTGAGCCCAACCCTAATGATAGAGTCTTTGGGTCTAAGCGGCTTGATCAAGCTGCTTTTGAGATCATGAAATTTTGTAAAGTAGAGGTTAGACGTTTATGCTGGATTTACCCTGGGGATTGGCTTCTGCCACTTTATAATGTTGATCAAACTACCTTACTTCGCCGGGCTAACCTTTGTTAGGTACCTGGTGATGCCGAGATTGTTCCGCATGTACCCCCTCCACGCCCTTATTCTAGTCAAACCGGACCTAATTCTTCCTCCTAACCATCCCCTACTGACTATGTTGACCTCCAAGCCACCCTTTGGTCCATTTAGGAGGAGCAAGCATCCCTTCGAGCATATGTTACTTCTGAGATCCCCGTTCTTCATCACTTTGTCCAAGAGCACCACGACGAGCTCCATAGGATGCTTACCACCTAAACTCAATACTCCCAGGATTATAGGCCTTGTTTAGATACCTGGCGAGATTGGCATATCTCTTATAGCCAACCACCCCATCCTCCTCCTCCACCGCCTTTCTGATTGCTTTTTGCTACTCCCCTTTCCCTTTTTCTACTATGTGCACACATTGAGGACACTGTGTTGTTCAAGCATGGGGGATTTAGTCCTTATTTGATGGTGTCTGATGCCTAATTTGGTTTGGTGTGCTTGTGTATTGTATATATTATTTGTGATAGTTTTTGGAGGTTTATTGTAGGTTTTAATTTTATGCAGTTAGAAGCGTGGTAGAAGTATATTTAGGTTTCTTTTCATTCTAGATTGCAGTTTAGTTTATATATATATATATATATATATATATATATATATATTATATATATATATATATATATATATATATAGTTTCTTTTTATAGTTTTTGCATTTTTCTTTGCATTTTTATTAGGAGAATGCATGTATATAAAAAACAAAAAAAAGAAAATATCAAAAAAAATGACAATGAAGAAAAAAATCCTCCGATGATGATCTTTGTAGACTAAGTAGACTTCTTTGGTTTAGTTTGATCCTTTGATTTGTCCAATTGTGCATAAAAATATTTGGGAATGAGTTTTCAAAAATGAGTTTCAAGTTTTGACCATTCTAATTGTGCGTAAAAATATTTGGGAATGAGTTTTCAAAAATGAGTTTCATGTTTTGATCATATATTAAGTGCGAGTTGATTACCCCATGACTCTTTACATGAAGTTTGGCATGTGTTTACTAATGAGCTAGTTATGACCTTGGTAGATGTCCCATGAGGTTTTGAGCTTTTGAAAGACTAATTTATCAATTTAGTCTCATGTTTCTTTCATGTGCGACTCTTCGTTGACATCATTCTCTAGAACTTGCTCTGATTTTCAGTCAAGATCACATCTCGTATATGCATTTAGGCAATATGATTGAGGCATTCTTTGACTTGTTCAAGCCAACAACCAAATAGCCACCTTTGTTGCGTATTATATCCCTTGCTAGCCCCTTTGAGCTTATATTCGCTTTTATTGATTTGAACTTCCTGCTATCGCCTATGGCCAAATGATTATCTCACCCTTAAGCTAAGACTAGAAGAGCATTTCATCCTTGTGCATCGAGTTTAATTAGAAACTACTAAGGAATATTGCAATCTTTTTTGTGGATTTGATTGTTTGATGAAGGGATGTGTGTTCTTGTTTGCTATAAGAAATCCCGTGTCTTATTGTACAAGTTTAGAGAAGAGTTGAAATTCAAAGTTTAGTATGGATTTCCCTTGGCTAACTCTTTAGAAAAACAAAAAAAAAAACAAAAAAGAGGAAAAACAAACAAAAACAAAAAAGGGGGAATAATGAAAAGAGCGTCAACCTTGTTGGGATTATAAAAATATTTATGACTTTCAACTCTGTATCTCTTCAATTGGGGATGTATTTTGTCGACAATTGTATTTGTCTAAGGAAGATGTTGTATGACGCATTGGAAACGTTTAGCTCTTAGTTTGTGGCTTCCAGCTCCACATTTCCAAAATATTTGTTTCCCCTCTTACCTTTACCCATGGCCCCGTTACAACCTTATGAAAGTCCTCATGATTGTCTAATGTGTATTGCATTTTAGCGGTGATGAAGTAGAGTTTTGTCAAGCTTATGGTAGATTTGAGTCTATGGAATAAGAATTGAGGAAACCTTCATATCTTTTCAAACGCATGAGTGATGAGTGCCATATGACCACAGTGAGGTTCTACCAGTATTGCTAGCTCTATTTGTTTAATATGTTAATGATTGTATTTGATGATTTGGGAGGATTTATTCAAATTTGAAATTGTGGCATATTCAGTGGTTCTCGAAAATTTCATTCCTAGTATGTTTGCTAAATGATTTTTGCACCTTCTTGGGCTACCTTTGGATCGGCCCTGCCATTGAGATGCTACCAATGTCTATCCTGATGAGGTTTAGAATAATTTTTGTTCTTACTATTGCTTGAGGACAAGTAATAGTTCAAAAATGGGGGATTTTGATAAGTGTTTAATTGTATATCATTTTAGAGCCATTTTGCCGCATTTTTAGGAGAATTATGTGCTTTAAGTTACCATTTATACTCCTATTCTCATTTTGTGCTTAGGTATGATTGTTTAATGATATTTGCAGAAATTTGGGCCATTTTGACATAGCATTTGACCCTCATTTGAGTATATATTGAGCCCTCATAGATGCCCCTGAGACGCTATGCCCGTGGAGTAAGAGAAGAGCAGAGAATTTGGTTCCAGCCAAGACCACGGTCAGACCATGGTGTCTTCCATGGACCGTGGTAAGTTGGTAACTATGGCCTCTTCGTCTTCCTTTGGCTGTGTGGTTGAAAAGGCTCGAGTTTTTACTTAAAAACCCGTCCCTCAGTAGCAGAAAAAGAGGGGATCACCACATAGATGGTCATTCCTACTTCCTAAAATTGTACTTTTTTAGGATTTTAGCTTGATTTTTGTGCAAGTGAGAAATCTTGAGTGAGGAACTTGATTTTTGTTGGTGGTTTGAAGACTTTGTTAAAGGCTGTCATTGCCAAGCCATTCCCTCTTAGATCTCGCTGAATCGTTTGTCTTGTTGTTTAATTTTTAATTGTGAGTGAGTAGTTTATCTTGTCTAGGGATTTGTTTGTTAATGGTATTGTAGTTCGATCATTTTTTACTCAAAAGAATTGTGCTTTCTTTTCATGTTCATTTGATTTCGTTTTATTTGGTGATAATCATGTTGTGAATGGACTTGGCCAAATTTGCTTGCACCCTTGAGACAATTGAGTGAAGAACTGAAAGATGAAATTCGATTGTTAGACTGCTTGATAAGACCTAATATAGCGATGACTCGAAAGAGAAATTTGCATGTTGGGAGGATGAGAGAATAATCAAAAATATTGAATTTAGATTAAGACAAATTAGTTTGAAAAAGCAACTTTGGTTTAGTTTGGGTAATTTGGTCGATTTCGAAAGAATAGATTAAATTCTAAATCGATTGCAATTCGTCGAAATTGTCCAATTAGAGAAAAGCACATGTTAATCGTATTGATCTAACAACTTTTCTTAACTAAAAAAATCCCTAGGCGTTTTTCCTTGATTAAATTTAGAATTAGTTAATTAGAAGTTACCGAATCAAAATCCTCGATTAAGTAATTGCTTAGCATTTTCTGATAGAAATGACTTGATAGATTACTTTGGTCCCTGCGAACGATCTTTTAATCTATACTATGACACCTGTACGCTTCCGAACATGTCAACGGCCTTGAGATCACGAACCATGACACACTTCATTGACATATATTCAGCTATAGTACGATTGGATTCCATCTCGTACTACATCTACTTTAGGTGTAAGGTATGAAGCCGTATCACAGATATCTGGCTGAACCAGATCTTCAGTTTGTCCCACATGTCTTTACTAGTGCGATAGACCTCAGACTCTCCTATTAGATCATCATGCATGCAATACAACACAGTAAAACATGCCTTGTGATTCTTCTTGGAGCAGTTTTGGTATGCTATTAGACTTTCTTAATACTGCACAGTAGTAGTATCAATGGGTTTGCCCTCTGTGCCTTTGTCTAATGGCGGAGACTTAGTGACTGACAAATGTTCTAACAAATCTTTTGCATTTAAAAGATACTGAATCTTCCTATTGCAAATGTCATTGTTAGTGCCATCTAGCTTTCGGTTGGTGGATAATTCACCAATCATAGCACTTTTCGTCGCCATATCTACAAATATACATGAAAGATGGATGTTAGGCACATTTTCTTGAACAATTAAATTATCAAAATTCCATTATTCATATCATATAGTCAAAAATTTTGCTAAACTCATAATCATCTCATACAAGCATGACCTAGGAATTTAAATGATTTAATTAAAACATTTCCACAAAAATTAACATACATCTAAATATCACATAGATATTTATTAAATTCATGTAACACAAATGTGCTTAATATAAAACTAGTTTATACCGCATTATACAAACGACCTCGTGTAATCTAAACCCATTTATTAATCATGTAATACCAAAAATACGATCAAATAATTTCAGATCGACCCAAATATTATATAATGACATTATAAATTTGCATGTAATATAAACACACTCACATTAAACATATTATGTTATAAAACAAGTTTAACAACAACAACAATACAACACCTCCCAGTATGAGTCTCACTTTCGTGGGGTCTGGGGAGGTCCAAATGTAGGCAACCTTACCTCTATAGACATCCCTACTCATAGAGAGACTAATTCCAAGAGATCCATAAAAATTAGGATATTGTAAAAATATTTTATAGAAAAAGGATTTTGTGAAGACATTTTATAGGAAAAACAGATAAGTCAGCAGGGGATAAACTAAAAAAATACTAATAAAACAAGTGACAGTAACTGTGTAAAATATAAGTATAACATAGTAGAGAAAGGTACTATACCTTCAAACAGAAGTGAGAAAATAATATCTCTTCCTAAATGTATGTATTTCCTGTATACAAACACGACATACAGAAAAAAAAAAAAAAATCTAGAAACACACCACAACCAAACCTACCCTACTGTAACTGAATAACATCTATGAGGCCATCTTTCTATGATCTAAGACTTAAATCCTATGCCGCCACAATCTCTAATCTTGAGTCATGTCCTCTGTCAACCCTACAACTTTCATATCTCCTCTAATCACCTCGTCCAAGCTCTTCTTTGGTCGTCCTCTACTTCTTCTACTTTCAGGGATGTTAATCCTCTCACATCTCCTCACTGAAGTATCTATACTTCTTCTCTTCACATGAGCAAAACATCTGAGCCTAGTTTGCCTCATTTTATTTTTGATGAAAGCCAATTTAACTATATCTCTAATTACTTCATTCCTAATTCTATCTACCCTCGTATAGACACACATCCATCTAATCATCCTTATTTCTACTATCATCAACCTTTGAACATGTGCCTTTTCTACATGCCAACACTCTGAGCTATATAATATAGCAGGTCTAACTGTTATAAAACAAGTTCATGCATTCTAAAGAAAAGAAATTGGCATATTTAACTCAATTAAAACTTATTATATGCAACATATAATATAAACTAACATAAATCTCAAACAGAATGAAATTAAACAAAATTGACTTCGTAGTTACAACATGAATTATAACAAAAACATGACCTAAACAATGAGACACTGACAAAAAAAAAAAATTCGTTTAAATCTCTCTCTTCCCCTCTTTAAAAACCTCCCAGTCTCTCTAAGCTCTCTTGAAGCCCCCCTCTCTTTAACTTGCTCTCTATCTGACTCTCTAGAACGTAACCCTCTTTCTCTCTCACTTCCTTCAACCTCTCGACGCCACCACCCTTTTGGCCCTCTTGTTGTGGCTTTCTCCCCCCCCCTCCCCAATTGGCAGGCATGGCTGCTATGAGAGAGGTGCGGCCGATTGGTATGAAATTCACCAGTAAAAGTCACCCAAAGGATGACACTGCTAGGGGTGGTCATGGGGCAGGTACAGGGCGGGTTTGCCTTCCCATACCCATTTTCAAAATTAATACCCATACCCATATCTATACCCATCGGGTATTGTAAAGTTATACCCATACTCATATCCACTGGGTATAGTGGGTATGCAAGTTTTATTCGGGCACATATAGATAAAAACGAACTAAACCCATTTTGTACCCATATTCGACATCAAATAGCCAATTTCACATTAACATCAAGCTTCCAATAACATATCATATCACATCAAATACAACCAAAAGTTTGTCAATCAAAGCAATAAATTAGCACTTGACAATTATATTTTTAAACAAAATGTTCTACCGAAATCTTGAATATCGTACAACTTAAAGCAACTAGCAAAATATTCAAGTACAAGTAACAAATTAAAATTTTAAACAAATCGGTATGGGTTTTATAAGGGGCAGGTATGAGACGAGTACGGTGGGTATTGATAAAATGGGTATGAGGTGGGCAGGACCTATACCCATAGTCATACCCATATCTATACCCATACCCATACCCATACCCATACTCATTTTAGCAATACCTGCCCCATACCCATACCCATTGGGACGGGTTTTGTGGGTTTTAGATGGGTACGGGATTTTTTACCGGCTTTAGACACTGCCACCCTCTCTGCTGCTGAACCAAGGCCCACAAGCTTCATCTATGTGCCACTCCGACGGAACCACCGCTACACTATGCAAATCAACCGCCAATGCACTAATTAACATCGTCAACTCTCCCAACACGCCATCTAGATGGCGACAAATGTGGTACACATGCCGCTTAGTTGGGTTTGTTTGCATAGTTTTTCACCGGGAAGGTGTAGACCGGTGAGCGTAGCGGGATATTTGGAGGAAGAAAACAACCAAACTTATCTTTGATGTGTGAGACATTCTAATCCTCTTCTCTTTCTACTTCTACCCCTATCCCATGTTTTTAACTTCAAGGGTAGGTTGAAGTCTTGGAATTTCATTCAGGCGGCCAAGAAAAAGGTCCTTGGTTGGGTGGGCTGGTTACAGCCTCCTGCCCCACCTGTATGTCAGAAGCAGGCCTTCGGTCGAGGTCCAACAGCCGAGGTCAAGAAAAAGCTTTAAACAGTGAGTCGGGTTTTGGAATTTTGTGAGTCAAAGTCAGAGGGTCGGTTCTTAGAGAAAGGCAAAGCATGTATTCTAATACATAGACACACAGAGAACAGGCTTTTCAAAAACAAATAGATAGCATAATTTCTAAAAACAGACAGATAGCTATAACTAATCTGAGTCGATTGGGATTAGAAATAAACAATTGAGGCTCTGATACCACTGTCAGAATATTAAAACTAGCCTTAGTGCAGAAAGGATAGAATTTGACTGTTGTTTTCTACCCATGATCTGAACCCAAACCGACGCCATGAGCACAGGTAGTCACAGTTGAAAATAATTTGGTAGCTACCACAGTAACCGAAAATATCACAACCCAAATCCAAATTCCACTTGATGGTTGGATTAACGTGAATGAAAGAGAGAGATAAGCAAAGGGTGAACACTAAATTTTTAGCAATTGATTAGCACACTTGTTACTATGTAGAGAACCCCCTAATCATGTCCTTTAAAGGATCACTAAGTTTCTTTAACGGACAAAAGTGGTTAATGCAAAAGATTAATATTCTCATAACTGCCACTTTATGTGGGCTACTATTGTGATTGTTATATTCGGTTAACACATCTCTAGTGAGAATACATTATGTGCAATATCTTAGGATGAAAACTCTCCCTAACCGAAAACCTACTTCTTGGATTGTGGGAGTTCTTCACCTCTGATAGGTAGTGCTTTTGTTGATCGTTGGTGACCTCGGAGTAGGCATTGCTCCGACAACTTAGTTTGCCTTGTTTCCTCTGGTTAGCTTTCTGGGTTAGGGTTTCTTTCACCTTCTTTCGGATTTCTGCTAGCCAAAGCAAAGTGCATCATGTCAAATATGTTAGAAGATGCGTGAAGCACATTGAGGATGACTGAGAAGGAATCACAAGTGGTTGTTTTCGAGGGTGATACACTAGCGGAAAAATCTGAGGAGATCACTTTGAGTCTCCTTGAAAACTGATGACAGACAGTAGTTTTAATACACGCGTAATGAAGACTGTCCTCAAGAATATTTCAAAGCCTTTAAAGGGGCTTGTGATTGGGGACTCGGACCCAAATCTTTTCGCGTTCTAATTCTTTTTGACTGCTGATAGAAGGCATGTATTGAACAAGGGACCATGGGCTTTTGATGGTAATATTTTGTTGGTGAAGGAGTAGATAGGGATGGAACAACCTTCAGATTAAGTTTAACATAACAAGGGTTTGGATTAAGGCTTTTATTTATGACGTTCCATTGGTCAGATAAACAAATCCATTGCTGTGTTTTTGGGTAACCAATTGGGCAAGTTTGTTGATTGTAAGGAGGAATTCATGTTTGGCGTGGACAAATCGTTCTGCTTTTGTGTGGATATTGATGTTGCTAAACCTCTACAGTGTGGTGTTAATGTCATGATGGGGGAAAAACATATATGGATTAGAACCGTAAGTTTTCCATGTGCGATTTTTGCTATAGCTGCGGGAGACTAGTTCATGTTCTTAATGTGTGTCAAACAATGGGGGAGTACTTGGATGATTCCAAATTATAATACGGCACTTGGCTTCGTGCATCCCCCTTGAAGACTCATCGTAGAAATGCAAAGTCAGAGCTGTGAGAGGAGAAGAGGTTATTCATGGAATTTAAGGGCAAGGGTAGGGGAAGGGTACGGTCAAAGCTAAATTTTAATGCAGCCATGATCATGGAGAAGCATGGGTCAGATGCTAGCGAGGTGGAGCTAAACCCCCTATTGAGCATGGTGATTGATGAAAGGGCTGTGGTACAACCAAGGAATGAGGCACTCAAAAGAAAGATAGAGCTGCGTGATGGTACAACAAGTAAGGAGATGTTTTGGATTACAGACAAAAGCCTAGAACATGTTCTTGATAATTTTGAAGAGGCAGAGGTTGTTGCACAGCCCCGGCTAGCGCAATGAGCATTATTTGCCTAAACTACCAGGGCTTGGGCAAGTTCTGAGTAGTTGACGACCTTCGCAAGTTTCTGCAAAGGTATGAGCCTAAATTAGTCTTTCTTTCACATACTAAAAAGAGCACAATTGAGATGGAGGTGTTGGTGACTCAATTAAGGGATTTCTTTGGTTTTTGTGTGGATAGTAGAGGGAAGACTAGGGGTACAGCTTTACTGTGGGATAAGGCCCTGGATGTGCAACTTATTTCTTACACAATGCATCACATTGATATGTTGGTCTCTTCGGGTGTAGGGGAGCCTCGGTGGCAGTTCAGTGGGGTAGATGGATGGCCAGAGCGTTAAAATAAATGGTGTATTATGGTTGTCCTGTTGGACCTTAAACCTTTTTTTGACTTACCTTGGTTGGTAGGTAGGGACCTTAATGAGGTTTTCTACAAGGAAGAGGAAAAAAGAAGGCCTCCTAAGTCACAAAACGGGATTGATTCCTTTCGTGATGCTTTTGTGAACACTGATATTTTTGACTTGGACTATGAGGCCCACAATTTCACATGGTAGAATGGGGTTGAAGATGAACGTTCAGTTTAGGAGCTTTTGGACAGATTTTGCGATTTAACAAAGTGGTCCCTCTTGTTCCCAGAAGCTCGTATGTTTCATATCAACTGGGATTTCTCAGTTCACTTGCCAATATTATTGTAGTGTTTCTTAAACACTCATAGGCGAGGCCTGGGAGTCAAAAAATTCAAGTTTGAAAATATGTGGGCATTGGAACCCTCTTGTTTGGATACCATTTCGAATGCATGGAGTAACACAGGGGATGGGAATGCAGTCTAGAACTTGATCATTAAATTAGATCATTGTGCTCTGATACAACGTACAAAAGCGCTACTTAAGGGGGTGACTGATGGCAGAGCTTGAAGATCTATGCTGGCAATATCTTGATCTGGAGGAGGAAGGAGGAGGTAATGTGGTGTTAAAAAGTAAGGGAGGATTATTTAAAATATGATGATGCAAATATGCAATGGTTCTACTTAAGAGCCTCTATGTGTCGAGCATCTAACTATATCACCTAGCTTATGATCATGAAGAAGTTATGCAATCAGGAAAACGTGACATAGGAAATATTGTGCTTTATTTTATTTTTTTTTTTGACTTGTTCACAACCTCGGGAGGGCTAAATTATGATGAAATCTTGGATAGTGTGCTACGCAGAGTCACTTAAGAAATGAATGAAGTATTGTGCATGACTTATTTGGGGAGAAGGTGGAGGTTGCTCTTTGTCAAATGCACCCTCATAAAGCGCCGGTCCTGACGGTATAAATCCTTTTTTCTACCAAAAATATTGAGATGTCGTTAGGAAAGATGTAAAACAAGCAGTTCTTTATATCTTGGAGGGTCATGCTTTTCCTCCTAACTTCAATCATAACTTTGTCACTCTAATCCCGAAGAAACCGAAGCCATCTTCAATGAACGAGTTGCACCGATAAGTTTGTCTTACGTGGTTTACAAACTGGTAATGAAAGTGTTGACAAATAGATTGATACTAAAAATTCGACTTATTCCGACGGAAAATTGGTTCGTCGGAATCTCCGGCGGAATTTCGACGGATTTAGAAAAATTTGCTGGAATACCGACAGATTTTCTAACAGACCTATTTTTCACCGGAAATCCGACGGAATTTCGCCGAAAATATTTAAAAATTCAAAAATTTCAAAATTTAAAATTTTAAATTTTTTTTGAATTTTTCTACGGAAAAATCTGTCGGAAATTCCGACAGATTTTTCCGTCGGAAATTCAAAAATTCAAAAATTTTTTGCCCGAGTTCGTCGGAGGGAAAATTCAAAATTTTTGAATTTTTTTGAAATTTCCAACGGAAAAATCCGTCGGAATTCTATCGGACAGTCTCTTATGAAACTCGCTCTTCGCCTCATTTTTTCATTGCTCATTTCGTAAAATGGAGAGATAGAGAGAGAGAGAGGGAGCACCGCCACTTGCCATCGCCCCACCGCCGGTTGCCGCCATCACCTCCTCTCGCCGTTATTCGTCGTCGACTTTTTGATAAGGTTTTCTCATGTATAATTTGTATAGATTTGTTGTTAATTAAATATATATGTTGAATTTAATAATTTGTATAATTAGTTTGCATGTAACTATGCAAATTTAATAGTTTATATAGTTAGTTTGTTATATTGATGTTAATTTGTTAGGATGATAATTTACTCTCAATTTTGTACCCTGTTGTTAAAGAATATAATTTTTAATTAATGAAACATAATTTAATGCTAATATCAATTTAACGTCAATGATGAGAATTTATTGTGTATTAGATACATTGAAAAATATTTTTATAGATCGGTAGTATATTTCTTATTTTTTAAAATAAATTTTAAAAATTCCGAAGGAGTTTCCGACGGCTTCCGATGGCTTCCGGCGGAATTATCGACGGAGTCCGACGGATGCCGACGGAAATTTCGACAGAATTTCCAACGGAATCCGTGAAAAAAAAATTTTAAAATTTTTTCGCAAATTTTTGGTTCCATCTGACGGATGAGTCCGTTGGCCGCCCAATTCCGTCGGAAAAGCAGTCCGACGGACTTATTATTTCGGTCGGAATGCCTTCCCGACCCTCCTTACTCCGATGGACGCAGTTGGCTAGAATTTCCGTCGGAAAACTCATTTTTCGACGGAAAATGTTGTTTTTTCCGTCGGAAAATTCGTCGAAAAAAGTTTTTTTCTCGTCGGAAAATCTGTCGGAAAAAGTTGATTATTTAGTATATTATATCTGGTACTCAAAGTGTCTTTACACCAAGGCGCTCGATTATGGATAATATACTGGTGGCATACAAAGTTTTTTACCATATGATAACTTGGGGTTGATGGCAATCAAGCTGGATATGTCAAAAGCATATGATAGAGTGGAGTACGACTTTCTAAGGAGGGTTATGATCAAGCTGGGTTCCGAGTTGATTGGATCAGTTTGGTTATGAACTATGTTCATACGACTTCATTCTCTTTTTTGGTGAACGGAGTCCCAAAAGGACACATATTACCTTCTCTTGGGCTTTATCAGGGAGACTGCATCTCAACATATCTATTTATGTTCTACATGGAAGGGCTCTCTGGTTTGTTGAGGTGCAACGTCAAGAGAGGCGCACTGCATGTGATTAGAATCTATCGTGAGATGGCTTTGATTTCCTACTTATTGTTTGCGGATGGCACAATGATTTTTTGTGAAGCAACAAAGGAGGACACATCAATGTTAAAGAGGGTTCTTGCTAAGTATGAGAGTGCTTCGTTCTAGAAGGTAACTTTTGCTAAAACTAAGATATCCATTAGCAAAGATGCCAAGGTGGAAAAGAGGCATTGCATCATTGAATGTCTAGATATTGGGAGGTGCTAAGTCATGATAAATATTTGGGTTTACCCATTTTCGTCAGGAGATCTAGGAGGAAGCCTGTTCTTGGTATCATTAATCATATTAAAAAACGGTTGTCGAGGTGGATGGAGAAATTGGTGTCTTAGGTGGGGAGGGAAGTGCTGATAAGAGCGGTTGCACAAGCAATGCCTATCTTTATGATGAGCATTTTTTAATTTTTGCATGACTTATGTCAATCCATCCAAGCTTCTATTTACTATTTCCACTGGGGTCATTCGGGGGAAGGGCGAAAAATCTATTGGTGCTTCCCGGGATAAATTATGTTGTAGCAAGAGCTTGGATGGTTTGGATTTTTCGTGAGTTTGAGCAGTTTAAAGCGCTGCTCACAAAATCCGGTTTGGAGGCTTTATAAAGATTGTGATTCTCCAGTGGCAACGTTGCTCAAGGCAAAATATTACCCCTACTCAAACATCCTTGTGGCAAATTAAGGCCTAGGCCAAGTTGCGGTTAGAGGAGCATATGGAGGGTAAGAATGGTGGTTGAGAGGGGCTGTCTGTGGTTGGTGGCGGATGGGAGGTCGCTTGATGTGTAGGAGAGTGGGTGGATACCAAGCACTCACTCGCTGAAAATTATTATGCCGAAACCACTACGAAAACACACTCAATCTGCGATAGAAATTCCGATGAAAAATTGGGTGAATTCCGACAGAAAATCACCTCTCCGACGGAAATTCCGACCGATAAAGAGGCATCAGGAATTGGGTCGTCGGAGATTAGTGTCCGATGGAATCCAACGGAATTTCCGTCGAAAATTCCGTCGGACAACTCTGCAAGACGTCCACATTTTGGTGGGAAAATTCAATTTGCATCGGAATTTCCGACGGAATTTTCAGTTGGAAATTCCAACGCAAATGGAATTTTCCACCAAAAAAATAACCCAAAAGAAATCATAAATCGCAAAAAAAAAAAAAAATTCTAAATAATCACATATCACAAAAATTAAAAAACCACCACAAAATAAACCAAAAAAAGCCAAAAAAAACCATCAATCTGAAAAATAAAAGTGCTAAAGTGCTAAATTGAAAATTATATCACATATAAGAAAAACCACCATAAATAAACCACCAAACACGAAATTTTTTATCTGAAAAATAAAAATGCTAAAATGAAAATCATTCATGGTATCCACAGTTATTTTTGATCTACAGACAGATCGGTTAAACTAATCCGAATAAGATAAATTCGTGGGATCATTATTGTCATTTTGGGAGTCATGCTCGTTATTAGAGTCTAAGTTCGGTTGGCTAGAAGAACCTGCACTTTGCCTCTTAAGAAATCTCAAAACTTTTTTCATGATACGCTCTGTCTTCCCCTATTTTTTGTCAATTTGACTTATGGCCTCTGCTTACTTGGTAATACTCTGACTGAGCAGTTGTGCTTGCTCTCTTGGATCAAAGTGCTCAGCTGATGAGTGGCGTGCAGCCGCAATTGTAGCTGATTTCTTCAACTTGACCCCCTCAGTATCAAAACCGTACACACGGCCTTTTTTGTTCAGATTTTCTTGAAGCCAAAACTCTTCTGGGGTCATAGGCAGTAGTTGAGAGCCCCCTTGACTTGTTGCTTGAGTGTACTCCTCCCATTTCTTACGGTGCTCCTCCTAAAAGTTGTGAAAAATAAAATTATTACATACTAAAGCAACAATTATAACATATAAATTGAATAATATCTGAATAAAATGTATCAAACTTAGATATTTTTTTACAGATTTCTTATCAGTGAATACTTTATCTTTGGCCTTACAATGAGTGTCCTTAAACAGTTCTTCACATGTAACTTCCCTACCTAACGCTTTGGCCTACAAAAATAAAATGTTCATATATATATATATAATAATATATATATATATATATATATATATATATTATATAATATATATATATATATGTATATAGTATATATATATATATATATATATATATATATATATATATATATATATATACACACACACACACATTGAATATAAGAAATATAATTAATAAGCTCATTAATTACTGGGCGTCTCTTCCTTTCACTAATCGGAATTGAGCCACATGTATGTAATGAAAGTCCAAGACCTTCTGGATCACTCAATTTATTCTTTTTATTTTGTTGACTCAACTTCTTAAACTTGTCATCTTCAATTCAATACTTAAGCATCTCATTCCAAACACTAGGAGGTAACCACTTTGGCTTTTTGTTATACTTCCTAACATATCCAAGAATGTCCTTAAGTCGAGTTGCACCTCTAGACTCATAGTTACGCCGTATGTAGAGTTCATTGCCTGGATGCCAGTAATAGTATTTCTGTAACAAAGTTCAAAATATTATTAAACGCATCGAACAATTTAATGATATTGAAATTAATTCTATAGAAATCCAACCTTGAACTCATTAAACCATATGTCTCGTTGGGATTGTAGAACTTCCCTCCACGTGATCTAAGGACGTGGGTACTTACCTGCAAAACTTTCCATAATTTTTTGAACTACGCCCTGGTATGGAACAAAACTAAGCACAAAAAAAAATTATTAAAATTAATTACTGTAGGTATGAAAAAAATATGATTAGTGATGGAGAAAATTTCTAATGAACTTATGTATCACCATCAGGTTGCAAATAAATCTTATTATTTGTGCTTGCAGTTTCACTATTAGGTGTAGGACTTTACCTATCTCCTCCCCCTTTCATCTTGGACCCCTTCATTGTGGACTGGGTGGCTTGGCATTCTAGGCTGACCAACAATCTGATTACTGTTGTAATGTGGGCTAATAGTGCCAAATTGTTGATACACTAATGGGGTAGCTGAAGTGCCATCGATGTATGGATTATTGGGTTGGATAGGTGTTTGCATATCCATGCCAGAAAAAGGTGGCTGCACATATGGTTGTTCATTCATGCTATCAAAATAATTTCCGAATGGCTGAGTTGGGTCAAGGAAACCTCCAAACATTCCATTGAAGGTGTTTGTTTTATAGTTTTCAGCTAGATCATTCTGTGGGGTCGGTTGTGGTGCTCTTCTATGCGCACCACTCTTAACGGTTCGACCTCGACCACGTCCACTATTTGCCCCAGACATCTAACAAATAAGAATAAAATATACACAAAATACAGCAGCACAAACATTACAGTTCTAATTAATACTAAGCAGCTTTACAGATGTTTCTAGTTCAGTTATATTACATCCCTCATACGAAGGTCTTTGAGCATATTCAAGTATAGAGTAAAATGTCTCAGGATTTACGTCATGAGAGCTACTCATGTTTATTTCATTAGCTTGGAAAGCAGCATGAATCATATCTTCCTGATTGTAATCATAACTTATAGATTGTAAAGTGCTTGCACCCCCTACTTCTGAATTATCATTTTCTCCATGACTTGTCCGATACCAATAATTCTTCACAAATCCCTTTCTATACAAATGAGACTTCACAACGTTAGGCGTAAAGTATTGCATATTCTTGTACTTAACATATGGACACCTATAAACTCCATTAATTCTATACTCCTCCTATTTTTGTGCAAATTCATCAAACATATTTATTCCCGTCAACCACTCAATTCTAAGCCCATGTCCATTAGGATTTCTCCTCCTATAAATCCATTGACGATGCAAATAAATACACTTCATAAATCAAATAACAAATAAATATATTTACATCCATATTTTCCACATCCTTAATTTACCAAACTAAATAAATAAAATAAAGTAATACATATATACACTATAAAATTAAATTACACAAAATTCAACAATGCATAACAAATTTATATACAAACTTAATATATAAAAGAAATCCAAAAAAATAAACATATTTAATGAACTTAAATCATTTACCAAAACAAAACACATTAAATATTCTTAACATATTTCTACATTTTATACTAATTATACAATTTTTTTAAATATACCTACTTAATATATTTTATTCCACTTATCCAAATAAATACACTTCATAATCAAATAACAAATATAACAAATTTCACATCCATAATTTCCACATGCATAATTTACGAAACAAAATAAATTAAGTAAACTATCACATATATACACTACAAAATTAAATTTCACAAAATCCAACAATACGTAACAAATTAATATACAAGTTTAATATATACAACAAATCCAAAAAAATAAACATACTTAACAATCTTAAATCATTTACCAAAACAAAACACATTAAATATTCTTAAGATATTTCAACATTTTATAATAATTATATAACTTTTATAAATATACATACCTAATATATACATTTTATTCCACTTATCCAAATAAATACACTTTACAAATCAAACAACAAGTAAACATATTTCACATCCATATTTTTCACATTCATAATTTACCAAACAAAATAAATTAAATAAACTAACATGTAAATTACCCACTACAATATTAAATTTCACAAAATTCAACAATATATAACAAATTTATATAAAACTTAATATATACAACAAATCCCAAAAAATTAAACATACTTAATGAACATAAATTATTTACCAAAACAAAACACATCAAATATTCTTAATATATTTCAACATTTTATAATAATTATGAAATTTTTATAAATATACATACTTAATATATTTTATTCCACTTGTACAAATAATTGCACTTCATAAATCAAATAACAAATATAACATATTTCACATCCATATTTTCCACATTCATAATTTACCAAACAAAATAAATTAAATAAACTAACATATAAATTACACACTACAAAATTAAATTTCACAAAATTCAACAATATATAACAAGTTTATATAAAACTTAATATATGCAACAAATCCCAAAAAATTAAACATACTTAACAAACTTAAATTATTTGCCAAAACAAAATGCATCAAATATTCTTAATATATTTCAACATTTTATAATAATTATACAATTTTTATAAATATACATACTTAACATAATTTATGCCACTTATCCAAATAATTACACTTCATAAATTAAATAACAAATATAACATATTTCACATCCTTTTTTTCCACATCCATAATTTACCAAACAAAATAAATTAAATAAACTAACACATATATATACTACAAAATTACATTTTACAAAATTCAATAATAAAATAACAAATTAATATAATTTTAACACACAACAATTTCAATAAACTTAGTTACTTAGTGTCACTAACCTCTAAATACATGAAAACAGTTGCAAAAAATGTTGGCGGCGGCAACGGTTTCTCCTCTTCAACTCACCCATAACAAATTGACTACCAAAAAATACTAATTAACTCAAAATTTTCCCTTTTAACCAACAATCTAACTAATAATAATTAACTTACCGATGAATAATAATTAACGGCAACCTTCTTCACGTTCTCCGGCCACCGGAAAAAATGGAGCTTGTATTTTCTCACTCCTCCTTCCTCTCTTTCTCTCTCCTCAACGCCCTCTTTCTCTCACCTCCGTTCTCACCTCGGTTGCGAAATGTAAACCGAAATATCGAAGTCTTCTCCTTTAAAAACCAGATCTAGTTTTTTTTTTTAAAAAATGCGCCGAATTTCCGACGGGATTGACATCGAAATCCGACGGAATTCAAAAATTCCGATGGAATTCCATCGGAATTTCCGACAGGCACGATTTTCGTCGGAAGCTCCGTTGGAATTCTTGAATTCCGTTGGACTCCAATTTATATCCCGTCGGACAGCTCTTAATCACTCCGTCAGGCAGGTTGTACGTCGCTTTTTCCGTCAGTGTTCGGCTCCATTTTTGTAGTGAGCGGACGCTTAGCTCCTTGGTGAGTAGATTTTATTGATTTTGAGCAAGGATTCTAGAAGGAGGAGTTGATTCGTAGTACCTTTTTTAGAGTGGATGCTGAGGTGATACTTAGCATGCCTCTTAGTAATTAGAGGCCAACGGATAAATTAGTGTGGCACTATGAATTGAAGGGGGATTTTTGGGTCAAGTCGGCATACCATCTAATTAGAGAGCGGCGAAGTCAAGATGGGGCTTCATCATCTAGATGTGACACTGGTTTTTGGAGGAAGATTTGGAGCATGAATGTGCCACCTCGGATCCGTCCCTATGCGTGGAGGGTTTGCAATAACGTTCTGGCTTCAAGAGCCAATATCATAAGACGACTCGAACACTTCGATGCTAGCTGTGGCTTCAGTATAGAATTAGACGTGCACGTCCTTCTTGAGTGTCCCTTAGCCGTCCAGATTTGGGAATGTAGCAAATTCCAACCTGCTATTTGGGAGCCCAGGCACCCTTCTCTCCTTGATTGTTTGTCTTCGATTATGCGCAAGGTGGACTGGGAGAGCCTCGCGGAGTTCGTGGCGGTTCTTTGGGAGTGCTGGCATGCAAGGAATAAATTTATTTTTCAATCTCCAGATCATAATCCATGGTGCTTCAGTGAGAGAAAGCTGCGTTTGTTCACAGCTATTGTAAGGCTTGAGGAGGTGAGGCTGGGATGGGAATGTGGCATACGTGTGTTTGGAGACTTCCACAGGCGGGTGTAGTGAAAGTAAATTTTGAAGGGGGAAAGATGGGAGAAACTTGTTGGGGCAAGAGTGGGTTGCTCGTGATCATTGGGGTAATGTTTTGGGTGTAGGCAGGAAGCAAGGCAAGGAGTCTATCGGCCTCGAAGTGGAGGAGAAAACAGCATGTTTGTACACGATGCAAATGCCAAGGGCTGCTGGATACGGACAAGTCATTATGGAGGGCGACTGCTTGGTGCTTATCGAGCTACTCAAGAAGAAATAAGTTGATAGCAATTTCGTGGGCCTGGTTGTAAGGGATATTCTTGCTATGGTAGAGTGTTTTCAGTTTGTTTAGTAGTCTTTTATTAAAAGAGGGGGGAATAGGGTCGCTCATGAGTTTGCGCATTGAAAACCATTTAATTTTCTTACTTTAGGATTTAAAAGTTAGTCGTCTAATAAACTAAGTATCTTAAATATTCATTGCATGGGTGTTCATTAATAAGCTCATTTGGGAGATTTTTAACAAAATTGTTACAATGGAATTGACTTGAAGCCCATATATAATTCCGACCGTTGAGCCTTCTTAGTTCTTAACGCAGTAATATTATGCAATGACACAGATTAGAGTTTCATGATCCAATACTCATGCTAACGGTGGTAGTTTCCCAATATTAAGTTCTTGTATATGCATAAAATATATGAATGGACAAATTGTATGTAGGCCTTGTATTACATGGATTCAACACAAAGTGTTGGGTTTTATGGCCCAAAATTCGAGTACCGACAAGGTGGGACGACGCTGCGCGAACACGGACGTGCCACAACGAAGGAGCACCAAGGCGAGAGGGGCAGAAAATTGGCACGGGGGTGCCGTGTCATGTGGCACGACCGTGCCATGCGGCACGGGGTGACCGTGCCACGCGGCACGGTCGTGCCACGTGTCTTTTCGCCGCCTCTTTCGGATGGCGGCTAGGGTTTCTGTCTCCGAGGGGGATTCCTCCTGGCGGCTAGGGTTCTACTTTAAAGGGAAAACCCCTACTGTTTAGACCCTATATAAAGGGGGTCAAGCCTAGGATCTAAATAACTCCTGATCTCCAGTACTCATACATACATTGAGAGGTAGAAGTACTTTGTGAGAGATTACAATAGAGAGGTTGTAATTCTGCTCTTAGATCAAATCACTGTGGTGATTGTGATTGTGTTGTATTCTTCCTGCTCATAGTGAATTGTTCTGGTGCTGTCGCCGTCCGTGGTTTTTTCCCGATTTGGGTTTTCCACGTTAAATCTCTTGTCTTCTTATTTCTGTTTTCTGTTATTCACTTGATTTCTGAATCTCTAACTCATCCTATCGCTTCCGCTATTGTTGTTGCTCTAATATTAATCCTAACAAGTGGTATCAGAGTTTTGGTTATAGGATGTCTTCTATCATGAGGGTAGATATTCAGAAATTCGATGGGGAGATTAGTTTTAATCTCTGGAAGGTGCAGATGAGAGCAGTTCTCATTCAGCACGGGTTGTGGAAGGTTCTGAAAGGACCTCACGTGAAACCTGAGAAGATGACAGAAGAACAGTGGGCTGAAAATGTAAAGAAGAGACGTGGGTTGTTGACGGAGGACGAATGGGAGGAACTGGAGTTGAAGGCGGTTTCAGCCATACAGTTGTACTTAGCACCACATGTCCTGCGAGAGGTGCTTGATAAGACAACTGCGGTGGATCTTTGGGCTCGGTTGGAGGAACTCTACATGACGAAGAGTCTCGCCAACAAGATCCGTTTGAAGGAAAGGTTGTATACCTTTCGTATGGCTGAAGGTACCCCTATTCAAAAACATTTGAATGAGTTTAACTCTATTCTTGTTGACTTGGAGAGTCTAGATGTGAAAGTTGAGGATGAAGATAAGGCTATTTTGCTTGTTGTGTCGTTACCCCCTTCTTATAAACACTTTAAGGAGATTATGCTATATAGTAATTCTAATACTATATCGTTTGAGGATGTTAAGTCAAACCTGTTGTCTAAGGAGAAGTTTGATCTTGACATTCATGCTGATTCTGCTGAGGGATTAGCAGTAAGGGGTACAATAACTGAAAAGGGGAACGGTAATAGGAGTAAGAACCGTTCTAAGTCTAAAAATCCTCATGCTGGTAAGACCTGCAATTATTGTGGTAAATTGGGTCATATTATTGCTAACTGCTGGGAACTGCAAAAGAAGAAGGAGAAAGAGGAAGATAATCTTCAGGAGCCTGCTGAAGCTTCATTTGCTGAATCTGATTCTGATGGGGACGTTCTGTTTGCTACCTCTACTGAAGGGGGGAGCGATTCTGATTGGATTCTTGATTCTGGGTGTACCTATCATATGTGTCCTCACAAGGACTGGTTTTCAACATATGATCCAGTTGATTCATCTGTTGTTCACATGGGCAATAATGCCCAATGTAATGTAACTGGAATTGGTACTGTTAAAATCAAGACTCATGATGGTGTTGTCAGGACCTTATCGAATGTTCGTCACGTTCCTGACTTGAAGCGTAACCTCATCTCGTTGGGCACCCTTGAATCCAAAGGGTGCAAATATTCAGCTGAAGGTGGAGTTCTGAAGGTCTCAAAGGGCAGTAGGATTCTGCTGAAGGGTTTGAGGCAAGGAGGCCTCTATGTCTTGCAGGCATCTACTGTGACAGGTTATATGAAGGAAAGTTCATATAAGTCATCTCCCAGAGCTAAGTTCAAGCATTGCTTGGACTTAGTTGGCATTCGCAGTTTTTGAGGGCCCTGCGGGGCATAGCCCCATAGGGGGCATCACCCTTTGGGGTGAGACGACGGCGACGGAAAGTTGAACATTGAAGATTTTGGTCCAAGGTGGAGATTGTTGGGTTTTATGGCCCAAAATTCGAGTACCGGCACGGTGGGACGACGCTGCGCGAACACGGACGTGCCACAACGAAGGAGCACCAAGGCGAGAGGGGCAGAAAATTGGCACGGGGGTGCCGTGCATGTGGCACGACCGTGCCATGCGGCACGGGGTGACCGTGCCACGTGTCTTTTCGCCGCCTCTTTCGGATGGCGGCTAGGGTTTCTGTCTCCGAGGGGGATTCCTCCTGGCGGCTAGGGTTCTACTTTAAAGGAAAAACCCCTACTGTTTAGACCCTATATAAAGGGGGTCAAGCCTAGGATCTAAATAACTCCTGATCTCCAGTACTCATACATACATTGAGAGGTAGAAGTACTTTGTGAGAGATTACAATAGAGAGGTTGTAATTCTGCTCTTAGATCAAATCACTGTGGTGATTGTGATTGTGTTGTATTCTTCCTGCTCATAGTGAATTGTTCTGGTGCTGTCGCCGTCCGTGGTTTTTTCCCGATTTGGGTTTTCCACGTTAAATCTCTTGTCTTCTTATTTCTGTTTTCTGTTATTCACTTGATTTCTGAATCTCTAACTCATCCTATCGCTTCCGCTATTGTTGTTGCTCTAATATTAATCCTAACACAAAGTATTCATCGGACTTTTTGGTCAACAAAAAAATCTATGGGTATAGTACTGGGCTTGCTTTCTACCATGATTCACGTTTTCTCTACTTTGACCTGTAACCACCCCAAAGCTGCCTTTTTCTTTTTTTTTTGGGGGGGGGGGCCTTCAAGGGGTTTGGAAAGAGGCTCAACTCCTTGATATTTTGGTTTTGTCAGCGTAACCCCCCAAAAAAAACGTGGGATTATATGGACAATTCAGGTCTGATCGACCATCATCTAGTGGCCTCACATGCGGTTACACATAGTGTTTGAGCCTTGGCCGCCCTGCTTTCCCATCTTTGAGAAGGTCGGGAGTTAGTGACGTTGTCGGCATTGCGCTTGAGCTTCTTCCCCGTTCCCTTCGCACCGGTTGGTGCCTTAGTTAGATTTAATTTCCTTGAGATATAGAACTTAATAAATCGCCCAGCATACATTGTTAAAAAAAAAAAAAATTATTAACAATGTTGATAGCCTTAATGTTTCAATGTCTGATAATTTGTCAGATCACATAGACCCCCTAGTTCTACTTAGGGTCAGAAACTGATCGAGTTGTTAAACTTACTATGCCAAGTGACAAGGATATAATTCGATGAGAACTAACTGTCCCAATAGTAGGGCTTCTTCAATCATAAGATCGGAGGATTTATTCCCATAATGATACTACACATAGTCTAATACGAGTTCCCTCGTTATCGTTTACTCATATGCCTAATTGTGCTTGACGTTAATTGAAGCCAAAGGGCCTACTTCACCCACCAAAAGGATGGATATGTTTGAATGTGTCAGTTAAAAATAATAATGGCTAAAATGTAAAGAGAAAAGAAGGGGCCAATCAGACGTATGTCAGAGAAGACACCGGAAAAAACGTAGTCCCATACTCCCAGGGCATTGTTTTAGTATAAATAATAAGGAAGTATGGGGGCGTAAAATAACAAAAAAGAGAAATTTGGAGGGGTCACACAGGTATGCCATTTGAGAGCATCCCCAGCGTCAACCTCGCGAGGGAAAAAGAAGAAGAGAGAAATGGGGTGAGGTGGGGGAGTTCTCTATTGGTTACCTCGTGCCTCATATCTCGCGTGGAAGCTCGCAGGGGTGAGCCAACTCACAAGAGGCTTTCATCCACTTTTTTATTTTTTTAATATTTTTAATTAATTTTTCGTTTTATTCTAAAAATATTATGTGTAATAGAATGGGTTCATGAATATTATTTTATTTAGTGAGCCAAAGTGGTGAGCTTTTCACTAGAGAGTGGGAAAATTGTGAGCCAAAAAGTTAAATCACAAATTGACGTGATAAAAATAGGCCCCTACTAGTGACTCAAAAAAATGGCTTACCACCGGAAATACTTTGCAACCCTAGAAAATAGAAATACAAACCCCCACCCCAAACAAACCAAAAAAACCAAAAAACCCAAAAAATTAAACAAAATTCCTGTGGTCTCAAACATCTAACCTAAATCATTATAACATCTCATGCATAGTTTCATTTTTGGAACTCATGTATATTGCAGACTACGTTAATAAAAATTTCAGTTTTTTAGAACTCACATTTTATTGTTTTTTTCAACTAATGAAACTCTAATTTGGATCATCAAATAAAATATTTATCGTAAATCCACTTCACAACATACAACCGGATTATTTTTTTGTGAAAAAGACGAAGTAAAACAGAAGCCAAAAAAGGGTAAAAGTGCAATGCAATGAGGAGCAGCCTGCACGCCCAAAAATAGAACATAATAAACAATTATAAAAAATGAAAAAAGGCGTAACGTTGTTTCACAAGTAAAACTCGTTCCCTCATCTACAAATGACCTCATATTACGAACATAACTAACTCCTTCAAACTTCTTGGGATGTTTAGTGAGAAAAAATAGAATAAAACTTAAATTATGAGGTATCAAGTTTTATTCCTTAATATTTGACAAACATTTCAAGGGGATGAAACTTAATATTTATGGTATCAAGTTTCCCCTTAACCCTCCCAAAATCAAGGGTTCAAGTCCTGAACCCACAGGGGCCAGATTTATAAGTCAAAAATTAAAAGAAAATTGTTAACCAAGTTTTCATTTTGCCCAATTTTTTGTTGAGTTCTTCCTTTGCACATGTTGTCCATCCTTTTCAAAACCCTAACCACATAGGTAAAAGTAGAGAGAAGAACCGGTGTTGCTGGTTGTAGGACACTCGCCGGCGGTTGCCCATTGACGAGGAACGAAGATACCGTCACCGTGACCCACCCCACTCATGTTGACGGCAACGCGCAGAGACAGAAGCGGAAACAATTCGGTCACCACTGACCGTCAACGAGGACCATGACCCAAAAGAATTGGTGGCAGACTTGGGTGAGGGAGGGAGTAGAAAGAGGAGATGACTTGCAGATTAAAGCGTGGAGTTGGTGACAACTGGAGAGATGGAGGAGAAGAGGATATGCCAGACTAGAGAGATGGAGAAGAGAAAGAAGAGGATCTGCAGATTTTTTTTTTTTTTAAAAAAAAAAGTTGTGCTGAAGCAATTGTTTTATGTAGAGCTATGGAATTGTGGATTTACAATACTGTGAGTTCACATCTCAATTTTAAGATCTGATTTTTTAAAAAAAAAATTATGAGTTTATATATTTTAGTACTTCAGCCAAAAAAAAAAATAATAAGTTATATTGCAATTCAAAAATTAAAATATGAAAATAATAATTTATATCACAATTCAAAATTTAAAATACAAAAGTTACAAGAATAATTAATCGCAAAAAATTTAGAAAAGATAGCTTACAATTACATAAAACTACTTTCAAAATCAAATACAGTTGATTCTATTCCACAACTTCTAGCCAAACAATAAGAATTAAAATCTAATATCATTCCTATTCGCTCCAAACATATAGATTTAAAATTCAAATTCATTTTTAACCTCGGAAGATTCAAATCCTAATGTCATTCAATTCTTTTTTCCTCACCAAATAGGACCTTAAATTTGTCTTACAACTTTTTGTAATATTATAACTTTTTATAACCCATCACAGTTTCTTACATTTTTGCATAATTCATTACACGTCTTACAACGACTCATAATTAATCTCTTACGCCTTCGAATTTCATCTTACAGAAAAAGACAATAGGCGTGTATCTATACACTTTCGGTCGCATTCTACACGTGCTGCTCATGCACAGCGTGCCCACAATGCCAATTAAATTTGTTGAAATATAATTTTATTTGTATATATTTGATACCTACTGTAACTGGGATGGTAGAAGATAGAGATAGAGTTTTATCGTTTTTTTAGCATCTATGTGGTAGATTCCTATTGTACCTAAACTTACACCTGAATGTATTATATACACATCCAACGCATGAATGAAGGATATACAAAATTTTCCTTTGATCATCGAAATCTTTATGGTATCAAAGCAAAATAAAATATATTTTCCTTTCCTCATTTAAGCCTATTTTTTTATCTTAAATCATGGCCAAGGAAGGAATTGACCATACATCTCCATATTTTTTATATCCCTCTGATAATCCTGGGCAAGCATTCGTTAGCCCACCTTTAAAGGGGAGGATTATCCAAGTTGGAGAAGATCTATACTCAATGCATTGTGTGCTAAGAACAAGGTCGGATTCATAGATGGATCGATCAAAAAAACTGATGTTTCTAAGCCCTTGGTTACCATATGGACACAATGTGATTCCATGATGAAAGCATAGATATACAACTCAATGACCAAGTATATACGGGATAGTGTTGCCCATGTCAAAACTACGAGGGAGATCTGAGCAGATTTGGAAGAACAATACTCAAAAGGCAATGCTCCTCGGATTTATGAATGAAAACAACAGTGATCAAATCTCAAACAGGATGGATTGAAGGTTACACAATATTGGACACGCCTCAAAGGAATATAGGACGATTAGATGCTGAGACAGACCTACCTGAATACACTTGCAAAACTGCAAAAAAATATGCAGAGCATCGTGATACAGGGAAGCTTTATGAATTCCTTGTGGAACTTGATGATAAGTATGCACCCTTACGAACTCAAATTTTGGGTATGACCCCTTTACCTCTTGTCGGAAAGGCATATTCGATGGTTTATCAAGATGAAAAGCAACGTAATATTGTTGAAGGAAAGACTATAACCGTCGAGGCAACAGCTTTAGTTGCAAAAGGAGCAACCAATGGTCATAAAGGAGCACGTCCAAATATACAATGAGCTGAGCTGAGTATCAAGCAAGCAACAAATCTGCAACTCACTCGTGACTATTGCAAAAGAAGTTATCACACCAAGGATCGGTGTTTTCAGGTAATCGGATATCCAGATTGGTGGAAGGGAAAGAGAGTTCACAGACCACTAGCAAATAATGGACAATCTACTCAGCAGAAGCATGACACCGAGATGCTTTCTGGACAATTTACAAGCGCAGGAACAAACAATATAACTGGATGTAGCTCTTCACCTATGCATGGATTGACTTCTTCACAATATCAACAGCTACTTGCCTTACTTGGAGCTCCACCTGCATCCAATTTTGCCAATCTATCAGGTAATTAAACTTGAATGGGGGATGGATCACCGACATGGGCACGTCAGATCACATGAGTCGGGATGATGTTGACATGAAGAATAAGAAGAAAATCATTAATGCCTACCCTGTTAAGCTTCCCCATATAGTGAAAAATTGGCAGTAAAATATGTTGGAGACAGTACTCTCCATGATGGCCTATTATTGAGTGATGTTTTAGGCGTTGAGAAATTTCAATGCAATCTGCTTTCTGTGAGCTGATTTACTAAAGATAATAACTGTGCACTTATTTTTTTTTTCGAATTTTTGTGTTATACAGGACCTACACACGCGGAAGCTGATTGGAGTGGGTAATCAATATGACGGGCTTTATTACCTCAACCCTAGACAGCGGGTTCCAATGTGTCTATCATCCCTACAATGTTTACTGGCTGCAATAGTGATAATAAAGACCCATGTGATGTCTGTCATTTATCTAAGTAAACAAGGTTGCTCTTCCCTCGTAGCTGGAATAAAACTAATTTTTGTTTTGAGTTGATACATTGTGATATTGGGGGTCCATATCGTGTTGCTTCTTCTTCCGGTGCCAAGTATTTTTTTTAACTATAGTTTATGATTACTCTCGGTGTGTTTGGATCTAATGGATGAAACAGAAGAGTGAAGCTACAGATTATCTCATTATGTTCTGTAACATGGTTAAGACACAACATAATTTGGTGGTTAAACAAATTAGGAGTGATAGTGGGAAACAATTTTTTTCAGATTCAATTCTAGCTTTTATCAAGCAAAATGGGATCTTATGTCAAAAATCATGTGTTGAGACACCTCAACAAAATGGTGTCGTAGAAAGGAAGCATTGACATTTACTAGAAGTTGCAAGAGCCCTGAGAACACAAGCAGGATTACCAAGGAGATTTTGAGGTGAATGTGTTCTAACTGCGGGCTACTTGATTAATCTCACACCTACCCCAATCCTCTCATCCAAGTCACATTATGAAATTTTGTTTCGTAAACCTCCCAATTGTGATCACTCACGAGTATTTGGTTGTTTATGTTTTGCTCATGTTAAACCCAAATCCTCTGATAAAATGGACCCTCGTGCTGTGAAATGTTTATTTCTTGGGTACCCATATGGTCAAAAGGGATAGCGAGTTTATTCTTTGCAAGAATGTAAGTTTGTTACGAGTCGCGATGTTATCTTTTGTGAAGGTAAATTCCCGGTCTTGATCTTGACATTCCCACCCAAGACACTAGCACTACTCCTGAAGATAATGCATGTCCATTAGACAATTTTACTTAGACCAGTGTTGAGAATGTGAGTGATGAGACCTTAGATAACACAAATACTTCCATAGGGGAGACACATGTAGAAAGGGGGAGTCTTTGTGAGATTGACAGTGATGGTTTCCTTGATGGTGATGGCACTGATGGTGTGAGAAGGACCTCATCAGAAGGTTCTAACACGGCAGAAAATGTTCACACAGCTGATGGTATCACAGGAACCTCACTAGGCTATTCTAACACTATAGAAAATATTAATGCACCCATTGCTAATGAGTTATCATCCACTACTGGTGATCGGCATCCTATTGCACGTCCCACATGTGCTCGAGTTTTGCCAGCAAAACTGCAAGATTATGTAGTAGATATGCCATCCTCTATAGTCCCACCTATGACACCCACTTCTTCAGCTAACTCAGGTGTATATTATACTATGACACATTATGTCTCTATGAAAAATTTAGTGCTACTCACCATGCCTTTCTAAGGGCCATATCTTCTGTATATGTGCCCAAACATTTTTCACAGGCAGTCAAGGATCCTGGGTGGCGTGATGCTATGAGCGCTGAAATTGCTGCATTGGAGGCTAACAATACTTGGAGTTTGGAATCTTTATCTCCGAGAAAACATGCTCTTGATTCAAAGTGGGTCTACAAGGTGAAGTCTAAGCCAGATGGTAGTATTGAACACTTTAAAGCTAGATTGGTGATACGAGGTGACAAACAAATCGAAGGTGTCGACTACGCCGAAACCTTTGCTCTAGTTGTCAAAGTTGTCACCGTACGTACTCTCCTTGCCATTGCTGCCCATCGAAATTGGGAGGCAGTTCAACTAGATGTAAACAATGCATTCCTACACGAGGATCTTGATGAAGAGATATATATGAAGCTCCCATAAGGATTTACACGTGATAATTACAATAGAGTTTGGCGACTCCACAAATCACTGTATAGGTTAAAGCAAGCCTACCGTAGTTGGCATCATAAGTTCACGACCCTTCTAACTATAGCTGGTTTTATGCAATCACGAAATGATTATTCATTGTTCACTTCTCAAAGTGGTAATTACTTCACAGCTATTTTAATTTATGTGGATGATCTCCTCATCATTGGTACTGATCCAGAACGTATAACCATGCTTAAGCAACTCTTGAATGTGAAGTTTGGCATCAAAGATCTTGGGCCGTTAAAATTTTTTTTAGGCATTGAAGTAGCTCGGTCCCCATTGGGAATTGTTTTAAGTCAATGTAAGTACACAATAGACATTTACAAGAAGTCGGGTTATCTGCAGCAAAACCTTCTTCCAGTCCCATGGACTAGAGACAAAATTTGGCTTTTGATCAGGGACCTTTGTATCGTGATGCGGCACAATATCGGCGTTTGATTGGTCAACTTTTATACTTGACTGTGATTTTGATGCTGCTCTTCGTGTCGTACGATATTTAAAAGGAGCCCCAGGTCAAGGTATTTTCTTGCCTTCTACAGGAGAACTGCGCCTTTTTGCTTATTGTTATGCAGATTGGGCAGGTTGCCCTGCAACACGTCGTAGTACAACAAGGTACCATATTTTCCTTGGTGGATCTCCAATATCTTGGCGTTCTAAGAGACAGCCCATCGTTTCTCGATCCTCTGTCGAGGCAGAATACTGTGCTATGGCTACTACGACCAGTGAATTGGTTTGGTTACGTACTTTGTTGTGTGACTTACATGTCTATCATTATAAACCAGCTATATTGTGTTGTGACAACCAAGCTGCTATTCATATTGCCGGTAACCCTGTGTTTCATGAACGAACAAAGCATATAGAGATTGATTGCCACTTCATTCGTGAAAAGTTACAATCTGGTGTGATTGAGACTCGCTATGTTCCTACTAAACACCAATTAGCAGAAATAGTCACCAAATCTCTTACTGCTCGCTCCTTCATTGACATACTATCCAAGTTGGGTATTTCGAATCTCCATGCTCCAACTTGAGGGGGCGTGTTGAAATATAATTTTATTTGTATATATTTGATACCTACTGTAACTGGGATGGTAGAAGATAGAGATAGAGTTTTATCCCTTTTTTTAGCATTTATGTGGTAGATTCCTATTATACTTTGGTCTCCTATTGTACCTAAACTTACGCCTGAATGTATTATATATGCATCCAACGCATGAATGAAGGATATACAAAATCTTCCCTTGATCATCGAAATCTTCAAAATTAATGCCATAATTTTTCAAACTAAAAAAATATTGTGCAAAGTTATTCCAGCTAAACAGGAAAATATCAACCATGTATCTCATTACTAAGGAAAATTCAGTTAGAAAAATATGGTCATCCATATGTCTCAATAAGAAAAACTCAGTTACCAAAACCTGAGGTAATTCGCAACTTAATTACAAGGTACACGAATTGCGCAAAATGATAATTCTTTTTAGGGAAAATCACTAACAGGTGGTGCTTTAATTTTTATATTATTCAAGGCGTCCTGTTTCAGTTAGGTATTCTATTAGGAGGACAGGCTGCACGGTAGCCTCTTGAGTTGGCAACTTCATATTATGCACAATGTTATTGCTCCCCCTTGATTAGCAATTGACTCTTTCTCTCTTTCACGTCCCACCTCTCTTGTCTAATCTCAAAAATTTATCTTGAAATGATAAAAAGCAGTTTCATTACCATAACATTCATTACATTTTGTAATTAAAATTAATCCTTTAGCTTCCAACAACTTTCTGTTTTTTGTGAACCTTATTTTCATACAAGTTATTATTTGATTCTCTTTCTAAAATTCAAAATTAATTTTGAAAATATAACAAATATATTATTTGAGAAGATACTTGTAATGTCAAAAATAATAACATGGAGTCAATTACATTTTAAAAAAATTAATATTACATAATTAATCGATTATCGTATGACAATAAGGTCTGCAATAACTTTATTTCTTTTTTTCAAATATTTTTAAAGAAGAAATCATCTTTTTCTCATATGTAATAGAAAATTTAATTTTAAGCGTTATATTTTAACTAAAATATATGAATTCTTAGTTTTGATATTTTTTCCTTCAAATAGATAAATTAATTTTAAAGCCTTATTGTACAATTTTCAACCATTTTTTTAAAAAGAGTCCAGTAATTTTTGCTTCTAGTTCATCATTCAAAATTATTATTTTTTATGCTTACAGTTTTTGCATTTCAAGTTAAAAATTTATTTTTATTTTCTAGCTTTACTAGGTTTATTAAATTTTAGTTTCTTTTTACCTGAATTAATGGAAACATCATTGTTCTTGCTTTAAATGAAATTTAGCATTGTAATTGTATTTTATTAAAAAATTATTTTTCTACTATTAGTGATTGACTTTTTCTATTGTATTTCTAGTTTCTTCAAAAAAGAATTTGAATTTGAATAATTGAAAAATGTGAATGTTGTTATCTTGTGAGTTAACAATTTTGTGTAATTTGTGGCGGATGTTAGTATTGTGTATTTTCGAATTTGTGGGCACAGTGAACTATATTGTGCTTGGTGTTGTAATATTATCTTAGTTGTTAAAGTGTAATAACCTTGAAATAGTGTACTTGATTTTCAATGCCTGATTGAAATAAATTACAAATTATTAACCCGGGTCAATACAACTGGTTAACCCAGGTTAGTACAATTAGGTAACCCAGGTTGACAACCTTAATTCGGATGATGATATAAGATGTTAGCATTATGTGTTACACCAATTCTAGTTTTCAGAATATAATATTTAACAACTAATTTTTAAGAATGTGTACTTGATCCTCACTTGTAAATAACAAATCATGTGGAGGTGAAAACAATAACCAAAAATAATCTATCTTTTAATCTAAAAGGAATATCAAATGCATACTCACACAATGTTCATTCCCACTAAAATATTATGTGTAGAATATCTATATATTTTATATATTTTAAAACAAGGATAAAATTTTTTTTAATATGGAAACATCTAGGGTTTATGGTTTATTGCTTGAAACATAGCATCCCAAGTTTACGCTTTGAGGCCGTCATTTAAGGTAAGTATTAGAAGTTTTAGGATATGTTATTATCTATCAAATTACTTCGATTGAAGATAACTAATAATAAACTAGCAACAAACCCTAAACTCTAAATCCTAAAACCTAAACTATATAGTCTAAACACTATGGCTAGAAGTTATAAGTAGTCAACCAAAATCGTAAAGCTAAACTCCAAACTCTAAGCACTAAAACCTTAGTTTTCAACCCTAACCAGAAACTCTAAACCCTAATCTTTAACATTGATACATCAAGCATACGGACACAAACCAATAAGTCAAAACCCTAAAGTGTATATGTTTTTATCAATTTATATTAATTATATTGTATATGTGTATCAGCCACAGGAAAAAAACCCTAATTACTAAACCTTGATTCAACAGTCATAGGGTTAAAATCTAACAGGCAATGATTCTATATATGTGTGTGTGTGTGTGTGTGTGTGTGTGTGTGTGTGTGTGTGCGCGCGCCGGGCATTAGGTTGGGCTAATAATAACAACAACAACAATAACAACAATAACAACATCATCTTCTTCTCGTCATTATCATTATTGTTGTTGTTATTAATATTAGCAATAACAAAAAACAAATTAATGATAAAATTATAATACTAATAATAATATTAGTATTAATGATATAAATAATCAAATAATAATCATACATGGAACAATAATAATACAGAAATTATTATTGAAATTTATAATATGAATAATATTATTAAAAATAATTTAAAAATAATAATGTCAATATTGTTAGTAACATCATAATAATAATAATAATAATAATAATAATAATAATAATAATAATAATAATAATAATAATAATGTCGATAACATTGAGAACAAAATCATCCAGTTATTTGAAGGGCAGCGTTGTGTTTTTCATGCATCCCTTTCCAGCTCACTATCATGTCAGTATACAGTGGCTGTCAGCTTCTCAGGCAAAATGAAACACCAATCTAAAAAGAGGAACCGCTGGGTAATAAAGACCTCAAATGCAACTAGACTTCGCAAATGGGT
Organism: Carnegiea gigantea; assembly: GCA_029747015.1. NCBI lineage: Eukaryota > Viridiplantae > Streptophyta > Magnoliopsida > Caryophyllales > Cactaceae > Carnegiea > Carnegiea gigantea. Next base: position 192,277 of record JAKOGI010000710.1, read on the forward strand.
CATTCGGGTTGGGTACGGGTCGGATTTTAATTCGAGTCACTTTTGGGTCAACTATACTCAGGTCGGGTTTGGATTCAGCTCGGGTGAAGTTCGGACTTAGGTCACTTTTTGGGTCAACCATGCTCAGATCGGGTTCGGTTCGGTTTGGGTGAAGTTCGGGTTCGGGTCACTTACGGGTATCATATTCGGGTTAGTACGGGTTCGGTTTGAGTGGAATTCGTGTCGGGTCTGTTTTGGGTTGTCTACAGTACCCCAGTTCGGATTAGGTATGAGTCAAGTGTAATTTGCGTCGGGTATAAATCAAGTTGAGTTAATTTCGAATCATTGTATGTTTTCAATATAGCCATCTTTAGTTTTTTACTCTTGAATTGTATTTAAAAAATAAAAATTATTTAATTAGAAAAATCAATTTATTTTAGATTTTGCTTTTAATTCATGCGTTAATGATTAACTGATTATACATTATATATATGTATACACACACACACACATACACACATACATACACACATAGACATATATGTGTGTGTGTGTGTGTGTGTGTGTGTGTGTGTGTGTACACACATATACACACATACATACACACACAGACATATATGTGTGTGTGTGTGTGTGTGTGTGTACACACACACACACACACACACACACACTAGATATAATATATATAGATATATATATATATAGATATATATATAGATATATTATATATATATATATATATACTATATATATATATATATAATAGATATATATATTATATATACATATATATATATATGTATGTATATATATACATATACATATACATATATATATAATATATATATACACACACACACACACACAAATACATACATATATATGTACACACACACACACACACACACACACACACACATATATATATATAATGAAAAATTATATGGGGTTAGTTCTAAATTTACTAAGAAAGTTAGTAAATTACAAACATAAGTATACAACTCATCCCTAACTCTCTATCAAATGTGTTGTACAATTATTCAAATAATTATGTCTCGTCAAGTCAAATTTTAATCATTTCAATTGAATTCATATGATGACAAAATAAGTGGACCAACCTAATACAAATCATTTGTCAATGGTCTCATTTGTGAGGCCTGATACCAAAATATATCTTGAAAAATGAAAAAACACGAAAGAAAGTAACGAACTTCTATTTAGACCCCAGCGTTGGTTTGTAACTTCACGTTTGTCATATTTAGAGTTGGTAAATAAAAACAGGTTTGTTCAAGTCGACAATTTTTAGTAATCGAATCAATTTTTTTTATGGTTGCTTAAGTGATCATACATCAAAATTTAAATATTTATCTTTGTGAGATTAACAACTTCATCTACATTTGCTCAATGAGTTAAAATTAAAAAGCAATTGCAATATGTGAGTATGCGTCAATTTACGTGATCGTGAATGCTCGTTATCGAAACTCGAGACTTAGAATTTAATTGTTTAAAATTCAAATGAGTCACATTATTATGAGATCATATGCAACAATACATTCTTGAATATGATTTTGTAAAATTAAACATGTTATAAAGATAATTTAGAATAGTGAATCAATAGTGCGAAATTTTTAACAATAGTCACAGAACGATATTTTAAATTTATAATAATAGCATGCTTTGCATTAAATCATTAAGTAAATCAAGTAGTAAAATAGGATTATTAGATCTTAATAAATTTAATAACTTGTTAACTATACTTATCTTTTCTTAATTCCTATTGTGACAAAATATTTTTTCTCTTATATTTTTACTACTTATCTATCAAAGTTAAAATTTAAAACTATCAACTATTTTATTTTTTCCTCTAAAAGTTTTTATTTGATTTTATTTGTAAAAATTTTCTCTTAAGTTGTTTTCCTTTTCCTACTTAAACTCCACTGATTGAGTTAAAAAAGTTCAAAATTCCCCACCAAAAAAAGTTAATATTTACTCTGGTAAAACTGAGATGTGTAAGAATTGGATCTGTTTTAAATCGAATACGATTCGGTTCGGATTTGGGTTGTCCATTTTCGATTCAATTTAAATTGGGTCACTGCAGATTGGGTTTGAATTGGATCGGATCATTTCAAGTGTTGTTATTTCGGGTCATGCTACAATTCGAATTTCGTTCGATTATGAATCGATTTACTTCGGATGTTCAAGTCCAAATTTATTCATCCCGTTTCGAATGTCAGTTCAGCTATGAATCCAGATAATTCAATTTAAGTTTCAGAACTCAAGTCAGTTTTACAAAGTCTAAATACAACACCTGTTTGTAATTTTTCCTTCTTTGCACTTGCAGAACCTGCTCTCTTAATTATCTCCTTTCCAAACAAAAATGGAAAATAAAATTCATACTACCCAAGTTACATCACCTCAATAGACTTAGAGCAAATACAATAGTGAGCCAATTTTTTGGCTCACTGATGGAAACCTATCATTACTACATCAATCCTCTCTCCAATTTTTTACCTCACAATCCTCACTCTGTCTAATGAAGGTACACTACTTTATCTCACCAAATAAAATAATATCTATAAATCTTATATTTAACCATAAAATAATACCTATAAATCCAGTCGATAACACACAACTTTATTTTTAGAATTAAAAAAAAACTAATAAAAAATATTTAAAAAACAAAAAAAAACCTCATGCGTTACCTCAGCAGGCCGAAGCTTCCCGTGAGGCACAACGCATGAGGCATTCATTGGAGTTCGTCGCATGCCTTACCACACTCTCTCTTCCTTTTCCTCCTCACAAGTCTCTCGCTGCGTTTGGTCTTAAATAACCCGAATCTGCAGTATAAATATTGCATCATCAGACCACCCCCGGGGCCCCCACCCCTTGAGGGTGATAGCACACGTGGCCCGTGGCTACAACCTCTTTTATCCTCTCTTTGGTTTCTGGCCCACAGACTACAGAGGGGAGACCTCAGCTACAAATTGTCAAAAAAAAATCCTAGATATTAGTTAACAGCTCACAGTCGAACAGGCATTTCGCTTTCTGTCCAGTCTTCCAGCCAAATGAACCCGCACTCTCAACACCCAGACCGCATAGTTACCACGCATTTTGACAAAGCACCAAGAACTTGGAACGATGAAAAGGATACATAACAGGATACATACAAGTACAAAACTCAGTCCCTCAGTCAACATCGTAAATACTGGGCGAGTAGAGAAGCAAAAATTACCAGCTCGATCAGTAACCGTCCACTACGACCTCACTTGGTAATCAATAACAGAGCACAAGGGGAGATACTCAAACCCCTGTTTACGAAACCTATAACACTCGAATTCACACATTCAACATTGACTCAAACTCCTGCTTTATTCTGCTCATACCCATCTCATATATAAGGAAAACAACTGCTTCAACACAGGCTCCACCTCTCTTCAACAGTACTTTACTGGGTCTTTGCCATGTGCATAATCAAGTCGACCACACGAGTACTGCAAAATCGATATAGCAAAAACATATTACTTCATATCAAAGCCTAAATCAACAAAAACTAGGAACAATGAAATTGCAGCAAATTTGAACAAGTGCAGCGAGTATTAAGTTAATTACCTGTATCCCACTTCATTGTCATACCAAGAGATGAGCTTCGCAAAGTGGTCATTCAAAGAGATTCCAGCCTTGGCATCAAAGATGCTTGACCTGTTTCATTTATGAAAGCCTCCATAAGTTCTCGCAACAGGTAATTCTAGGAAAGCCCGCACGCCCATAGACAACAATGACTTCAAATTAAGAATCCACCACTATTAGGGTAGCAAATTATACCTATTGTCACCGATGAAGTCTGTGGACACAACATCATCCTCAGTATAGCCCAAAATTCCCTTCAACGTCCCCTCTGATTCCTCCCTGTAATTGAAAAATGTGAACAGTTACACAAACAGATTCTAAACTACAAGCTACATCAAGTATATGCATCCATAATGATTGAGAGGAAAATCCGCTTAATGGTTAAACAACATAGCATTATTCTAACTTGGTACAACAGAAAGAAGGCAAGTGACTTACTTGATAGCAGCCTTAATCTGATCATAGCTAGCAGCCTTCTCTAGTCTGACTGTGAGGTCAACAACAGAAACATCAACAGTAGGAACACGGAAAGCCATTCCAGTCAATTTCCCATTAAGAGCAGGCAAAACCTTGCCAACAGCCTGCAGAGAAACACAACAAATGGTAAAAAAATACTTAATCAGATATCCAAACCTATATTAATGACACAATCAACATCCATTATCAGACATGACAAAGCATTTTTTTCATGTGCTAAAGTCAAATCTCATATTTATACAACATAAAGTGCCCAGTAGGAAGGTTCAATAAGATACCTTGGCTGCTCCAGTGCTACTAGGGATGATGTTGAATGAAGCAGCCCTTCCACCCCTCCAGTCCTTCATTGATGGGCCATCAACAGTCTTTTGAGTGGCTGGACACGAATGTAGAAGGGAACCAATTTAGGAGGGTTAACAACTAATATATAACATAGTCAAGCTCAAAATTCATTAAAACGCACCAGTCATGGAGTGGACAGTGGTCATAAGACCCTCAACAATGCCAAACCTGTCATGGATAACCTAAAGCAGGCAGTAGGAACATATTACTAAGCCAGTAAAACACAATGCCACTAAGTGAGAACATGGTGAATCAGAGCCTCCTAATTTAAGACAAACCTTGGCCAAAGGAGCAAGACAGTTTGTGGTGCAGCTCGCATTGGACACAATGTCGAGCTCAGGCTTGTATTCATGCTCATTAACACCAACAACAAACATAGGGGCATCCTTGCTAGGAGCTGAGATAACGACCTTCTTGGCACCACCCTGATAATTATTTGGCTAGTAATCAGCTTACTGTGTACAAAAAGGTGGCAACACTATCGCTAACAAATGACAGGGCCACTTAAATCCAATAAAAGACGAAAAAAGAAACTATCAAAGAGAGAATTCCCCTCATTTTAAGGCATTAAAAAGCTCAGGAGCTGAACACAAGGAACTCTTCTATCGGAACATAGAATATGCGTCCCTTTCTGCCAATATCGTAATTGGAACTCAAATATCCATACATTAATTTATGAGTTAATGATACATAATAAAAGAACTTCCTAATGTACAAGATGGAACCACATCATCATCAACCTTATCATCCCACAAGCACTAACGCTCGAAAGTAAGCTGCAAGGAATCAATTCCAAATTCAGAATAAAGAATGGGAATGCTTATCTCAAAGGAAGCCACTTCGATGTCAAAACATAGAAAAACTAACTGAACTCGAGATTCAAGGAGACAACGATTGCCAAAATTCTTTAACTTGCAAAGATACCTGCCCATTAATCGAAGATGAATTCGACCCCTCCCCCCCCAAAAAAAAAATCCCCTCAAATCTCGTCAGGGTCATGAAGTTAATATACTATCATAATGATCACAATTTAACCATTAAAAACATAGTAGAGATGCCAACATTAATGCAAATTAGCAATTAGAGAGCACAATAACTACGATTGATCAGTTGACAGGCATTACAAAATCCAAAAACAGGGACTATATATGTATACCTTCAAGTGGGCAGCAGCCTTGTCCTTGTCAGTGAAGACACCAGTAGACTCAACAATGAATTCAGCTCCAGCCTCACCCCATGGGATCTCTTCTGGGTTTCTGCATCATTTTTTCCCTCCAAATTATTTAATCAAACCAGCATAACGCACCCGCCCTTATAAGTAAAATTCAGTCGAGTAGTAAGAGACCCGTTAAAACTCACCTGACGCCAAAGACAGTGACGGCCTTCTCCCCAAAGAGAAGGGTCTTCTCATCCTTCACCTTGATCTCATGGTGCTTCCATTGACCGTGCACACTGTCGTACTTGAACATGTATGTCTGTTAAATCAACCAAAACACCACAATCAAACATGATCAGATCAAGTAATGTCCATCAAAGAACCATGACAATCAAGAGTGTTAAGAGAGAGAAAGTGCGTGACCATGTACTCGGTAGTAATGAAGGGATCATTAACAGCAACAAGCTCAACATCGTCCCTCTGAAGGATCACTCTGGCAACCAAACGCCCGATCCTTCCGAATCCTTCACAAAAACAATCATATCTCCATTTCAACATCAAATGTTACCGAAAAATTTGCAGAAGCAATAGAAAATGGAGAATTTTAAGAACGAATTCTTACCGTTGATTCCAATCTTAACTTTTGCTGCAGATCAGTACAAACAGAGCGAAATTCAAACAAATTAGTTAATCACCAAAAAAAATCAAATTCTAACGACATAGTCACGGATGATCAGCATCAAAAGAGTAAGGTGTCATGAATTACCCATTGCACGATGAGAGAGAAAGGAGAATCGAGGAGTTGATGAAGGAGAATTCTACAGCAACGTGAAAAGAAACAAGCAGAAGAGCAGGCCGAGAATTTTGGGGTTTAGGGTTTTAATTTAAAGACAGGAAAAAGGGGGAGGGCGTGAACTCTAGAAGGCAGGGGAGGATCAGGTATACTAGCGTCCACAGGGGTTGTGTGTACCCTCAACTCCTCAAGCGTCGACCGTCTTGATTTGAAGTAGAGAAGGTCGACGACATCTGATTCCAGACAAAAACAGGTGTTTCTGAAAGCGGTGGGCGCCTTCACCAGTTGCCACACCTTTGTAAGATATCTAAATGAGCGGTGGCGTTATCACTGGATTTTCTTTTTTAAAAAGAAAAATGAATTTGATGAAAAATAAATAATTTGGTGAAAATTAGAGTGGATGAAAATACCCGAAATTGGAAGAAAATGGCAAAATAAAAATGGTGGTTGTGAATCGTGATGGATTGAACTCTATGGCTTTATTTGGATCTTGAAAAATTTGATGGAAAGAAAAAAATTAAGAAAGTTACTTTTTTTCTCGTGTTTGGTTTAGAGAAAATCACAAAGAAAAAAATATGAAGGAAAGTTAGGTGAAAAATTTATAAGAAATAAGTGATAAAATTTTCCTCATAAAATTGTGAGGAAAGTTTGAGAAAAATTCCCAATCACCTCCAATCTTACATCACGTAGATGACATCAATATGATTTAAGTAACTCATCAACATTTAAATTTTTCATCAAAATTCTTATATTTTTTTCTTAATCCAAACAAGAGAAAAAAACTCATTTTCTCCCTACTTTTTTTTCCTTCAACTTTTCTTTCCACCAAATTTTCCAAGGATCAAACGGAGCCTATGAGTAGTGACGAAACTATTTTATCATCATAATTCTATTCAGATTTAGTAAAACTAACCTGAAATTTAAAATCTAATTGAATGACTAGAATTCGAAACTCACCTGACATAAAATTAAATCGAACGACCTCCATGTCATGTCTAATCTTATCCCAATGGAAATGTTTCATTTGTTGAACTTTTGATCTATCTATTGCCCATTTGCTATGATGATAGCCAAATTTTGAAGCATAAAACTAGCTTCAATTTTGAGCGGATCTATTAGTTATATATTGTACTGTAGGAAAAAATAGGACTAATCTGGATGCGGAATATACTGTCGGTAATAGTCAACGCTTATAAAGAATACCAATCACGCCAATAATAATACCAAGCGGCTACTAGAGTCGCTTTAGGGTTTCACGTCTTAAACCCGAGAACTCGATAAATGGTAGTTCGGCCATGAGACAGAAGTAGGAGAATATGAGAGATATAATATTCGCGTCATAGCGTCTACTAAGGCTAACCCCCTTAAACTCCTTTATATAGGTTAGGGGGTAGCAAGGGTTGTCGCCCTAGGCGACTTAAGTGGTCGTTAGGCCTAATCTCATTAGGCCCGTCCAACAGCTCCCACTCGACCACTTAGTTCGTAAAACACGTATTCTCCATGTATCACAACTCCTCACGCTTCATACCAGGAATAGGACGTGCGACCAAAGATAATAAGTAGTTTTACATTAATTTACCATCCAACTAACATAACACTTTCATGAAATACGATACCCCAAAAATATCCCAAGACATCACCAGTGGTATCTCTAATCCCTTATGCCTGATATATCATATGATTATGTTCTCAATATAATTGTCCGGGCTGATATGCTGATGGTGGATAGATTTTTCCTTAAACACTCATGAAATCTCATCTTAGCTTAACGTGTTCTCGCTGAATCATATACATCGTGGTTCTTGAGAATCATATTAAAGTAGCATCATTAAACTTCGACTTAATATCATAGCTTTAAGTCAAAGGGTTATCGTCCATAGGGTCACACAGTGATAAGTGATAGGGAATTCAATTGTCACCCCACATATGGGTCGTTTTATAAGCACACACAGTATGAGTTATGTGTCACGGCATAGCTCCCACTTAGCTGAGTTCATCACTCTTTATGCCATGCGAATTCGTAGTCTAGATTTTCACCCAAAAATCTGACCTGAGCCACTAGATCAATATACTGAATGTTGGTTTTGATACTCAAGATTCGGCTTTTAAGGTTTCAATATGAAAATTTACTTCATACTCGACTCCCTTGAGTCTCATCTTAGTTTTACTAAGGCGACTATATTCATTCCACTCACACACTTCCAGTGTGAGTAATCAATATTGCACACCTAGTGCTAATATGATTCAGTCTCATCCTATCGGTTACTCAAGCGTTAGGGTGATTGCCTGTGTGACTAGGCCAATCAGAAGCCTGTGACATTTCAATATGCCTAACGTACAACAATGAGCATCTTGCCCATAAAAGAAACATGTCCATCACGTAACAGAACATGTCTAGATACCAAACCTTATGAAATCCAAGACTCAACCAATGAGTTTTGGACACATCACTAGGAATGGGTTTAGTTAAGGGAACATAATCACCTTGTTAGTCTATATATATATATATATATACCCAATGGCAATGCTTTTTGTCTCTATGGTACAAGATACACAATCTACCTCCATAGCTGACATTGTTGTGTAGCTGTGCTTCTTTGCTGCACCATGACATGGCTCTCCCACTCAGGGTGAAGACATGTCCTGAGTTTAACTTAGACTCATCCGAGTTACCACCCCAATCAAAATTTGAGCATCCTCTCAACTTGAGGCCTGCTCCTTGATAGCAAAATGCTGAGTTATCAATACCACGAAGGTAGCATTTGATTCTCCTGATGACTTGTCAATCAGGAAGTCTTGGGTTACTTTGATAACGACTTATCAAATTATCCGCAAAGCAATATCAGGTCATGTACATAACATGGCTTTCATTAAGCTTACTATGATACTAGGGTTAAGGACATTGTTCATTATCTCTATTTTGTCATCTGTTTTAGAGCATTGGGTAAGACTCAAGGTTGAACCCTTCTCAACTGGAGTATCTATGGGTTAGGAATTATAAACCCAAAATCATTCCAAGACACTTTGATGCATGCTTCTTGGGACGGCTTTGGATTATTTTCACTCCTAGGACATACCTAGTTTCACCCGTATCCTTCGTCTCAAAGACATGGAATGACTACCTTTTAGTAGTTTTAATCAGCTCCAAGTTGTTTCTAGTCAACAATATATCATTAACATAAAGAACGTAATCCCATGTTGATCTTTCGACAAATACACTGGTCTTCTGAAACCATTTAAGCCAAAATGGCTTTATGAAATCTAGAGTACCAAGAACTAAAAGATTGCTTAAGATCACATATGGACTTTTTAAGATGACACAAATTGTCCTTTTATTCCTTTGATACAAAATCAATGGGTTAGTCCATATAAATCTGTTTCTCAATATCACCATTGAGAAAAATAATCTTTACTCTATTTCAAACAACTCAAAGTCCGAATGGGAAACCAGGGTTAGAAGTATCCGGACCTGAACTTATCAATTGAACTATCCATCCAATGTTTTATCTTGAAGACTTACATCAGAGTGGAGTTTTAACGAGTTCTCAAACCTTGTCAGTGAGTCCATCTCATCCCTTATGACATCCAGTCACTTTTTGTGATTTAGTGAGTCAATCGCTTCTTGATAAAAGATAGATCCCTAATTTCTCGATGGAGTACATAAGAATATTTCTTTTCCAATTTGAAAAAAAGGTCGAGGAATTCTTCCACTCTTAGTCCTTGGGATCCTGGGACCTTCATTATTTGTCTGCCTAGGTCAGAAATCCCTCCCCCTTTCTCTAAGAGGTGTGGGACCAGGAGTTTCTCCCCCTTTTTCTAAGAGGTATGGAATCCTGATTAAGAAGAGAAGATTACTCCCACTATCCATTGGAGGTGGGAACCTGAACATGAGGACTAATTGCATGTTCAGGAATAACTTTCCTCAACAATTGGAGATTGAGGACGAATCTCATTCCTCCTTGACAGACAAACCTTCACCATTCTTACCAAGTAAGGAATGTATACCATCCTCGGTGACTTAATGAGAACTCAAATCCTCCCCCTCACCGAGAGGTGGTTGAAGGTTTTATTGTAACGTATACAAATTTAAGCCCTTTTCAATTGCACCAAATGCTAAGAAACTCATCCTTAAGAAAATCAACAATGCGGGATGTTGTTTCACGAAGAAAATATTCATGATCTCAATTGGTTCGAAGAGTTTCAATATTTCATACCGATTGAGTCCTACTACCGCTATAAAGTATATGAACACATTGAGTATTTAATAACGGTAGGATAGTAGGTACATATACCTATATCATGAATATATGTAACTCCATGATATGCTTTCATATTCATGGACCCATAGATGTCTAAAGTGAACAAACGCTAAGGGATTTGATCGACTCGAAATCTTACAAAAAAGATTTCCTATTGCTTTACTAGCTCGGCATAACTCACATCTTGCACCTTAAGCCTAGTGAGTTGGCTTTAAAAGGCCATCTTTAGCTAGTTAACTCTATCTTGACCCTTATGGTCAAAACGAGCACGTCTAAAACAGATTTAAAAATGAGACAAGGATCGAAGATGTTCTATTTCGTCCATTGAAAACACTTTTTAATGTGACATGGCCAAACAAATCACCATGCCATATGATGTCTAAGACATCTAGACGAAAATTAAAGAAACCTAACCTTAGGGACAGAAGACATAAGAAAACATCGCACCTCTGGTGCATAGAGAACATTGGGAGGAGACAATGTAGTCCCTTTAAGGAGCCTCAAATGATTTGTCCTTAATTCAAGGACATCTTTTCTATTGTCATTACCCAAAATGATAATTTGTGAACCCACTGTGTTGTGGTGAAAGTTCACAAGGATTAACTCATTCCTGAACTATGCGCTTGGTTGCTCCCGTATCTGCGATCCACTAAGGATCCCAGTTAGCAACAAATGTTTGGGAGCGCACACATTATCCAGGAGTGGCTGTAGAAAGAGGTACCTTAATCGACTTAGGACAATCCTAAGCATAAGATTCCTAATTTTCACATTCATAGCACTCACACGTGCTATATGCTTCTCTTTATTTCCTTAGCCTTTTTTCCTTTCGCAATACTAATCTTAGGTTCAGAACTTTTTGAGAGAATGGATTCGGACGAACCTGATGCTAAGCTAATCCCACGCGTATTCAATAGTGGGATGACTTTTAATTCCCCCACTAGATCGACATTGATGCAATACGACAAAGTATAACATCTTGATCGATCTATTCTCGAACAACTTTTGGTAATTTTTTTTAAGTTTTCTAGATACTGTTCATTAACAGTACCATCTTTGCCATCCTATAAGACCTAGAATCTAATGAGTATCCTAACATTTCACGTTCATTCAGAAGAAACTGAGTCCTCTGACATTATGTATCATAGTCAGTGCTATCAAGTTCTTTTATTGGTAAACAAATTACCAACCTTATTGCCATATCTAAAAGGTATGTATTCTTTAAAGTGGACATTAGACATATTTTCAAATAAATAAATTACCCAAAACTCCATTATCCATATCGTATGATCGAAAATTTCGCCAAACTCATAATCATCTCGTACAAGCATAAATTAGAAGTTTTTATAACTTATTTATCACAATTTTCCATAAAACATAATTTATGGAGAATATTATGGTTAAACAAATTAACACTTCAGATATATCACAAAGATATTCAAGTTTATGTAAACTAAATTTACATGAAGTTGTCTCATTATATATAACTTCTAATATGTCATTTAGAGCTCTATCAATGACATATCAAACATGAAATTCAAATTATTACATAAAACACATGTATATAATAAAATGAATCTATAATACTAAACATATTTGAATAATAGCATGTTACAAAAGAATTTCATAAAATGCCCAAATAGCAATATATAAAACACATTTATATAATTATATGAAACTTATTCAAATGTTACTCGTAATTTATAAAACACACTTATAATATTACAAATTTAAATTTCATGAAACCAATTCATAAAATGCCGCTAAATTACACAATTAGCAGGTAACATGAAACGAATCCACATTCATTAATTTGGGCAAGGAAAAAGTGCTAAAACAATTAGCAAGTTTACTACAGCCCATGTAGTTCATACATATGAAACACATTTATATAATACTAGTAATTGGTAATTGACATGAAATGTATCCATGTAATCGAACGCAACATACTTTGTAACATGAAATATATCCAAATATTAGTCGTAACTAATCATACATAGAACAGATCTATATGATATTAAAATTTGGATGAAACAAGTTGATAATAAAGCTTGCAAATTATATAAAACGTATTCATATAATGTTGCAAACTTAAAATTTATGAAACAAATCCATAAGAAGATCAAGTATCTTATATATCCAAATAATAGCATGAAGTAACTACATGAATGATAGAACATTTAACTGATTCATAATTGCTCATGTGTTTGCATTATGAAACATAATCATAAAACATATTTATATAATATAACTTATGAAATATATTCATTTATCGACCAAGGGGATCCTCATATCACATAGATATTTATCGAGTTCGAGTAAAATAAATTTACGTCACACATATTAATCATATATATGAAACGAATTCATATAACTTCAACTCAATGGATCGGTAACAAGTTACTTGGTCAAGAAAATGTCAAGTTGATGCATATATAAAATGAATTTATATATGACATTAAACATATTAATGTTTTTATAACGAAATCATGCATTCAGGATTAAAACTAATTCAAAACCTTAATTCAGCGAATGAATTAACTGCATGAAACTTTATCAACTTGAATATCATTATAATTCAATTAAAAATCATGCTATGACTAATAATTAAACAACAATAGCTGAAAAATAATTCGGCCAAAACAGTCGAAAATAGTCTGACCCATATCATTGAAATACGGCAAGAAGCAAACCGGCCCAGAAAAACGGTCCAAAAACAAAATTTGGGCCCAAAAAAATAGAAACGGGACCTCATCTTTCGGATCAAGTAAATATTTTTTGGGCCAGAAATAAAAACGGCCCAAAAGAAGACCGGTCCAAAAAGACAACCCAAAATTTTTTAAAAAAAAACCGGGGGGCTTTTATAAGTGAGTGAATTCACTAACCCCCCCAAACCCTAACCTGAGTCTTTCTCTCTCTCGGGGTCCCTCTGCCTGAATTCTCTCTCCACTCTCTTCGACCCTTCTGCCCATCTCTGTCTCTCTAGCTCTCCCAGTGCCGTGGCCATGGAAATGGAGCACCAAGCTCCTTCCTCGACACCACGAGCATGGCAGCCGCCGCCACCATTCTAGGTTTTGAAAAAAAATGCCCACATGATGCAAAAGCCACCGCTGACCCCCATGAGCCTTGATCTACGCTAATCCGGTGAGAACCGAAGGTACTACGATGTAGATCAGCCGGAAACGAGTTTGAGGAAGTGACTCACGCGCCTGATGCGCCACTAAGGCGGTGGCGCGTGAATACACGCACTTTCAAAAATGGTGCGTTTCCCGGTTTTCTTTCGATGGCTGCGTAGATCGGCGGTGAAAAGGGGCTTTGGGAGGAAGAAGATCGTGAAAACGACCTTCGTCGGCGGCGCGTGACGGTCACGCACCACCCCTCCACGATGTTTGCCTGATAGGTATGGTTCGGCTGACTTACTTCCGCTTTCTATTGTTTTTTTTTTTTTTTTGGGGTGTTGTTTTAGTCGGGGTTCAAGTCTCAGGCAGAGGGGTTTCCAGTTTGGGGTTTTGATGTTCGGGAGATGGGTTTTCATCTTTGTGGCATGTTGATGGTTCCGAATCGAAACATGCTTGAATATCTAATCACAAATTCAGTTTTATTCATGGATTAACAATTGTAAGATTGGTCCTTTTGATAACAAACGGAGTATGCCAATTATACAAAAGACAAGTATCCACGAATCTGATTCATCTTGGTTTATTAAAACAGTCACAAAGCATATCCAGAATTCATGGGATTAGGAGGTAGGTCTTTCAGATCTGGGTCTCACTAAAACAGCCGCCTGCTAATCATCCATGAATTCGATTTGTCATAATCGTATCTAGAATCACGATTTTGGATACAGAGTAAAAATAGTCAACTAATTACTATTAGTTTAGGCAGAATCAGTGTTCATGGCCAAATGATTAATCTTTAGCCAATTCATGACATTAGAATTACAGAAGCATGCTTTTGATTGCGTAATTACGAAAATTAGTAACTGATCATATAGTCATGTCCTTAGAACATAAGCATGCCGTCGTTGGTTATTAAACTGGGCAGGCAGAATTTTATATCGAATGGCATATTCACAGACCTCCCAAAGAATCAACCTTTAAAACAGATTTGGGCAGACAATTTGTATAAGCATGCTTTTGGAATCAGTAAATTGCATAATCACGAAAATTAAGCAAGGAATTCGTATAAATAAGCATGCTTTTGAACAAATTATGTTTAACAGAATTATTAATTTCTCAGTCGGGACTAATCCGAACAGTTTGGGCTCTGATGCCACTGTAGGAAGAAGTAAGACCAACCTGGATGTGGAAATATACTGTCGGTAATAGTCCACGCGTATAAAGAATACCAATCACGCAAATAACAATACCAAGCGGTTACTAGAGTCGCTTTAGGGTTTCACTTCCTAAACCTAAGAACTCAATATATGGTAGTTCGGCCATGAGAGAGAAGTAGGAGAATATGGGAGATATAATATTCGCGTCATAGCGTCTACCAAGGCTAACCCCCTTAAACCCCTTTATATAGGCTAGGGGGTAGCAAGGGTTGTCGCTCTAGGCGACTTAAGTGGCCGTCGGACCTAATCTCATTAGGC
>JAKOGI010000710.1:212500-435000 GCA_029747015.1 Carnegiea gigantea
CTTTTGTAGGATGATTTTCCCAGCTTTTATCTCTAGGCCTAAGAACTCAATTTCTTATTCAGCATAAATGCATTTGTTTTTACGAAGTATAATACCATGATCAATGCATGTTTGAGTGACAGTTAAGATATCATCTTTGTGCTGTTTTATCACTTTGGAAAAGATAAGGATATCATCAATGTAAACTCAACAACAATGATTAAGGTCTTTGAAGATGTTATTCATTCTTCTCTGGAATATTTGGGGTGCATTTTTAAGACCAAATGACATTGCTATCCATTTATCATTTCCTTATAGGGTACTAAATGCAGTTAAAGGAATACTTTTCTCATCCATTTTTATCTGCTAATAACCGCTTTTGCAATCTATTTTTGAGAATCAAGAGGCTCCTTAAATTATGTTGAAAAGGACTGTTTTGTTAGAAATATGGTAACCATCAAGGACAGTATTATCATTAAGCTTTTTATAATTGATTACCATTCTACCTTTTCCTTTTTTTTTTCAGCATGATTTCTTACCATGAAAGCGGGACTGATGTGAGGACTCTTACTATTTTTAATCAATCCTTTATCCAGAAGTTCTTTGATTTGTTTATTAAGCTTTTGAATGTCCTGGTAGGTATACACCATTTGTTTAACCCAGATGATAGTGTTGGGATTTAACACTACAAAAAAAAAGTCCAAATAAAGACGGAATACGGGACAGAAAAAGATTAAGCAGCGACGGAATTTTGATTTCAGCGACGGAATTGGCGATAGAAAATGGTTGTCAGATTTTTTCTCGTCGCTGGGCACGTGGCGACGAAATTTTATAATTCCGTCGCCATTAACGACGGATTTAGCGGCGGCCTGTGCTACAAACCTTGTTTTGGTGAGGGAAAGTTGGCGGGGAAGTCAGCGATGGAATACAATTTCCGTCGCAACTAGAGACGGACTTAGCGACGAATGTCCGTTGCTAGTAGCGACGGAAATTTATTCCGTCGCTGACTTCTGTTCTGCAAAAAAATATATTCTCCTGTTCCGTCGCCAGTCCGTTGCTAAGTTTCTAATTTTTTTAAAATAACAATGCTTGTTTTTGATCGCATCCCTTGGTACATACATTTCAATCCCTATAAGAAATTTACAAGAAGTATTCACTCCATCAACATCCAATGGTTTCAAGTATGACTTCATTCAAAGTATTCTCAACAACTCCAAGCCACACAAAGGTGGAATATCATATCCAAAGTAACACTTCAAACCAAGTATTTTCAATTCACAAAGCACAAGTCCCAAACAAAGTGTATATATATCACAAACTACAAATCCAAGCAAACTAGAAGTTGCTAGTAATTAAAAGTAAAGTTATATTTGCAGAAGAGGAAGAAGTAAGCGCCAAGGGGAGGGGAATGAAATAAGCACTAATGGGAGGAGAAGCAAGCAGTAAGAGATGTACTCTATAAAGAACCAAGCAGGAGAGCCACCAAATGGGGGAAAACTGCAACCAACTCAATTACCAAGGTGAGGATCATTCTCATCCTCATCCTATTCCTCATCCTCATCCTCATTATATAGTGAATGATGAGTAAAGGGTGGCTGAGATCCCGAGCCAGAAGCTTGTTGCATTTGAAAGAAAACTTATAAGCGCTGATCGATGCTCATCATTTGTTGGCCCAATTGTTGGTTGCTTTGGGTGAGTAATTTGTTGGATTCCTCTAGTTGCTTACATTTCTCCATAAACAACCAGTAACTTTTAGCTTGTGAAGTTAGCTCAGCCCCAAGTTGGTTACTACACCTCTTAAGTCATTTAGCTCATGTTGCGATGACGTATAACCGGTACTTGCTGGTAGACATTTAAGTGAAGGACGCATTAGTATTACAATTAAGTAGACTAATCATATAACCATGTTCATTGAACTTTGCTATGAAAACTATACCGGCTCTCTGAGTGGGACTGAAGTAACCGGATTCCCCAATGTTGACAGCCTCATCGCCAATGTCATAAATACAAACCTTTTTATTCTTGTACGTCTTCAATCATAACTCATTTGGGTTTGGAAGTAGCTGGATTGGATCTTGAGAAGTGCCATCCCCGGTCCCTTGAGAGTTGATTACATTTTGAAATTCACATTCAAAGGATTCCTACAATATCATAACATGCACAAGAAATCATATATATTATAGTTAATGAAAGTAAAGTATACAAGTTCAGGTTGAACTGTCAGTAAAGATTGAAAATAGCTAATTGCTTACATATGTTTGTTGTGATTTCTTGTCAACCTAAAGGGCATCTTCTTTGCTATGGAGTTGGTCAGTGCAGCTGAATAATTCAATAATCGTGAGCTCCATCCCAAGTTATTCCCTCTATGTACGTGCCACACAGAATTATATCAAAAACAAGCAAAACCACAGTATTAAAGTTAAAGAAATACATAACAAATTCATTTACCAGACACATCCTATGCTCATGCATAGGGATCGAGCCACAGGTGTGGAGAGATGGGCCACCACTTTTTGAAGTACGCAGTCGGTTCTTCTGGGCTGTTTTACGCAGTTTCTTGTAACCTTTGTTCGCCCAGTATTGTTGGAGTCCCCCCCATTTAGCATCACCAAGCCAAACAGGCTTCTTGTTGTGCTTCCTTGCTCTGCTAAGGAAGTCTCTTAAGTGTGCATTGCCTCGGTTTTTAAAATTTTTTCTTATACAGTCCTCATGGACCGGATCCCAAGTAAACCACTTCTGCAATTATGAAAACAACATCCACATCGAATAATAGCATCATCAACCATGTCCGCTATCCGATCCACATATGATTCATAGTAGTCATTATTAATATGGTTTGAATCTCCAACTTCATGAATTTTACTATTTGGATACCCAAAATCATATTGCTGAGGTTCTATTTCCCCATAACTTATCCAAAACCAATACCCTTTCATAAAACCTTTATACATAAGGTGCATCTTGACCTCATCGGGTGTGAAGTACTATTTCTGCATTTAGCACAAGGACATCTATACTTTCCCCCATTCAGAAATCCTGTCTATCTATGTACAAGTTCATCGAATTGGTTTATTCCATCTAGAAATTCTTGGGTATAACCACTACGATCAGGTAGTAATCTATTATAAATCTACCTACGATGTGGAGGGCTATTCATATTCTGCTCAAATGACAATAACCACATAAGTTATTGGATAAGAATTAATTTTAATTAAAATTATAATAATTACATAAATTACTCAATTATATATTACATATGTTTATCCTAGCTTTAGGAAACTATTCATATTACTTATAAAACTTTAGAAAACAATAATCATTCATATTACTTACAAACTTCTACAAATTGGCCTATACTCTTACGAATTTTTAGAAAACTAATAATTCGTCCAAACTTTAGCATTTCATTCCACCAACATATCAAATTTTAACTTAAAATTATCAAACCTAAACCTAAATTACACTGGGCAAAATCTTGAAACAAATTAGGACAATAACTTCACATTAATATCACATTTCAATAAAGTTATGAATTAAAGTATTTCATTCCACCAACAAATCAAATTTTAGCTTCAAATTTCCAAACCTAAATGTACATTACATTGGGCAACATCTTCAAACAAACTAGAGCAAAAACTACATCTAAATATCACGTTTTAATAAAAATATTAACTAAAGCGTTTCATTCCACCAACATATCAAATTTTATCTTCAAATTACCAAACCCAAACCCTAAATTTCATTGAGCAAAATCTTGAAATAAATTAGAGGAAGGACTTCACACAAAGATCATATTTCAACAAAAGTATGAACTAAATCATTCCATTCCACCAACAAATCAAATTTCAATTTCAAATTACCAAACCTAAATCTAAATCACATTGGGCAAATTTTTGAAATAAATTAGAGCCATAACTTCATACAAATACCACATTTCAACAAAAATATAAACTAACAATGAAATTCTAACAATGTAACACAAAAATTTATAGAAATTTAAACTAGTTTAATTGAGAAATTTGCCCAACTATTTCTTCAAACAAGCGGCGGCCTGTGGGGGTGGGCGGCGGCCGGCGGTAGGGGTGGGCGGCAAGGCTCCAATGATGGTCGGCGGCGGTCACAGCGGCAGGGGACGGCGGCAAGGGCGCCCGCTCTCGGCGACTCTCTCTCTCTCTCTCTCTCTCTCTCTCTCTCTCTGCGAATGTCGATCGGGGGAAATGAGGAAAGTGAACCAGATCTGGTTCACTTAAAACAGATGGCGATGGAATGGGTGACGGAACAACAAAAAAAATTTACAAGCGACGGATATTCCGTCGCCTAATAATTTTTTTTACTGGAGATGGAATTTCCGTTGCCATTTTCAAAATAATTCAAATTTTTTTTAAATGGCGACGGAAATTTTATCGCCAGTACTCAATTTGGCAACAGAATTGTTTTTCCGTCATCAGGACCATCTTTGACTCTGACTTTTTTTGGGTACAGCTTATCCGTCGCTTGTTTTACCGCCAATTCCGTCGTTAATTATGTCCGTCGCTGAATTTCGTCGTTATTTTATAATTTTTTAGTAGTGTAATAAAGTGATTTTAGCAATTGTTTTATCTTTATCCCAAAATTTTAGAGGATTATCAGAGTAGAGTTCTTTGTATAATTTTTCTTGTTGTTCAACAATCTGCTTTTTAACAGATAACTCAAGTAATGAGATTGTTAGTGCTACTTCTCGTTGCGCAGGCATTACCTTCTCATCATGCTGGTTGCGTGTAAATTCAATTTTTTTATGAGTGTAAACCTTACTTAATTTTTCAATAGGGACTAAGTGACCATTAATTGTAAATATTATTTGATTTATGGTCTGGGTGCATGGAGAATATAATCTTTCGAAATTGTTTCCAATAATCATATCATGAGATGGTTGATCAGTAGCCCATAGAACTGGTATAATGCATTGGACTCCTCCTAATTTTATGGATAACCCTTCTATGGTTTCATTGTGGCTTATAACAGTACTATCAGCTATCCTTACTTGTAAAGGGCTTTTAGCTCTTTTCCGTATAAATTCAAGAAACAGTGATCTTTTTTCAAAGCATACAGAACATCCACTATCTATATAAGGACATAGCTCATGCTTATTATATCCCTCTAAGCATAGGTCTATTGGGATATAAATGTTATTAGGATTTGTGTTGGTGGCTGCATAGCATATCTCCATAGTCATATTTTTGACTAATTCTTCCTTATAAATTGGTTCGCTAACAATTCTCGTTTTGTACCCAATGACTTTTCTATCTAGACTCATAATTCGATCTATACTGGGTCTTGTAACTTCAAAACTCATTTTACTCATTTCACTGGTCAGGCTAATTGTGTCATCTTCTTTAAGCTCTTCTTTAGCTGATGAAGATCCTTCTCTCCAATCTGATCTTGTACTCATGCTTCTTAATAATTGGAATTCTATGGTGATTTTACCCTTCTCATCAATTTTTATTATATTTTTCTTATTTATCTTGGTAGGGTTGGCAAAGTTAGATATCCATGAGTGACTTATTTTTATTTCTTGAGGATTAGATTTAATCCTCTAGATTTTTTGTATAGGGGTAGGACTTTCAAATTTTTCTACTTTTATCATTGTTACCTTAGTCTTTGGGTCTATTGTATTATCTAATTTGTAGATAATTTTTCAAAATATCCTTAAAGGATATCCTCCTCTTTTTACATTCATCCCAACTGTTTTTATCTTAATGGATAGGAAATTTTTAGCAAATTCATCTTTTAGACTCACATAATATCCTGGTCTGTAATTGAATCCTACTGACCCATTATATAAATTGATTTTTATCCCTGTGATGATTTGATTATTAAATTTGGTGTACCTAATATCATAGAGTAAAGCATAAAGACCAACATTTTTACCGTAATATTGTAATGGAGTGATTTGAACTTCGACACTTCCGATATGGATATACCTATACTTTCTATCTTTGTTATACTTAAGGATATTCTCCCAATTAATGAGATTAACTTTACTAACGTCATACTCATAATCTTTTATCTCAAGATCTCCTTCCATCTTTTCGCATACGTATTTGCTTTTTAATTAAAAGATGGATTTTTTATAGATAATATCTTTTTGGATTATGGGAAGAACCCAATCTTCTTTAACTTCTTCATGATCATTGTCTACAACAAACTCTTCTCCTTGAAGATCACCAAGACTAACTGAGCTACTTTCCATCATATGACTTGTTTCTTCATAATCACTTTCTTCATATTCATTGGCCAATATAATTTCAACAATCCTTTGTTGTTACTTAGGGTTAGGTCTAATGCCTCGTCTTCACTAAGCTCAACATAATCTAGCCTTCCCAAGGTTTCAATTAGTTTGTTGTTTTTCCTGTTTTCGCATTCATTAGCATAATGACCTACTTCTCCACATGCCCAATATTTGCAGTTATTTTTTCCTGTAAAGTAATAAGCAGCTTTCCTAAAAAATCTTCTTTTTTTAGGACTTGATTTGTTATAATATTTTCTTCTATACTTTTCGCCTCTCTGCTTGTTAAAGCTCTTTTTCTTATAGAATTTTCTTTTTCTTCTTTTCCCAGGCTCCTTTCCCCATTGGTGAAGTGAATCTCAGCAAGTTAAAAACTGCTTCTTAATCTTCTTTTACTTATGAAGATCAAGACATTGTTCATTAATCCATTTTCGTAAATAGGAAATTTTTGAGCCAAGGGTATCAACAACATTTGTTCGTTCAAGCCATGCCATGAAATTTTCATTAATTATAGAATTTATGGGATATGGCAATTTGTCATAGAACTTACCAAGATTTGTTTCATTATGCCTAATTTTGTAGTAGTATTGACTGAATTCAGCAATATAATTTTCTAGATATCTCGTATCCCATAATTCTATGTTATTAATCTTTCTTTGCCATTCTCTTGCTTTTTTTTTTTCAGAATCAAGTTTAGCTTTGATGAATTCAGTTTCAATTTCTTTGCACAAACGTCTAAACATAACAACTGGTGTTTCCATTACTCTTAATAATATATTTTTACCATCTTCACTTAATGAATCATACCAGTCAGCTACAGTACCAAAGAAACTATGCTCGATATAATTTAGGAAGTTTACCACAGTCCATGTAGCATTTAGGTTTAAGATACTATTCATTCCTCTTTTTCAGTGCTCAAATATTTCTTCTCTATTACGGGCTCCACCAATGTTTAAGATATATCCAATTTGGCTAATTGGGGTAAGACTAAGTTTTTCATAGGTCGTGGTTTTCCTTGGGATAAACCCGAAGGAAAAATTGCTTATCCGTCCTGCTAGAACATACCTATGTCTTAGGAAATGAGTATTTGTTCTAGATGGTTCACCAAATTCTTCAAGTTTAGGAACGACATTCTTAACTAGATTAGTCTCTGTTTCATATAGGTCGATTTCTTCTCCAATCTCATTGACTTCGTTTTCAGTCGTCATTTTATCATATTTCTTATCAAGTTTTCTCCTAATTTCTTCTAATGATAATACATTGAGGTCCTCTAATTTAATCATACTCATCTACTGATATATTTCTTCTTCTAATTAGACATTATTGGTCTCTTCATTACCATCAGATAAAACGTCATGTTTACCACTAATTGTCCCCATAATTTTGTTTAATTCTTCTAGATTTTGTTCTTTTTTGAACATTTTTTTTAGCTCTTCAAGATTATATTGTTCATACTCCATCTTCTTTTTCTTTATTTTAAGTCGATTTTTCACCAGATTGTTCTCTTACTTCTTTTTGGATTTTTATCTCTTGCAAAGGAAATAGAATCTTGTCTTTTGGATTTTGGAAAGGATATTGTTCGTGCTGAAAATATCCTATTTTTTACGATATCTCTATACCTGATTTATGCTCAAAATAATTGTTATATTTAGATTTTTTATTTCATTTTATTTTGTTTTGAGGGCATTGAACAATTCGGAAAAATACTGAAAAAAGATTAAAAAAAGGCCGAAAATGAAGCATTGGGCCAGATTGACTCAAACCCGACCAAAAAATCATCAGCCCGCTTTCTTTTATAACCAAAAGAAAAATAAAACTCACACTCGCAGCACTTGACTCATTCCCCTTCCCCCTTAACTCTTATTTTCTCTCTTCTTTCTCAGCTTTCAGAAGCCCAGAAACCCGATGCCCCCCTCCCCATTTCGGTTCAACCTCGATCTCTCTCTAACTCATCTCTCTCTCTCTAACTCATCTCTCTCTCTCTCTCTCTTAAACTCACAGCACCACGCACCACCATCTTCACCACTTGCACTGCCAGCGCAACAGACCACCCACCTTCATCCTCATCTACACCGTCTTTCATGCATCGGCCGCCAGACTGTGTCATCTCCACCGTCCACGAATCGCCTAGATGGACGACCCAGATCAAAGAAGCTTGACTATAAAGCAGAGGTTGCATCTCCAGATTGAGGTTTTGGGGAGGTTTTCTTTAGGATTTCAAGTTGTAATTCAAGTTAAATTTTAGCATGATTTCAAGTCAAATGTTCTAGGTTTTTTTTTTCAATTTCTCGCAGTTTTAATTTCGGATTTTAGATTCGATTTGCAATTCAAAACTTTCAAAGAATTAGTGTAGTCCTATTAATTTTTGAATATGTTGAATGATTTGTGGTTTGAGTTCTAAATTTTCTGGGCGTGGAATTGCTCAGGTACTCGCCAGTTTTCTTCCCCTTTCTATTCTAATTTTCCAGCTTTCATTTTAGATTAGGAGTTTAATTCAAGTCTTAGCAAATTTAGGGTTGTAATTTGTTGATTTTTGTAATCCGAATTTGAAGCTTTAGATTTATTTGGGTTTGAATTTGTTCCAACACTATCACTGTTCTGTTTTCTTGGCTGATTTGGGTGTCGAAACTCCATAAATGGAGTAGTATTTTGGGATGAGCTCAGGTTTGAGCTGGGATTCCCTCCTTACTTCCCCTATTTGTATTTCCCCCTTTCCCCTGAATTTTCCCCTGTTCGGGTGCTAGGCAAGGAGACAAATGTTGCTCCCTACCTTCCTCTGTGAATCAGTGATGATGATGGTCGAATTGGCAAAGTGTTTAATGGCAGACTTATCGCTTTTACCTCATCTTCTTTGTTTCAGGTTCTGAGTTGTTGCTCTATTCCTCTATTTCTGTTCTCAATCTCATCCCTGTAGCTCAGTTTTCTTTTGTTATTTTTAGTAGTTTGGTTGATGTGATTATATTCTGATTTTAGTTGAGTTGATTTAGTTGATTTTAGTTTAGCTCGGTTGATTATGCTCTGATTTGATTATGCTTTATTTTAGTAGTTTAGTTGCTCAGTTGCTCATTTTCTCCCCTGTTGCCCTCTTTTGGGTTTGAAAACTGGCAGGCTTTGATGCGAGTATGGTTTAAGATGATACCATTGATTATATTTGGCTTTGATTCACGGCTGTGAGTTTGAGCGTATTGGTTCTGTTTAAATGATTTAAATTGGTTCTGTTGTTGCTTTGTTTCAATTCAACCTTTAGTTTGATTCTGCATTTTTGTTACTTAATTGATGCTTTCATTTGATGCATTTAACCCATTCCCCAAACCTGCTGTCCTTCTCACTTGAACTAGCCTTAATTTGTGTAGTTCGAATTTGGAATGATATGACTTGCTGTCTCCAATTGCTTGACATTTGCAATATTGTGTTGTGGCTGGTGGCAATTAGTTTCATTTGCAATGTTGATGGTATTGATTTAATTATGATGGACTATGGAGTATATTTGATTTCTGGATTGTGCTGGTATTGATTGCATTTATTATTAGAATACTTTAATTTGCTACATTTAGATCCTATTAGAGTTTGAGCATAATTAGGGATTATTTAGAATTTTATTTGTTTATAACCTATGTTTTACTTGTTTATTATTTAATTAGCTTAGAATGACGCTAGAGTAGTTTAAACTCGTGCTAAGTGACCTTAATTTCTTCCATCGTCCCTATGGAGGCGGCCCTCGAGTACTACGACGATAGTCGTATGCTTGCGGCATTTTATTTTTCACTCAAAATTATCATACAGATATTTATGCCTAAAAGGGGTACTAATACTAAGAGTAGCTTTTTAGATATACCTAACTTCGTTAATAAAAGAGAGATGGACTACAGTTGACTGATTTTTAAGCTCATTCAATTCAATTTTAATTTTAGCTAATTCGACTTTTAATTCTAGCTAATTCGGCTTTTAATTCTAAAACTATATCAGTGATATAGTTTAATTGAGGTGCTAATGAGGTAACACCTTTTGGGGAGTGGGCAATATGGGAATAACTAGGACCGGGGCAAGCAGGTGATGATTCAAGCATTAATCATAGTTAATTAGCTTAATTAGTCATTAATTAAGTTAATTATCTTAATTATTTTTGTGCACGTGACTCTGATACCAGTTAAAAGAGGGCCTCAAATTATACTAGTGGGTAAGATATTACAAACACAAATTTAAATTTTTCGAAAGTGAGTTTTTAAGGATTGAGGGTAGATTTGTAAATGTGAAAAGTTTTTGGGTGTACTTTGCAAAGTAGAATAGTGCCTGGGTCTAGAAAATAGCTAAAATAAAAATTTGAGGATCCTTTCTACTAGTTTCTCTAAAAGACAATGTACCTTATATTTAGTTTTAAAAACCGAGGGTCCTTAAAATAGTTTACATTAAATTAAGGGTACCTCTGTGTAGTTTATTGGGGGGGGTGTGTGTGTATATACATATGTATGTGTGTGTATGTGTGTGTGTGTGTGTGTGTGTGTGTGTGTGTATACTACATATGTATATATATATATATATATATATAATATATATATATATATATATATATATATATATATATATATATAATATATATATATATATATATATATATGTAAGTATATATATATATATACACACACACACACACACACACACATATGTATATATTAAAAGTTGGATTGAACTCATGTATAAACGACACGTGGATGCCACATAGGATGCCCTTTAGGGTGCTACTTGGGATAAGAATACCATGTAGGATCGCAATATAAAAGACTTCTATTATGTAATTAAGATGGATGCATGTTATCAATACAATTTTAATTCAATTTAATGTCAACTTTTCTCATGTATTATGAGTAATTAGTAATTGAATTTTGTCGTTAAAAAAAACCTAAATATAGACCGAAGACATGATTTAGATGTTGCTCAAGAAAAAAATTGAAGTGTGTTAGACATTATTCTTGAGGTAAGTATATATTGGCATCTAAATCTAAATATATTTATTTTTATATATTTATTTTTGAGTGAATATATCGTGAGTTAGCACTTAAATGCTAATTGGGCTGCTTATTTTGCATACTGTGAAGCTTGATTACTTAAGCATGTCACATAATTGGATTTACATAATATGAAATATTGTGGCACCGTAATGTGATTGTGGGTTTCGCTTACGACTGCTTTAAGTTGATACATAATTTAGTTTCTTTTCACATTTGTAACTTACATTCATGATATTAAAAAGAATGTTTTAGTGATTTATTAAATTTATATTTCACTTGAGATTATATTTTGTGCTCAAAAATCACATAGTATAATTAGTTCTTTTGACAAATTTAAATTTGAATTTAATAGTTAAATTAATATATAATAGCAGTTTGTCTACATTCTCACAATATACCATAATTGACTTCAAAAATTTGTAGTACTCCCCCCCCAAAAAAAGAACGTTAAAAGTTTTCCTAAATTCAAATTGTACTAAAATTTCTTCGTCTACTACTAATCTAGCTATCTTCTTTTTTTAATGTTTTTCATTTTTCTTTGTTGTTTTTTTATAAATACTTATACACCAAAGAGATAAGATTAAGATTAAAGACTTATCTATCTTTTTGTTACTACTGTTAACAATTTTTCCATGCTTTGTTGATCATGAGAATAATTAATCAAATTTTATTTTTATTCAAATCATGGATCAAATAGCAGAAAGAACCATCATCACTATTAAATAATATTAAAAGTGCCATTAAACTATTAAAATAATCTGCAATAGACATATGAAGTAAGTGGATGCATAATGAATACAATTAAACCAATATGAATCTCTAGGGAAAAAAACGCACCTTTTGTGATGATTATTAATTTTAATTGGCATACATAACCCTACGAATTTGACATTTAGTTTCACATGTGCTAACTGATCTTTTGGTAATTTATTCTTATGGTAAATTACCTTATTATTTCCTTTGAATGTCCATTTTTAATTTGACATAACCTTTGCCAAATTATCTCATTATTTCATTTAAATGCTTACTTTTAATTATTATATTACATATTATTTTCGAAATTAATTACTTCATTATCTCGACAGCGATTCATTTTACCCTAGAGTTTATCTTAATTTGCAATTCCTATAAACAGGGAGCTAATTTTGTAGTATCTCATCTAAGTTTGTGCCGTCATTTGATCAAAAAGAAAATTTATATCCCCATATAATTCTTAGTTGCGGAAGGATACAAAAATGAATCCTAACAAGCGGTGGTTGGGTAAAACGAAAGAATCTTGTTCTTTTGTCAACCAATGTCAGAATAAAGGCTACAATTCCTAGAATTGTTTTGCACTCATCTAAGGCAAAGTGGTCATTTCTATTAAAAAGAAGGTAATTTCCTATTCATATTTGCTATGCAATGACTATAAATAGAAGTCAAGGACAATTACTGAAATGTGTAGGAGTTTACCTTCCAAAATCGATAATAAGTCATGGACAACTGAATTGCAGCATCACAGGTGACTTCACCAGAGGGTTTGAAGTTTATCATTAAACATGACAATGAACACTATGAAAGATACACAAGAAATACTGCCTACAAAGAAGTGTTCAACAACTTACCAGTAGTATGTATGCACTCAAAATAATTTCACTGCTACAAATTACAAAAAAAACAAACAAATTGGCATTATAAATCTTTTAGTGCTAGTAAGCTCCTGCAAAATATTAGCTCTAATTATGCAAAGACCATGACATATCATGATTCTTAGAATTAAACGTAATCGAAGATTAAAATAATAATAATAAGTAAATTCGTCTAATATTGTGCAGAAAACTCTAGGCAGATGAAATATACAAGAAGTCACAATTCAAATACCTCTATGTAGGTGAGTACAAATCAATACAAAAATATTATCTTTTTTTTTTTTAACTAAATGTAGAAGCATGTAAAAAAATCATTACATACATTTAACAACACGTCGTTGATGACAAGTAGTTAGGCACAAATGAAAAATCAAACTTAACTTAGTATAATATATGTTACTTTTGCAAGTTATTTAATCTGAGAATGGAAGTTGGCGAATAATAGACAGCGAAGACAACAAATCTGATATGTCATTGAACATTTCACATTAGAACTATTTTTCACACATTACATTTCACATTACCATATGATGCATTTTCAAAAACAAAGTCCAAGTTTAAGAAAGACAACATTAAATTACTACAGATACTATGGTTTTCCTTTGCTCATTTGCTCCCACTATCAATATGGTTGTTTTGGAAAATCATTTTAAACTTAAAAAAAAATCACGCTGCATCAGACCACATAATAATTTTCAAAAAACAATTAAAAATTTCTTGACTATCAGGATTAAAAAGATAGGCTGCACTTCAAAAATTCAAATACATATAATTAAGATGACTTCATATGAAATAAAGTAAGAAAAAGATGCTACCATCAACTCCATAGAACTCAGTGTGGTATTGTTGGGTAATTTTAAGTGACAAACATAAGAGCCCCAAGCGTACAACTTCCGCTATAGTACTTGAGGGTCATCTCCACAGGGATGATGGAAAAGATTTAAGTCATTGAAATTTCTAAAACTAACACTACCTAAACCTAAGGAAATACTTGATTTAGAAAATTTTAAAGAAGCAATTAATAGGATCTCAACAAACGAAATAAGCCAATAACAGGGAAAACTTGAAGAAATAACTATTATGAAACCTAAGTAACCAAACCAAGCTACTAAACGCATTCAACCAACCAAATCAAACCAAATCATTCAAACAATCAAAACCATCAAAACCTAAGTAATCAATAAAACTATTCGAACCAGATCAACCAACTACTAAAATCAACTAAATCAACTAAACTACTAAATCAACTAAATCACCTAACTACTAAATCAACTAATTCAACTTAACTAGAATTCAGAATATTATCAAATCAACCAAGCAAACCATCATCATCATTAATAAGTTATAGGGAAGGGAAACTGAAAGCACAAACAAGCACAGGAAACGAACGAACTTTAGAACCTGGAACAGGGGAAGCGAAGGCAAGAAGAACAAGTTCTGCCATTGAACATTTCACCAATTTTTACCATCATCATCACCAATTCTCAAGGGAGGAGAAGAGAAACCTCCATGCTTCATTTTGAGCAACTAAACAGGTGCAAATTCAGAGGAAATGGCACTACAAAAAAAGTTGCTTTTATCAACAGATTCATATTAATAAAAAGTTCATTCTGTTGGTAAAAATAAATATTACTGTCAGATAAGCATTTTTGTTGGTACAAAAGTGTAGACTTTATTTGGCAGGAAAGGACGCGAGTATTTCCAACAGAAAGCGATTTATGTGTTGGTATTGTTATCCGAATACCAACACTCTTGTCAGTTGTTGGTCTTATTATTTGGATACCAACATTTTTTTTAATCGGTTGGTAATGTTATTAAAAGATCAAAAGGTTTTATTTGTTAGTATTGTTATTGAGTACTAACACATTTTTCTATTTAATCCGTATTTTTTTGGCAAATTACAATACCTTCATGTGAAATTACATCCCACCACTGGAAAAAAATTTGAATTAATTTTCAATAAAATAAACAAAATGATTGGGAAATTAGACTAAAAAGAAACAGAAAGAGGAGAAAATTTCAAAAGTCGAAGAATACTTAACAATTACTTTACACTAGTCTGGACCCGTGCTATGCACGGTGCATATTAAAGTAGATATTTCATAACATATACTATGCAAGTAATGAACCGATAGCTATTGTAGACATAGTTAATATTATAATTTAGAAAAGATGATAGAATAACCAATGAAAAATATATGTGGATAGCAACTTGATATATAATCATTGGGGTGAGCCACTAAAAATCACATGACTTAGAAAAAGATCTATAACAATATGACAGAAATAGTAGATAGTGATTATGATAAAAAATACGCTAAATAACATGATGAGCAGTCAATCTATCACACCAATTACTTTACATGTGAACACAGAAAGGGGGGGTTCTTTCGATCAAAAAAGGGGGGCTTCTCAGAGTAAAGGGCCTGCGCCCTTATCCCCCAAATCCACAAACACAAAGAGAGTGGGTTGAATCCCTGATTTCATGTGCGTAATTCAAGTGGTTGCAACAGCGAAAACCCTAAGAGAGAGATTGCCGATTCAATTAGGGAAGAGTTATCGCCGATCGAAAATCGATCTTCGAATCAAAGCCTCAAACTCCTGCGGAGCTTGGCTGCCTCACCAGAGATCACCTTGTTTTTCTGGATCACGATGCCATCACTCATGGAAGCAAGCGCAAGGGGAAGGCCAATTTCTGCTTCTTATAAATCTTGATTTGTTATCATCTTCTGATTTTGGCTAAGGATGTCGTATTTTGCGAGCTGTCAATAAAGGAAAAGGGTTACGACAGGGATGGGGAGGTCATGAGGTCTTAACCTCCCTTCGTTGTTGCGTCGACTGTCTGATGGAGTAGGTGAGCAGATGTCAAGTTCGATGATGATAAGGACTCGCCGAGGTATTTGTCAGATCGACCCTAATAGACCGTCAGTGTCCAGTTCAATTAAGGTTCGATTATTTTATTGTTTCCCAACTAGCTTCGAAATTAAGATTCATATTCTGATGCTCGTGGGGTTTGATTTAGGTCGCCGTAGACAGAAAGATCATCTCCGAGCTTCTCTCCCTTATGCTTTATTAAGTCCTTTACTGATGCCCAAATGAAACGGTAATTTAGTATTTTTATTTACTCGATTATTGGTTTCTTATGCAACTTTTGTTTAATCTAGGGTTTGTGAGTTTGGATTTTCAAATGCCACAATGAGCAGTAGCATATGTCCCATGACCATTATGCTTTGAGATTTACATTCCTTTTTCCCCTTTTAAAGTCGCTTATGTGATTCCTTCTATGTGAATTCAAGAAGGTTATTGCTTCATGGTATCATTGATATTTACTTATACATTTTATAGAAAATTTGATCTTGGTTACTTGGCTATGGTTTTCACCCCAGGGCATCATACGTAACGCTAATATCTACTACATTAGTGCTGTTTCATGGAAACTCGTCGAGGGTAGGTCCCTTAACTCACTCTTAGTTCTTTTCCACTTCTTGTTTTTTTAATTTGGATTGCTAATTTTGGTGTCATTAGGATTCTTCAATTGATTGTCTAGTGATATTTATAGGCCTTGAATTGGAGATGGGGACATAGTGCTATTCATGGCTACAATTGTTTTGCTACTTCTTTTTGGTGAAAGAAATGGTTAGCTGCTATCTTTTACAGCTTCTTAAACATTGATATAGTTTGTGAGCTTATTCTGTTCTTGTGCATATGGTGTCACTATCTTGCTTTCAACTTCTCACTAGTGTGATTTTGAACTTATAGAAGTATTAGTTAAACTTCAGTTGTCTGCTTGATTTTCCTTCTATCTGTCCTCTATAGTTTGGCCTTTTGTCTACAAATGACTAGGAGCTCTTCAAGATGCATATGTCTTTAGTGAAGCTATGATATTTAACTTAGATGGAAAAAGACTTGTGGAATCAAGAGTCAAGACATAAGAAGATTGTGAAAGTTTCGATACATTTACGTACAGACACGCACACATGCATTTGGTAAGATATCTACAGTAGGGGGAAAAATCAACTAATTCAATCCAGTTCTCGTTTGCTATTCAAACCAACTTTTTATTTATTTTTTCTCGCAATCTACCATAGCCTTCTAATTTTCGAAAGCTTTTGTCATTGCAGCCCCTTTCCGGCCAACTTCCTTTACCATTGGCTGGAAAACTAGAACTTGGTGCCGAAACGCTGGAGGCATAATAAGAAAGAAAGTTAACCCCCGCTTCATCCTATCCTTAAGGTATTTTTTTCACAACTCACTTTTTTTTTACGGTTCATATCTCTAAGGTTATGCTAATTTTGAATTTAGAAAGACCCATGTGAAATTTGCTTTGAATCGACCATAATTCAAACTAAAAGCTCATAAAAAGTTCCAATGTTTCTTCTGTGTTCTTGTTGTAAGTACAGGAAGGTTTCTTGGCTAGAGCCTGGTATTTAAAAAGGAACGGGAATTAGTTGTTTGTTGTTGGCTTTGTTGCTTTGAACTTTAGGATCCAATAGCTTTTGGTTTTGAGGAGGACGATCTTCTTGCTTCGCTTGCGGAGGACGACGATGCGGAGGACGTTGATGCCGAGATAACGAAAGCATATAATTAAGAATATGAAGAGCGGACCGTCGAGGAAAATGAAGATGATGAAGAACATTATGAGTGAAATATAGGTTGAATTATTCTATTTTGGGTACCTTTGTTGTCCATGACTTAGCAAATATTTGACCAAGAACTACATATAAGTTTTTGTATTGAAGTTTTGAATATCAAGCAATCTTTTTAGGTGTCATGTATCTTTACAATTACGAGCATCCAATGAAATTAAGATTTTGTTGAGTACTCCGTTAATTTACTTGTTCTATTGTACCAGATGTATCATATTTTCAAATTATTTTACCTACAAACTTTGCGTTTAATTTTCACCATATTTGTATATTTGTTGTAATAAAGGAATTAAATTAGGTACATATAGCTTTATTATTGCCAAGAGATATGTTGATTATAAAAAAAAGTCAGAAATTGCATTAACAACAGATTGTTTTGTTGGATAATAATGACCAAATATGGCAGGAAGACAATTACCATTAGAGATATTTTGTTGGAAATGCTTGTAGTTCGGGGAAAACAACAAGACCAACAATCATATTTGTTGGCAAAACAACATATTAGCAGCAGAAAAGCATTTGCTGGTATAACTATAACAATACTCACAGAACCATATCTATTGATATTAATGATCAATTGCGACAGATGACTATATCCGTTGGTGAAACTTTTACCATCAGGTTTTTGTAACAACAGTTTAGTGACAGATATTTATCTGTTGGCATTGAGTTTTACCAACAGAAAAGACTGCTATACCAATAAGCCCTATTGGTAAAAATAACTTTTTTTGTAGTGTGGGAGAAAAATTAAATTAAGAAAGCAGGGGAAATCACAAGGGAATCCCAGCTTAATTCTAAGCTCATCCCAACACCACCAACTCTATTTTCGGAGCCTCAGCAACTGTCAAGAATGGCGGAGTTGCCATTACCAAATGCTACTAGAATTCGAACAGGGGAGGGGGAAAAACTAAAATTACTCAAATTAGCCCAAAGATTGTTGCAATTACAACTGAAATTCTTGATTGACAATTCGAAACTTGCAATTCAAAGCCTAATTACATGAAATTAAAGGCTGGAAGCAATTGTAAAATCGAAACCCTAAACCAAATCAAATCCTAAATTTCAAATAACTAAAATGAAATTAAATTAAACCTAACTGAACCCTAAATTACCTCATTCCAAAAGCCCCGCATCCTCCATTTATGCTCAGCCCTCTTCAATTCTTCACCATCGATTTCGCCCAGACGTGGATGGTGGGGATGAGGGATAGCAATGGTGGTGTGTTGGCAGTTTGTTGCGTGAGTTGCGGTGGTGCTTGTTGGTGATGGCGATTGATGATGGTGTCGAAGAGAGAGAGAGAGGGAGATGAGATGGAGATGAGGATGAATGAGGAGTTCGGCGGGTCTGGGTTTGGGTTTCTAGTTGCACAACCGAGAGGGAGGAGAGAGAAGGTTTAAGTGTGGGAGGTAATTTGGGGTCACGTGAGGCGCACGTCAAGGGACGTTTAGGTTTAGAATTTATTTTTTTCTTTTTTTTAATTATTTTCATGGGCTGAAAAATGTTGGGCCTAGCAGTTCAGATCAACTTGAGTCAAATCGGCCCAGTTCTTCATATCCAGCATTTTTTTTATATTTTTCGCATTTTTCCATAATTATTTTCATTTTATTCAAAACCTACAAAACAAAATAAAATCAAATAAAAAACTAAAAATAATAATTATAACGAGCATAAAACAGGCATAAAAGTACCATAAAAATAGCACATTTTTGGCATAAACAGGTATGGCACCAACAACAACATATACAGCAAGATACTGATACTTATCAACCGAGAAGTGATAGCCATTGTGCAGCGCACGGGTAAAAACTAGTATATATTAAGAGTTGGAATGAAATCATATATGAGTGATACATAGGAAACCACATAGGATGTCATCTAGAGTGCCACTTGGGATAAAATGTCATGTAGGATAGCGACATAAAAGTCTTCTATTCATATAATTAAGATGGACGCAGGTCATCAATGCAATTTTAATTCAATTTAACATTAACTTTTCTAATATGTTACGGCTAATTAGTAATTGAATTTTATCTTAAAAAGCTAAAATATAGAATAAAGAAATGATTTAGATGTTACCCAAGAAAAAAATTGAAGTGTTAGATATTATTTTTGAGGTAAGTATATTGATAAACCTCTTTTTCGACCTTATTTTAGCCCCCTCATTGCTTCCTTTTTCCATTGTTTTCATGCTTGATCTTGAGGAGAAAGGGTCAAATTAGTCTCCTTTGGTCTAAACTTTACTTAGATAGTGGTGTTTCGCGTTTTTAGGAATTCTTGTCAAGAAAATCCACTAACATTGGTAGAAAGAAGGGTTAAGATGACAAGTTACAAGTCAAGAAAGGGACCGGCTGGACCTAGAGATTCGGCAGGGGGACCCCTCACCAACCAGCATGGTCGTGCCGTGCCAAAAAATCACGAACTACCGGGCAGCAGGGTGGCACGGCCACCCCGTGCCCAAGGGCACGGTCGTGCCGCTGCCCCGGGACGGCCTTAAACGTATTTCGATGCAGTTTTCGGGGGACCTCTTATTTATTGTTTTCACTTTCTAGAGAACACTTTTAGAAGATATTTTGAGGGTTTTATTTAGAGAGTTTTATTTTCATGCTTTTGGATTGGATCCACCAACATTGAAGATTGTTCTACATTCATTAAGCAATTAATTCAAGTTCGTTTCTTCCGCCTTTCTCTTATGATATTACTTTTTAAGGTTTTGGTTGCTCATCCATGTTTGTTAAATTGGGTTTAGTGATTTGTGCTTTCAATATGATATTAGGCTAAATCCCCTATCTTAGGTTGGGATTAGCCCCTATTATATGATTTGGATTCATGTTCTAGGTTTTTATGAATGAATGCCCATGTTTATGATTGAATTCTCACTTAGTACGCCGCGTGTTTGATGAATTGCCTGAGAGGGTTAAATTTATGTTTTTAATTGGGGATTAGAAGATCAATGAATGTTGAATTCTTTACTTAGAGCTACTTTGTGAGCAATTGGATTTCTTAACATGAAAATGGTTAGGGGTTCAATTTGAAATAGTGGGTCACTTAATCTTGTGGTTTTGTTGATCTTAGTTTCATGAAAGTAGATAACAAAGATTAATTAGCGAGTCTAATAATCTACGAAAGTAGGCGTAGATGCGTTTAAATCTGTAACCATTCCATCTCAGTTATTTGCGTGGGCAAGTTTGCATGATCTAGTTCAAATTCCAAAGAGCATAATAGTGTGGTGGATCTCAATCTAGGATTTTTGTTATTTATTGATTTTGTTTAATCAAACAGCTTTTAGCAGATTGAAACTGTTGCCTTTCAGTTTTCTTCAACCTGAGTTGTTTTGCCTACATTGAGTAGTTTAATTAGTTCTGGTAGTTGAAAGCAGGTTGCATGTGGATATGACCCGTACTCGCTGGTTGCTAGCTATAGCTACGTCATGTGCTTGTGGTATAAATTTAAGACATCAAGTTTTTAGCGCTGTTGTCGGGAAACTTGATATTTCAATATTAGAACCGATTAACATACTCTAGACCAGGCCTTTGTTTTTCCTTTTTGTAGTTTAGTTTCTTCTTTATTTTTGCTTGATCCCATTTACGCTGGGTATAGTGTTTGCTTTTGTATGCACAGGAGGAGCCAAGGGAATCAAAACCTTGTCCCATTCAATCCTGAGCTTGAAGCAACAGCTCGAAAGTAAGGCGGATAAGCAAGAAGAAGGAAGAGAACAGCAGTAGAGATGATAGGGCAAGATCAAAGGGTGTTACGAGACTACGCCTGCCACAAGCATCAGGTATCACATCATCCATTGTGAACCTGACAGTCGAAGCTAATAACTTCAAGCTCAGCTCCACGCTCATTACGTTAATGGAGTGGGACTAGCTTGGTGGACATCCCTCGGATAACCCCAATGAGCATCTTCGCAAGTTCCTTGCAAAATGCGACACCATTAAACTCAATGGGGTGTCCACCAATGCAATTCGGTTGCGGCTCTTCCCCTTATCATTAAAGGATACAGCCAATGATTGGTTGCAGAATGAAGAGCTCGACTCTTTCACTACTTGGGAGGCTCTTTGAAAAGCGTTCCTCATCAAATACTTCCCGCCTCGAAAAACTGCAAAGCTGAGGACCGACATCACCTCATTCTATCAAAGAGATGGGCCGTCCTTGTACGAGGCATGGGAGAGGTTCAAGGACCTCTAGCAGCAATGCCCCTACCATGGTGTTCCTGACTGGCTATTAGTTCAAACATTCTACAATGGACTAGAACAGTAAGTCAAGATCTCAGTAGATCCCACTACAAGAGGAGCTCTCATGGAGAAGTCCATTAAGGCAGTGAAGGTGTCGTTGCAAGAGATGACCTCCAACAATTATCACTAGTTGAGCGAGAGGGTCACCCCAAGGAGGAGCGGTGGCAAGTACAATGTCGATGCAGTCCCACTCTTAGCCAGCAGAGTA
Organism: Carnegiea gigantea; assembly: GCA_029747015.1. Classification (NCBI taxonomy): domain Eukaryota; kingdom Viridiplantae; phylum Streptophyta; class Magnoliopsida; order Caryophyllales; family Cactaceae; genus Carnegiea; species Carnegiea gigantea. The sequence continues at coordinate 234,468 of JAKOGI010000710.1, forward strand.
GATGCCTTGGCCCAGCGGCTTGACAAAGTGGGTAACTGCTCGGCTCCAGGTAGCTCTTCAGGGCCATCAGTTGGGGTATATGCCATTTGTGAGATATGTGGTGTGCAGGGGCACACATTTGCTGAGTGCTATAATGATTCCTCCTCCATTGAGCACGCTAATGCCCTACACAGCTTTAACCCACCACCACAGAACAATCCATACCCCAATGCTCACAGTTCGCGGTGGAAAAGTTACGCAAATCCCTCTTACAGGAACCCTAATTCTCAACCTCAGAATGCCATCCAGCCACCTGGGTTCCAGTACAGAGCCTCATATACCTCTCTGCCACTACCACCTCCACAACCCAAATCAAACTTGGAGAATCTCATGGAGCAATTTATAATGACTTAAACTAAGACTAATGAAGCTCTTAGTGCATCAATTAACTAGCTAACCTCCAAGTTGGATGCTATGGCTTCCCACCAGAAAGCAATGGATGCTCAAATCGCACAGATAGCCTAGCAAGTCAGTCACTTATCCTGGCCTCAGGGGCAACTACCAAGCCAACCTGAGACTGACCCCCGGGGCCATGTCAACACCCTTTCTGCAGTGACGAGGGGTTACAGGAGATCCCTGTGATGGTTCTCCAAGAGACAATTTCAGTTCCTGATTCTGTAGGAACTAATGAACAAAAGGAAGAGGAGAATTTCAGCTCTATTGGGAAGGTTAGTCCTCCACCTCCCGCTCGCCCCTATCAGCCACCTGTACCCTAATCTCAAAGGTTATCCTGGGCCAAGCTCTCTTGGCTTAAGCCCAGATTCATGCGATTCTTAGATATTCTGAGGCGGGCCTATGTTAACACCCCTTTTTTGGAGGCTCTCAAAGCAACACCAGCTCATCTGAAATTTTTGAGAGAACTTCTTTCCATGAAAGGTGAGCCTGAGGGAGGATCAGTGATCTCTATTAGAGAGGTGTGCAACATAGTTTTAGAGAGCCAGTCCCAACCTAAGCTGTAGGACCTAGGCAGTTTTTTCATCCCCTGTGCTATAGGGGATCTGCAGATTGAGGGAGCTCTTTGTAACATGGGAGCTAGCATGAGCCTGATGTTTCTCTCCCTTTATAGGAGGTTTTAGTTGCAGGACCTACAACCCACTAGTCTAACTATTTAGCTCGCAGATCGCTCCAACAAGCAACCTGTAGGTATTCTGGAAGATATTCCTATTCAGGTGGGCAAGTTCATCATCCCATGCGATTTTGTTGTCATGGATATGGATGAAAACTCTCGGATGTCTATCATTTTGGGGAGACCGTTTCTAGCTACTCTTGGAACGGTGATCGACGTACAGGCTGGGACAATATCTTTTCAGATGTGTGTGGGGAGTGTAGATTTCTGTTTTCCACCACCCACACCACCTTCAGAGCCTATCATCCCCTCACCTCCTACGGCCCCTGTACATATTGGCCCTCCTGATGCTGTTTTTGGGATATAGGTATTCGATGGAGATGGGGGCCCCATATGAGGTCTGTGGGCCCTTCTAACTTTTTCGTATCCGTCCCATCTAACTTTGGGGGCACTTTTCTTATACCCAGAAGGTAGCAGATTCTACTCCACATTTCCACACCTCCCCTAATCCACTTCCTGTGCCGTTATCGTCTACCATTTGGAGGTAAGGGTCAAGCTAAGGATCTTAAACAAGCATTTCTTAGGAACCAACCCAAGTATTTCATTGCTTTAAAAAAAAAAAAAAAACAGTGTGTCTTTCTTCCCCCCGCCTACCCTTTTCCTACAGGTGCTATTGGTGCTACCCTTCTCTTAGCCTTTTATATGTCCTTTTCATTGAGAACAATGAAAGTCTTAAGTATGGGGGAGTGAGCTTATAGCTCTTTGGGTGGAAGTGTGGATTTGGGGTGCAGGTTGAATGATATCACTTGCATTCGCATCATATAGATAGGATGTCATGTAGTTTTACTGGGCTGTCTTTGCATTTGTCTTTTAATAGAGCATGTAGTTTAGAGCATATATGTTAGATTTTGCACCTCAAAAGGAGACGTGATCGAGTTGGGCATTTCTAAGTTTTCCAAGATCATTATTTTTATATCTTTTACTGCTTTCTTAGTTAGATTTATTGCGTTTAGAAAAATTTCTAAATAAAAGTTGCGAAAACGCTTCTCATGAACAGAACACAAATGGTGATGATTGATTGATCAGGTTAAGTTGTGTATTGAAGTGTGGTCTGTTATGGTGTGAATTTTTGTAAAATTGTGTTTTTAACATTGCCATCTGTAGTTTCTCTGCCTTATGTTGTATCTCATATTGCCCTTAAGATTCATGTGGTTTGAATTGATTAACCTTGATAAATGAGACATACCTTGGAGTAAGTTGTTTAACTATAATAGACTTACCTGTGAGACTTTGAGCCTAATGACTATTTATTGCATAGAGTCTCATACTTTTTTTCATGTGTGGCTCGTCCATGATTACATCTCTAGAACTTGGTCTTGTTCTCTTTGAAATCGCATTTGGCATGTGCATGTTTAATGTGATTAAGGCAATTTTTGTTCCATTTAGCGACATGCTCCAAAAAGCAACCCATTAATGTGTACTATCCCCTTTGCTAGCCCTTTGTGCCTTTCCCCTTGTCTTTGTTGTCGCACCCTGTGCACTACACACTTGGCCTATCCATGTTCTCAATATCCTTGTCAACGTCTAGTGGAGCAACACTTCTATTTGAGTTGGGTTTGCTTCGGAGGTTAGTTCATCTTAGGTATTTTGTTAGTGGCTTGTTTGGGGGAGTCGTGATTTGAGTTTGTATTTCCCATGCCATTCACATGCCCTTTTTCATTCCAAAGAAAAGTGATAGAAAAAAAGGGAAGCAAAGAAAAAGAAAAAAAAATAAGAAAAGAAAAGCAAGAAGTAGAAAAGTTGCGAATAAAGTGATTGGCATGAGGGTATTGCAATAAGATTGTTTAATTCATCCATTGAGATTTTTATGGGGTTTGATGCTTAATTTCCAATTGTGGTATGAAGTTGTCGTTCCGGCATTAGCTGTGGAAGTGTTTTTTGCTTCCTAATCTATTGACTATTAGCTCCACTCTTCCTAAATTTACTCCGCTTCTCACCCTTTACCTTTAACCGCATTACATCCTTTTTATAAGTTCTTATAATTGACATATTGTATTTTGCATCAAGTGGTGGAGAATCCAGAACTCTACCAGGCTTATAGTAGTTTGCTTGATTGGATAGAGTATTGAGTACACCCTTGTTACATATTCTAAACACATTGAGGGGAGTGTTTCACTTTGTCCTAAAGTGACATTCTACCGATCTTGCTTACTCACCACTTATTGAGGAAGGTCATGTCTTACTATGTGCTTCAATATTGGGGTATTTAATGTGTTGCATTTGGATAGGGGGCTTCATGAATGGAAGTGTGCATGTTTTATTGAAATTGTTTCACGCTTGACTTGACTGCCTTTAATACATGATTTAGCTTGATTTATGAATTGTTCATCTCTTACCTGAGGAGGCATGTGACTAGAGGTTTATCTCCCTTTTTGATCTTTCTTGAGTTAGTTTTGCTTGAGGATAAGCAACAGATAAGCATGGGAGAGTTGATAAACCTCTATTTTGACCTTATTTTAGCCCCTACTTGATTCTTTTTTCCATTGTTTCCATACGTGATCTGGAGGAGAAAGGATCAAATTAGCCTCCTTTGGTTTACACTTTACTCATATAGCAGTGTTTCGCATTTTCAGGAGTTCCTATCAAGAAAATTCGCTAACATTGGTAGAAAGGAGGGCTAAAATGACAAGCTGCAAGTCAAGAAAGGGACCGGCTGGACCCAGAGATTTGTCATGGGGACCCCATGCCAACCGGCATGGTCGTGCCGTGTTGAAAAATCAAGAACCACCGGGTAGCAGGGTAGCACGATGCACAGTCACCCTGTTCCGTAGCCCCGGGACGGCCGCGACTTAAACGTATTTCGATGCAGTTTTCGGGGGACCTCTTATTCATTGTTTTCACTTTCTAGAGAGCACTTTTAGAGGAGATTTTGAGGGTTTTATTTAGAGAGTTTTATTTTCATGCTTTTGGATTGGATCTACCAACATTGAAGATTGTTCTACATTCATTCAACAATTAATTCAAGTTCATTTCTTCCTCCTTTCTCTGCTAATATTACTTTTCAGAGTTTTGGTTGCTCGTCTATGTTTTTTGAATTGGGTTTAGTGATTTGTGCTTTCAATACGATTGTAGGCTAAATCCCCTATCTTAGGGTAGGATTAGCTCCTATTATGCGATTTGGATTCATGTTCTAGGTTTTTATGAATGAATGCCTATGTTTATGATTGAATTCTCACTTAGTATGCCACGTGTTCGATGAATTGCCTGAGAGGGTTAAATTCATGTTCTTAATTGGGGTTTAGGAGATCAATGAAAGATGAATCCTTTACTTAGAGCGACTTTGTGAGCAATTGGATTTCTTAACATGAAAATAGTTAGGGGTTCAATTGGGAAAAGTGGGTTGCTTAATCTTATGGTTTTGTTGATCTTAGTTTCATGAAAATAAATAACGAAGATTAATTAGCTAGTGTAATAACCTGCGAAAATAGGTGTAGATACATTTAAATCTGCAACCATTCCATCTTAGTTATTTGCATGGGCAGGGTTGCATATCTAGTTCAAATTCCAAAGAGTATAATAGTGTGGTGGATCCCAATCTAAGATTTTTGTTATTTATTAATTTCGTTTAATCAAATAGCTTTCAACATATTGAAACTACTGCCTTTCAGTTTTCTTCAATCTGAGTTGTTTTACCTAGATTGAGCAGTTTAATTAGCTCTGGTAGTTGAAATCAGGTTGCCTGTGGATATGATCCGTACTCACTGGTTGCTAGCTACAATTACGCCGTGCGGTTCCGGTACCAATTTAAGACATCCTATATATTGGACATCTAAATCTAACTATATTTATTTTTGTATATTTATTTTTGAGTGAATATATCATGAGTTGACACTAGAATACTAATTGAGCTGCGTATTTTGCATACTGTAAAGTTTGATTATTTGAGCATGTCATATAATTAGATTTAGATAATATGAAATACAATAGGGCTTAATGTGATTGTGAGTTTTACTTACGACTACTTTAAGTTGGTACAATATTTACTTTCCTTTCATATTTGTAACTTACGTTCATGATTTTTTTTAAAAAAAACATTTTAGTGATTTAATCAATTTATATTTCTCTTGAGATTGTATTTTCTACTCAAATAATAGATAAATTAGTTCTTTTAGTGAATTAAATTTAAATTTAATAGATAAATTAATATATAAGAGCGGTTTGTCTCCATTCCCACAATAGGCCATAACTGACTTCATAAATTAGTAGTACTCCCCTTCCCCTCCCCTCCCCCAAAAAAAGAACATTAAAAGTTTTCCTAAATTTAAATTGTGCTAAAATTTCTTCATCTACTACTAATCTCCCTTTCTTATTTTTGTAATTTTTTTTCGTTTTTCTTTGTTTGTTTTTTTATATAAATAATTATACATCAAAAAGATAAGATTAAGGTTAAAGACTTGTCTGTCTTTTTGTTACTATTATTAACAATTGTTTTATGCTTTGTTGATCATGAGTATAATTAATCAAATTTTATTTTTATTCAAATCATGGATCAAATAGCAGGAAGGACCACCATCACTATGAAATAATATTAAAGGTGTCATTAAACTATTTAAATAATCTACAATGGACATATGAAATAAGTGCATGCGTAATGAATACAATTAAACCAATATGAATCTTTAGGGAAAAAACGCACCTTTTGTGATGATTATTGGTTTTAATTGGCACGCATGTTCCTACGAATTCGACATTGCTCTCACATGTGCTAATTGATCTTTTGTAATTTATTCTTACTGGTAAATACCTTATTATTTCACTTGAATGCCCGTCTTTAATATTGTATAACCTCTGCTAAATGACCTCATTATTTCATTTTAATGCTCACATTTAATTATTATATTAGATATTATTTTTAAAATTAATTACCTTATTATTCGGACAACTACTCATTTTACTCTAGAGTTTATCTTAATTTGCAATTCCTATAAACAGAGACTTAATTTTGTAGTAGCTCATCTAAGTTTGTGTCGTTATTTGATCATAAAGAAAATTTGTGTCCCCATATGATTCTTAGTTGTAGAGGGATACAAAAAATGAATCCTAACAACCGTCGGTTGGGTAAAACGAATGAATCATATTCTTTTCTCGATCAATGTCAGAATGAATATTACAATCCCTAGAATTGTTTGGCACTCATCTGCGACAAAGTGGCCATTTGTATTAAAAAGAAGGCAATTTCCTATTCACGTTTGCTATGCAATGACTATAAGTAAAAGTCAAGGACAATCACTAGAATATGTAGGCGTTTGCCTTCCAAAATCGATATTAAGTCATGGATAACTGAATTGCAGCATCATAAGTGACTTCAGCACAGGATTTGAAGTTTATCATTAAATATGACAATGAACACTATGAAAGATACACAAGAAACAATGTCTACAAAGAAGTGTTCGACAACTTACGAATGGTATGTATGCACTCAAAATAACTTCACTACTACAAATTACCAAAAAAAGAACAAACAAATTGGCACATACATATTTCAGTGTTAGTAAACTCCTACAAAATGTGAGTTCTAATCATGGAAAGACCATATCATATTGTGATTCTTGAAATTAAATATAATCAAAGATTAAATGAGAATAATTAATAAATTCCTCCAATATTCTATAGGTAACTTCAGGTAGATGAAATATACCAGAAGTCTATAATTGAAGTACCTCTCTGTACGTAAGTACAAATCAATACAAAAATATTATCTCATAATTTTTTATAAATGTAAAAGCATGTAAAAAATCATTACATGCATTTAATAACAAATTGCTGATGACAAGTAGTTAGGAATAAATAAAAAATCAAAACCTAAATTAGTATAATATATGTTATTTTTGCAGGTTACTTAATCTGAGAACGGAAGATGGCGGCTAATAGATAGCGAAGACGACAAATCTGATGTATTATTGAACATTTCATATTGGAACTATTTTTCACACATTGCATTTCACATTACCATATGATACATTTTTAAAAATAATGTCGAAGCTTAAGAAAGACAACTTAAATTACTGAAAATACTATGGTTTTCCTTTGCTCCTTTACCCCCACCGTCAATATGGTTTTTTAAGAAAATCATTTTAAACTTTAAAAAAAATCACGCAATGTCAAACCACCTAATATCTGTAAAAAAAAATTAAAAAATTCTTGACTAACAGGATTAAAAAAGATAGACTGCACATCGAAAATTCAAGTATATATAATTAAGGTGACTTCATATGAAATAAAGTCAGAAAAAGGTGCTACCATAAAGTCCATAGAACTCAAAATGGTATACTATCAACAACCACATATACAATAAGATATGATACTTAACAACCGAGTACATCGCATCTCTGGATTCTTAGTGAGTACTACCACACCTAGGGATAAAGAAATAGTGAACAACAGCTTAAAGTTATTGTTCTCTCATAGGACTCAATTACTGGATTTGCTTGATGAATACAACGCAATCCCATGCCACTACCTCCCACAATTTGTTCTTTCTCTTGATGCCTCTATGCATTTACAACTAATGCGCAAACCATAGGTAAGTATAGTGTAATATGATTTTGTGAAGTATTCAACCCCTTGTATATGCCTCTTACTAAATTCATTGCGCAGACATGATTGGTTTAGTAGTTGTTATTTCCGAAGCTGAGATGACATGTGTAGGAACCCTCAAATGAGATGTGTTTATTTATTATATGTAGTATGTGCTTCCAACTAATTATACCTTGTCCTTTTTGTTTTGTTGTTCTTAATGTCTAAACGTTCAGTTTCATAGTAGACACTATTAGTAGACTACTCTTTCTTTTGCAGACTGAATGCATTGAAACTCACCTTATAAGGAGATTTTGCTGAAATTGAAGGGGGTTATCTTGCCCGTAATTTATTTTTTAAAAATGTACTGCTTACATCTAGGTTATTTGTAAGAGGGTACAAAGGTGTGTATATTATTTATCATTTCAAACAATTAAATTTGGTATTCTATTTTCTCTTCCATTTTACATTACCTTTGATTACATATTAACATATATTGTAATACATTCCATGGGAATCATCCTCTCCATTATACCTAGAAGCGTGGATTATTGATTTGTCCACCAATCAAACATACTTCAGAGTTTGAGGGATAGTATGTTGAACCTCATATATGAGAAAAAAATGGGATTTTCAATAAATGGGAAATTCAGTTCAAATGCTATGGGATGGAAATGAGGGAAAGTCTACAATGCCTAGGTTTAATCTTACACACACACACACAAAGATATGTATATGTATATGTGTGTGTGTGTCTATATATATATATATATAGATACATACATACATACGTACTTTAATATTTATTTTTTACTTAAAAAAATTCTACTTACATACATATATACTTTAATATACATACGTACATATATACATACCTACACACACACACGCACACACACACACACATATAAGTGAGTGCAAATATTGTGGTTGCGACACATGTCTCATTGTCAATTAATATTTTAATATTTATTTTTTACTTTAAAAAATTCTACTTAATGATTTAACATTACAATAAAAAAACATGTTTAATGTTGCATCCGTGAAGAGTATGAATGTTGTGGTCTTGACACATGGCAAGTGAAGAGTTAATGATACAGTTGATTTAAATGTTAAGCTTTGGTTTAATGGCACTCTCCATCTCCTTTCCTTGAATTACATAAATCAAGAAAAAAAAAAAAACCTCAGTATTGCAAAGATTAATACATGGGTATTAATGAAGAGATTATTTTTCCAACAAAAAGATAATATTATAACACAAGCATTTTACATTACTTTTAATAGCTGCAATTTATAAAATGCCGTGTGTAGCATGGGGTCATGGTCTAGTACTATAATATAGTCAATGCTTATGAGGTCATTGGCAAAAAGCTTTTTTATTTTTCTATGTGTTTTGGATGAAAGCCCCTATGTTGCAGCGCCAGATGTACTTTTTTTTCTGAAGAGACATTTGAGAATTACTATCAGGTTGTTCAAGAAGTCAATGCTAATGATGTTGATTGTGTTATATGTATTGAAGTTGAAAAGCCTGAGTTGGTTGATAAAATAGCGAGAACATTGAAGGAATGTTTTAAAATGTATAAGGATTATTTTATACAAGTTGGGTTTGATGTTAGATATAACAAAACAAGCTATAATGCAAAGCACGAGTTGGTTAGAAGAGAACTCCATTACATCAAAGAAGGTGTTAAGCAAGAGAACGGTAATGATAGAATATCTTGTACTAAGATTAATAGGAGAACAAACTATAAGGCTAGGCTTTATCGTGTTCGTGATTGAAATATGTGGGTTATAATAAGGCATAATATGGTTCATAAGCATCCCTTTACTACTAGTGATGAGACTTATTTGTTGCGTTCGCATAGACAAATTAATAAGCAAACTCTTAAACACATGATGCTTATGAGGGAACTTGGCATGAGTATGCCTGATATTATTAATTTGTTTAAAAAGAAAGTCAAGGGCTCCCTTTGATAAACATCTATTTTGACCTCATTTTAGCCCTATTTGAGTCCTTTTTTGCATTATTTTAATGTTGAGTCATGATGAGATAGGGTTAAATTTGCCTCCTTTGGTCTATATTTTGCTTATAAAGATGTCTTTTCTTATTTTCAGGAGTTTTTTCCAAGAAGATGAAAAGTTTTGATGGAAAAGCTCATGGGGACGTGTTTCGAGGAGAAAAAGAGGTCCTATGAAGTTTTGAGGACCAGAAAAGCAAGTCTAAAGGGCCAAAGAGATTGCATGCTTGGCCATGCACAATGGCACAACCATGCAGAAAACCCTATAGTGAAACTCCAACTTCCCAAAGCTGCGCACGACTACCAGTGCTGAAGCGCATGACTGCCAGTGCATGGGGTCCATGGGTACCCATGCATCAAAACATGGTCAGGCACTCTTTTAGACTGCACATTATTAATAAGTTTTTCGGACTTTGTTTAGGGGTTGTCTCAAGTTTATCTCAAAACCCTTCTTGAGAGGTGATTTTAGGATTTATTTAGAAGATTTCTAGGACTCTTTTGCATCAAGTCTTCCATCATCGAAGATTGTTTGACAATCATGACTGCGTTTAATCCAAGTTTCTTCTAGGTTGGGATTAACTTCAATTTTAGCATTTATTCCAGGGTTTGTGTGGATCATATTTATCATTCTAAGATTCATTGTGGTTGTTGTTAAAATGATTAGTGGCTAAATTTCCCAACTTGGGTTGGGATTAACACCGATTATATGTAGTTGAAATATGATTTAGCCTCAAACCTTACTTGCCCCATGTTTGTGTTATTGAATCCTACTTCGCTCACCACGTGTTTGATAAATTGCTTGAAAGAGCATTTATCTAATTTTATTAGGGTTTAGAAGAACGTTGAAAGATGAAACCTTTACCTAGTATGACTTAGTACGTGGTGGGGATTTTGATATGAGAATAATTGAAGTTCTAATTGGGGTTCAAGATTGTAGATCTTGTAATCCTTCAATTTTTAGTGCCATGAAAATCGTTAGTTTAAGAATTAGTCATCGATCCTTGAAAGAGGGAGGAGATAGGCTAACCTGATGCAAGCTTGGGCAAGTTTGATGGGGTTAGTAATTGATTCACTAACATAGTTGTGCTGTTAGTTCGAACCTGAGTGCCATTAAAGAGGTTTTTTCTACTGCTCGACATCAGTTATGTGTTTGGCACATTAGTCAGAATTCAAGAAAATACCTTAAATGTTTGAAGAAAAAGGGTTTTGTTCATTCGTTCGATTACATTTTGAAGTTCTGTGAGTTTGTCCAAGAATTTTAGGAGCATTGGATAAGGTTGGTATTTATAATTAGGTCCTGTTCTCTTCGACTTGTTTTGTCTGCATTTATTCTGAACTAAGCTTTTCTGATCTTATTCTGAACGTATTTGCTGAACTTATTTTTGAAATTATTCTTAACTTATTTATTGAAACTTATTAAGAACAAATTTATGAAATTATTTGCTGAACTAGGTCCTGGTCTTTTCAATTATTTTTTAAAGAATAAGCTCTGATAAGTTCAGTTACAGAATAAGTTTAGCGAATAAGTTCATAATAAGTTCAAAATAAGTTCAGCAAATAAGTTTAGAAGAAGGTCGACAAATAACTTTAGAAGTTTGTTCTTAATAAGTTCAGAATAAGTTCAGTAAATAAGTTCAGAACAAGTTTCGAATAAATTCAGTAAATAAGATTAGATAAGTTTAGTTCAGAATAAGTTCAAACAAAATAAGTCAAAGAGACCAGGGCCTTATTCTAAACTGAACTAATTATGAACTTATTTACTGAGCTTATTTGGAGGAGGAAGGTTTATCGGTTTTGATCCAATCAAAAAAGCTAACTTAATGTTTGATGAATAGTTTTTTGTAATAGTTATTTTAGTCCAAAAAGGCAATTTACAAAAATCTAAGATGAGTAGCTTTTTGCCATTGACTGTTTGTATAAATGACAAAAATGTCCAATACTTTATTAAAATTACATGACATGCCATTACTGAAATCAAAAATTCTAATTCTAGTCACTTAAAATTACAATGCTTGCCATAAGTAAAGATGGGTAGCTTTGGATTAATGCACGATAGTAGTGACATTTAATATTGTATTTTATTTGAACAAAATCCAATGAATATCAAATCATTTGAAATTCATATAAATTTTAATTTGTAAAAAGCAAAGAAAAAGATTTTGAAAAGATTAAAATAGATAAAAAAAATTCATATAAATTTGAATACACAACCCAAAAAAAAAAAAAATCCCAAAATGAATAATAAAATAAGATTGTAAGGCATAGACATCACATGAATGCATATAAATTGAAAAGAAAAAAGATAAATAATGAACACAAAATATGTAAAATTAGTATGAAAATAAGGTTCCAAGCATTAAATTAATTTTACACATGATATAAATTAAATTCTTTTTGAAAAGAAAATAAAATGGCCAATGAATAAAAAATCATGTTCAACTAAAAATTAATGTAGAGAAAGGGCACAAATGGAATTTTAACAAGCTTTTAAAAACCAACTAATTTTATCAAACTTTTTTTAGGAACTGTTGATTCAAACAACTAATGGAAACAACCAATTCAAACAGCTAACAACGAATAGTTAATTGAACAACTAATAGCGGATTGCTAAATATAGTCTAATGTAGAAGTACCATATTTTTTGTTGCCACTGTCGAGCTACTTTTTGAACCTCTATTTTGTGCATAATTCTTGCAATCATAAGAAAGTATTTTGGATGATTGAAATATCTATGGTAGAATATCCTATATTTTCAATTTACTAATTTTCTTCAATATGAAATACTTATAGGCTCATGAATGGTTTGTTTATGTACAAGGGAACATTCACAATGGAGAATGTTCTTCCCTTACGTGTTTTTTTTGGGTTAAGTTCTTATCAAACATCATATAACATGTTTATGATTCAAGGCGATCACCTTTATATGTCATACATATAATTTTTAGAAATACGAACTATAAAAATCTTAATGACAAGAAGTATCAAATTAAATATTTTTTGAAACAAACAATTATGCAATCCATTATATCACCAAAAGTACGCACACATTCAGTTTTCAATTTAAAAATTTAGTAATCAAAAGTACTACACACATTCAATCACCAAAAGTACCAAGCAAAAGTAATCAAAAGATCTAGATCAATGGAAGTCACTTGTTTTTCACACTATGCATCTTGGTTTTCCTATTGGAAGCTTTTGCAGTGTCTTTTCCTCATTTTCATTGGTGTTAGACATGAGTATTCTATAGCAATGCCATGTTTATAAACCTCTATTTTGACATCATTTTAACCCCTATTTGATTCCTTTTTCTCATTGTTTTATGTTAAGTCTTGATGAGACATAGTCAAATTTGCCTCGTTTAGTATGTATTTTGCATATGAAGGTGTTTTTTTATTTTCAGGAGTTCTTGCCAAAGATATGAAAAAATTAGTTTTGATGGAAAAGAAGGTCATCGGGATGTATTTTGAGGAGGAAAAGAGGTCCTATGAAGTTCGAGGACCCGAAATGCAAGTCTAAAGCCAAAGAGAGTGCACAATTGGCTATGCACAACGACACAACTGTGCAAAAAATCGTGCAGTGAAGCCCCAACTTCCCGAAGCTGCACACGGCTACCAGTGCTAAAGTGCGGGGCCATGTGTGGGGTGCATGGGCACCCGTGCGTCGAAGCACAACCATGCACTCTATCAGATTGCACATTATTAATCAGTTTTTGGACTTTGTTTGGGTTTATCTTGAGTTTATTTCTGAACAATTTTTAAGAGGCATTTTTAAAGTTTATTTAGGAGATTTCTAAGACTCTTTTGCATCAAGTTTCTCATCATTAAAGATTGTTTGACAATCATGATTATGTTTAATTGAAGTTTGGTCTAGGATTGGGATTAACTCCAATTTTAGGGTTTATTATAGGGTTTGTGTGAATCATGTTTATCATTCTAGGATTTACTGTGGTTGTTGTTAAAACTATTAGTCGCTAAATTTCCCAACTTGGGCTAGAATTAATGCCAATTATGTCTAGTTGAATTTTGATTTAGCCCAAACCTTACTTACCCCACATTTGTGTTATTGAATTCTACTTCGCCCACCAAGTGTTCGATGAATTGCTTGAAAGAACATTCATCTATTTTTATTAGGGTGTAGAGAAACATTGAAAGATGAAACCTTTACCTAGTGTGACTTAGTAGACGGTGAGGATTTTGATATGAGAATAATTGAAGTTCTAATTGGGATTCAAGATTGTAAATCTTATAATCCTTCGATTTTTATCCCCATGAAAATTGGCGATTATAGTTTTAGGATTAGTCATCGAACCTTGAAAGAGAGAGGAGATGGACTAAATTGATAATCTATCCATTCATGCATCAAGCATGGGCGAGTTTAATGGGGTTAGTAATTGATTCGATAGCTTGGGTGAGTTTGATGGGGTTAGTAATCTATCCATTCATTTTTTTGGCGCTGTTCCTCCATGACATTAGCAGTCTATTGATCTTCATTTGTGTAACCATTTCACGTCTAGAATCGTTCTTTTCCTTCAAATATTTTGCAAAAATTTTTTTTCACATGTAAACAATAATCAAGATGCCTATAAGCATTATATGCAATACGATATAAGCAATATTCATAATGTATAAAAGCAAAATTATATTTGACAAAATCCGTAACTTTTATTATAGGCAACATTCAGCCATCTCAAATTTTGTTAAAACTTACAATCTTGTCCAGCGTACCATAGTACTTTTGTATGGTTCATGCATCACAGTTTTCTAGTAGATCAAATCCATTGTCCTTTACGATGAAGCATATTAGATAACAGTCTTCCACCTCAAGGAGTGTGAAGAACCCCTATTGATTTTTTAATAAATTACGAGTTTATTGAACCAATTAAAAATTTACCATGTCTACATCCTGCAAGTTTAGCTAAGGATAATTGCTTTCACGCACTGCATCAATGGATGACTTGAAAAACTTATACTTTCCTTGATGGTGTAAGTGAGTCAGGAACGTACTGCCTCTGTTTTTCCAATTAATTTATTATAAGCTACAGTTATAACAACATTATGTAAAAACTATGGTATTCCTTTTATTAAATAAAAGAAGAACGCACTACTGTGTCAATGAGGAAGAATGCCCTTTTTGGAGAATATTTGCTTTTCCTCTACTCTAGATAAGTCAAGATGAACGCCCATATTGATATAAGCTGTGCTATCAACGAAGTTTTTGGCAAAAGTGATCTGATTATCTCTTCCATCAGCATGAGTTGTTTGTGCTTGAAGAATTGGACTTAGTTCACATTGAATAAAAGACACTATCACATTTTATAGTATTTTTTATACAGTGTTGTATTTATATTGACTTTAGATAATTTACCTTTCATTTTTAGCAAATTTCTTTTGGAATGTGTAATTTGTTATCATCTTTTCTTGAACACTCAGAGAGTCAGCCATGTTTGTCACTCTAGTTAAGAATGGGGAGCACATTTCCTCTACAGGGCGTGAGTTTCGTGGAGGTTTCTTTCTTTTTCTTTTTCTTTTTTTTTTTGCTGTTATGAATTTCCCTCTTTCTTCTTCAGCATTTGCTTTGGGGTTCTTATCTCATTCTCCACATTTTCATCATCAGGCTCACCTTCCTGCAATTAATACAATGGCTTATACCATCATTAATTAGAATGCTTAGATACATAAGTTGCTTATAGTTGACAACAATAAATGCATATTGATAAATATATAGATTGCTTATACTCATGCTATTCTTTAATTATAAGGAAGCAAGACAACTACTCATAAAATATAATTACTGTCTCCTCTTCTTCTATCTTACTTGGTCCTCTAGTAGTTTTCTTCTCCTATGATAAGTTAATTTGTTTATAAATTGGTTATATATGATAAGTAAAATGCTTAATGGTTGGTAAAAGAATTGCTTAATGAATCAAACTTATGAATAAGCATTGTTTTTTCTTTATGTATTTTTCTTGTCGTTACCTTTTGAACTTTGTTGCGGTTTGCCCTTAGTTCTTCTTCATTGACATCTTCATCATCGATATCATTCCCTCTCTCTATTGAAATTTCTGGGGTTGGAGGTGTTTGAGTTAATTTGATGCCAATACCAAAGGCTTCCTTGATAATCCTACCAAGGTCTTCATCTGGATTCTTCTTTTCCTTTGCCGTCTCACCGGCCTCGGCTAGAGCCTCTACTAGTCTAAGATCATATAGTCAAAGTCATCATCATCCAATATTGTTTCCTCTACTGTTTTCTCTTCAGTTGCTTTTTGTTTAGGCTCCTCTGCTTTCAGAACGTCAGTCACATTTCCAGCTGCAATAGAGTTGGTTACATTTCTCAATCTTCTCACAACTCTATGTCTAGGCCTTTGTGTTTTAAGTTTATCTAGAATCTCATTTAGCTCTAAAAGATTGCTAGCAATCTTCTTTAATAACAGTGCACCCGTCAACATGGTCTCCTATACAATTGAATGTGAAGATCAAGAAAATATTTTCAATATTATTTTTTTGAATTAGAATTCAATAATTTTTGAGTTTTTTTACCTCAAAGTTTATCTATCCTTTGACTTCTCAACTTCCATATGTGGTTTCTAGGTTGTCCTCCATAGGAGAATCAGTAGAACTAGCAACAACTTTGGTAGTTGGTGTGCTTGGTGTTTCTTAGGTAGTTTGTGGTGTCAAACTCTTTTGCATTCTTTAATTCTTTAGCATAAATTCAGTGGTCTAACCATTGATTGTTGGCAAATCCCTCTTACTTTTCTTTCTACAAAGAACACTCGTCACAGTAAAACACTTGTATTTGGTATTTAAAAAAAAGAATTGGTAAGCATGTAATTTGCTTATATCAAAACCTCAAAATTGTTTGTAACTACCTATATAAATGCTTATGTATTGCAGCATTTTTTTTTTTTAAAAAAAAAATTGCTTATGCCTGCATGGTTTTACAGACTGATGTAGTTTATTATAAGAATTAGTCATTACATAATTGCTTTTTAAGTATATAAATGCAACTGTTTGTTTTTCTTATATATTGACATGATGTAATGCTTATAAGATGATTACAGACATGCTTAGTCATCCTAGGTTTGTCTTGCTTTATGACTGAGATGATGGAATGCTTCCAAAGTCAGTATAAAAATGCTTATTAAAAATATTTCAGTATTAGGTTCAGTATCTTACCACCACAAAAAATATTGGCTATTCAAAGTAAATGTGCTTCTTTTGTTTCTTACAAGCTCTCTAGTAGGTCAATGAATCCACTAATCTCTTGATGACATAGGAGCACCAATCTAGTTGATGTACTTCCTCAATCTTCATTAGTGATTTCAATATGAGGTGATTGCCATCTTGTCGTTAGTTACCATGGAAAAAAATGGAGACAATGAAAACAATGAAAATTATTCTGAAAGTTATCCTGCCATCCCGATCTTTCAACATCCTTTGTCTAACTTGTGCTGTTGTCAGATAGCCATTCTCTCTACCAAATTCTTTTCTCCACTTTTCCACAAATTGCAGGCACTCTTTGGTCTCCTTTGATGGCTTTGAATATGCCCTTAACACCATTTTTTTCACCTCTTGGTATCTATAAAGTGAGATGGACATCTTCTGATTTTATGTCCAATTTATTGCCGTAAGGCAATCCTATGTATGCTCCATAGGTGTCAAAATGATCAATCAGCCATTCTGCTAGTTTGAATGACACTTTTTCAAAGTTGCATTCTAGTAAGCCTTCAAATCCCATTTCTTGAATTACCGTCTTCTGCTATGTTGTGAATTGAGGGGTTAGTCTTACTGAACTTGGAGGTGACATGTGGTTTTTAAGGACCTTTTGATCGCCTTCATCCCTTTCATTATTCTTCTCCATCTTTGTCCCACCTTTGTATTCTTCAACACTATTTTCCTCTTCTCCAGACTTTTTCTCAATGTCTTCTTCTTTATTGCACACATCATTTCTCATTTTTGTTCTTCTTTCATAACGATGCATTTGACCTACCTATGTTTTAGTTGATGCCTTCTAGTGGACATTCTCCTCATGTGCTTTGCCTTTACATCTTTTTCAGGGGCTCTTTTTTGTTTTCTCTGCTCCTTAAGATCCTTTTTAGGAATGTTCGTTGTGGTTTCTCTTTTCTTCTTTTTTGATGTCCCCTTTGTCACAAGTTTGGTAGTAGCCACTGAACCTTGATCAATATTTTTTGATTTCTTAGTGGCACTTTTTGGGGTTTCCTCTGACCTTTTTCCATTTCTTTTTCTGATTTTTTCTTTCCTGCTTCATCTAACAGAATTGTAGGTTGTAGCAGCAGTGTTTGACCTTGTCATTCTCATTGTTGTCGACTTTCTGTTCTGGTCAGTGAATCCCACTCTTACTTGCTATTGTGATTTCTTCCTTATGTTTTGTACCCTGTATGCCCATTAGGTTGTTACTATCAGTTTTTGTCCTTTCACTACTATTAGTAGTGTTAGTTTCCTTCTCTTCATTTTGTTTCTGTTATGCTTCAGTGTTGTTAGTCTTCTCATTTTGCTTATCTACAGGTGCATTCCCCTGTGTTTCTTCAAGGATGTTCATTTCCTACTCAGTGCTTGCTTTTTGTTCCTCTTTGTCCTATTCTACATTGGTTTCTTCTTTCCCTTTGTTCTCCTTACTGATGGTCTTTTCTTTCTCTTTATCCTCCTCAGTGTTATCTTTTTCTTTCTCTTTTTCTTATGAGTGCTATCCTTTTCTGTGTCTTGTTTCTCCTTAGTGCTGCGCTTTTGTTTTTCTTTCTCATTGTCTTCCTTCTTTTCTTCCGCGTTGCTCTTTTCTTTTTGTTGGTCACTGTCGTTCTTCTCTTAGACTTGACGTCTCCCTTTCTCTCCCTCATCTATTTTTTCCTAAGTGTTTTTTTCCCTCTTCATTCATGTGTCCAGTATTTGCAGTACTCCATTTTGCTTGTGTTATCACTAGATGATGTTGCAAAATTGTTGAAAGCATCAGTGAATTACTCTTCTTCTTCTAGATTTTCATGATATGGCACCAATTGTGGTTGTTCATCCATCCTCACAAAATGTATCACAACCTATAAGCAATGTATTAGACTTGGTATAAACGGTTTATATTTGTCTCAAAAGGCATGAATCACAAATATACTAACACAATAAACAAATTTATCACAACCAGTAAGCAATAGAAAATATTTGGTATAAGCAATTTGTATTAATCTTAAAACATATGAATCAAAAATATACTAAAATAGCAAGCATGTATATCACAACCTATAAGCAACATATTACATTTAATATAGGGAATTTGTAGTAACCTTAAAACATATGAATCACAAACATACTAACACAGCAAACAATAAAATATATTTGGTATAAGTAATTTGTATTAGTCTTAAAACATTTGAACCATAAAACATATGTATCATAAACATACTAACAGAGTAAGCAAATATATAACAACATGTAAGCAGTAAATGTAAGATAACTAGTAAGCAATAAGATACATTTAGTATAAGCAATTGTGAAAAGTTTTTTTAACATGCAAAAATAAATTAAAAGTGTATTAAGGTCAAAGAAATATGTAGTTCATTATGTAAGCAATGTTCATACATCTTATAAATATAAAGTAAAAGAGTATTAAGGAAGTTTACATTATACTGACTTTCAGAAAACAATATATATCTGCTTACAATGTTAGTCACATATATGCTAAAACTAGTGAGCAATTTGCAGAAATCATATAGGCAATATATATATTTTTATGTAAGCAATATTGATGTATCTTTGTTTATATTCAAGTTGCTTATTTATTTTTTTTATTTTTAAAATGGAAATAAGTGTACACTTGGCCTTCAAATTTGAGAAATATATGAATACTCGAAAATTATTTATCTAGAAACCCTAGATTTTTTCAAATATATTTGAAAATTTGTGACTAACTCTGTCAGCCAAACATGCCAAAATCATAAGCAATTCATAGCAACGGCATACCCAATTGACAAAAGCAAGTTTTTTATGCAGCATCATGCAAGCCATTTTTGTGAATTTTTTTCTTGATTTGTGTTAAAAAGATCATAAACACAGAAAAATCCTAACTAGCAAACCCTAGATTTTTTGATAGATTATTATGCACATTTCTATTAGCACATCGTTGAAGTTAGTAACAAAATTAAAGTAAAAATAACTTCCAAAGTTTCTTAAACTTACTCATTTGAGCTTTTTGTCCAAGATTTTGAAGGATTTGTTGTTCTTCGAACATGAAATTCCTTTGATGTTCAACAAAACTCTCCAATTGCTTCTAAGAGCTTCAGATACTCAACCTGCAACACATTTAGCAAAATTTGAGTTGAAAATCAAGTAAAAGCATGCAATTTTGACCGTTTTTGCTTTGATTTTAGCGGAATTTAGATGTAGAGAAAGATAGTTGGAGAGATTTTTAGAGAGAGAATGAAGAACCTGGCAGTTTTGCTTTTCATTTGAAATGATTTCGATTCCAGTAATCATTTCTATTTATATCCTTTTTTTCTTTTTTTCCTTTTTTTTTTGTAGGTAGTTTTTGCTTTTAAATATTTTTGTGGGCTGGTCTATTTTATAACGCAAGCTTGATTTTTATTATTGCTTTTCGTTTTGGCTCAATTTGCTATATAGGCCAAGATTTGTTACCGATGTCTACCTCAATTTGAGATTTGTGACGGTGTCTTACCTAGCTAGGTAGGCCAAGACCTATGATACAATTATTGCAAACCCCCCCCCAAAAAAAAAGACAACTCTGTTAGGGCTGTCATATGTAGGTCTACTACTACGATTATAAATAAATCAAGTTTTACTCATAACTCCACATGAAGTTGGCACCATCATGTGCTACCATAAAAAGTTATTATTATTTTTTTTAAACACTAGTATGTTATGCCACCCACTGAGCCCCTATCTCAGAAGAACCCAGTAGACCAACTGACCCGAGGGGGTTAAGCAGTCAAAGCATAAGACCCAGCACCTCTTCACTCCCCCAACTTTCAAACGTGAGAAATGGAGCTCTGTAGGTTTTGAACCCAAGGCATGCCATCATACAAGTGAGGGAGGTACCAAATGGCCTAATGCCCTTTTGTTAAGTTGCACTTCTTACTAGTAACTATTAGTTAATTTAATTTATAAAATCTCTAAAAAGTGGTACCAAAAATATTTTCACCTTTCCACCTTCGTCAAATAAATTATTCACTGATATCATAGATTACTAGAATTACCAACACAAGCCAAGTTCAATAATTTGACCTTTAATCCCCTCCAACAAGATTACCTATTTGAGTCTTATGAATAAAGAATGTTCGTGTGGAAAGAAATCTTTACCTATTTGAGTCTTATGAATAAAGAATGGTTGTGTTGAAAGAAATCTGCCTCATTTGAACAACGGTAGTTCAATTTGGTTAAAAAGAAAGAAGATGGCCAGGGTTGGGTCTAATTAATATTGGTTGTGGTGGAGACTGAACTAAATCTCACTAGAAACTTCAGCAAGTAGACCTATAGTTGAGACAAGGAGATTGACGCAATAGGCCATAATTCTGTCTCCTTGAGTTTGGCATATGTAGTGTTAGAAATTTTAAGGATCGGAAAGGACCTATGGATATTAAAAAATAAACAAGATAAGTAAATAAATCAATTGACACCGAATTTGCGTGGAAAACCCACAAATAGGAAAAACCACTGGCAAAAAAAATTAAAAAATCCACTTGAAAAATCCACTATAATTTTATTAAAAATAGATAGCACAACAAGATCAATACAATAAAGAGTAGAGATCAACAAAATAAAACTCTTAAAAAATAAAACCCACTTAACCTAAATAAGAAAATAGTGGAACAGGTGTGTCTCCCTTAGCACACGAGATGGTGAATTTATAGGGAAGAGAAATTGCATAAAAATAATGAGTGGATAAATATGGATGAAATGCTTATAAAAACTGTAATAATGCAGATTAATACTGCATGTAACAATTACACAATAATCAACCATAAAATCTTGCATTAAGCCTAGCAATAATCCTTAAATACATACTAGAAAAGGAAGAGTCCAAAAGTCAAGCCTTGCCACAGGCCATGGGCAGGCCACAGATGGCCTGCAGTGGCCAGTGGGATGCTGGAATTAACCCTAGTCGATGCGGGTCAAACTTGGGCAGCAACTGGACCTCGTGCATATTGAGCCGTGAGTAGAAGCCTATGCACCAGTCAACGCAGGTCAAAACATCTTAGGCAACTACTGGGCTAGATTGGTTCTGGGTTGAAGCTACTAATGAGCGGTGTATGAAGCCTAGGTGCTAAGAAGAGAAGGGTGCTACTGGGACGAGCATAAAGAAGCACCATTGACTGTTTTTTTTCCCCCTTTGGCCCAATCATAACAAAGGCATATGGGCTGCATAAATTCTTTTGAGCCAAACCCATCAAGTTTACATCATGCATAACATGAAAATATATAACCAAGGCTATATTATTTTGGGCAATAAAATAATCATAACTATCCAACATAAATAGATTTTGGGCCACCATGCCCAATAATCTCCACCTTCAACCAAAATCCAAGAACGTCAAAAAACTGCCAAAGAACCCCGTAGAGCATAGCCCCGAAGGGCAATCAAGTGAACTGAACACCGGTTGAGTTCAAGAGATGATTGAACTTAGCACTAGGAAGTGACTTGCATAGACTTTTCTCCCTTATACAATCTGACCAAATATAACATAGATAATTGAACAGATCATTAGGAGATGAAGGAGAGGCAATAGTAGAACCTAACATAGTAGATCCTTGCAAGACATAGACGCTTTCTCGTCTCAAACCCTTTAATAGAATCCGAGTGCCCTAGGAAACATTCAGAACTCCACCTTCAACTGAATATTTGCACCCCTTGGATTCAAGAGTGTCCAACAAAATGAGGTTACGCTTCAATTCAGGAACATGATGGATATTTGATAAAGTCCTGATAACACCATCATGGGTCTTGATTTTTATAGTACCAATTTCCGCAACATTACATTGGGCATTATTGCCTATGTGAACAAACTTTGAGTCAATTGGATCATATGTTGAAAATCAGTCTTTAAGAGGGCATATATGATAGGTACACATAGAATTAAGAATCCAATAAAAAAATGCTCCCCTTTTCAGTAGAGGTAGCAAACAAAATGTCAGCATCAGAATCAGATTCAACTAAGGTGGCTTTACTAGGTTCATGAGGGAGTGATTGTGAATAATTTTCTTCTTTCTCTCTCTTGGTTTACAACTTAAAACACTAATAAATTACATGCCAAGATTTTTTACAATAACGACAAAATTTGTTGGATTTACATCTCTCAAACTTTGATTTAGTGGCATTCCTTTTATCAAAGGATTCACCTCTCACTATTAAGCGTTCACCTTTTTCAGCACATACTTCAAAGTCAAATTTTTCTTTGGACAACAAATTTCGCCTTTCCTAGTGTGGATTTTATATTCAGTTTTTTTTTTCAAAAAAAATCATTTTTACTTGCAAGTGTACAAAGTTAATTGTAGACTAGCGAGTATAGAATGTCGATCCCACAAGAAACAATAGTGATATTAAATTTTAGCTTTTCCAATTAAAAGTCAATTGAAAAGTTTAATTATCGATATGAATTAAAGGAGCAAAAGAAAAGCAAATATATCAAATAGAGAGAAATCAGATTAGAGGATGATCTAGGACTTTGGATTTCACTATTGATGCAAATATTGTATTACTAATTCAAATGGAGATTCAATTTGTGTCTTGTTCAACCTAAGCTACAAGGATTAGGTTATAAATTAAAAAGATGATTTTCATTGTCAAATGGGATTGTTTATCTAATGGTTTAGCATGAATTATTCTTTTAGACGTAACTTATGCAATTTCTAGTGTAAATTATTCAGTTCTAACAACTATAATTTTAAGCCCAATTGTATAACATCATATTAGCCTACAAGGTCTAATATTCATTTGAGATAGCAAATTAAAATCTTGCAATCAACATGATTAAAAATAGTATTAAGATTTATAAAAGGGTTAAGATCAAATATAAACTCAAAATTATGCAATTAAAGAGACAAAAAATAACCCCATAAGAAATTAGCAAAAATAATATTATTATCAAAGATCTATCTTAATCCTAGATATGAGCAGTCTAGCCGGCCATAGTTAGTAAACACACCAATGAAATTGGTATATTTAACTTCTGATGCCTAAACTTGGATACCCAATTATACAAAACTGTAAAATTAAGTGTAAACTCTCAAATTTGACTCACAATGAGGTGAGAAGAGTAGAGAAAAATAGCTAACAAAGCTTATTTTTTTCTAAACTCCTCAACCTAAATGATCTTATCTTACAAAAGACTCTCTCTCTAAAGATTAACAAATGGAAGATGAGAGAAAGGGAGAATGCTTAGATGAGTGAATGAGCGAATGAATGAATGGATGAATAAGTGATGCCTTCTAATAGTGAAAATCCGACCGCCTTTGGCGCCCAAAAATTAATGAAAAATTAATTTTAATTTACTCTTGGATGTTAGGTTGCATGAAAAAGAGCTAGTCTTAAGCTAACAGTTAATCAAAATTAAGTAACTTAAATTAGGTTAGTTGAGGCTCCTCACACTTAGATGCTAGGGGGCATTGGGAAGGTTTTTGGGCCACGGAGCAAGGTCTAGAGAAACTGGGCCAAGCAAGAAGAAAATAAGGAGAGAAGAGGTTGGTAGGGGGGGTTGACTTGGGTGCGGCTCATAGGCCCATACGAGGATAGGCCTAATCGTGGCTTGAAGGGGGAGAAGAAGGTGAGGAAGGCTGAGGCGGTGCTAGGTACTACACAATAAATCTAGGTCACGAGCCAGCCCAGATGGGATAGAGGAGGAGAGGGAGAAGAAAGCTTTCTTGCTAGCCTTTTGGGCTAATGGTGCAAGTGGGCTGCGGGCTAGGGCCAGATAGCTGGACCTTAGTTCTTTTCTGTTTCTTCTTTTTTTCTTATTGTTGGACTAGGCTCGGCTTTGTTGATCATTGCAAATGACCGATCTTGGACGAATCCAAGTCGAATTAATCAATTTTGTGCCCAAATTCATTTATTTTATTTTTACCTGAAAATCACATGAACAGCAACACCACAACTACCTCCTAGTGTAGGTCCCGTTTTTGTGAGGTTTGAAAAGATCCAGATGCAGACAGTCTTGCCTCTACTGGCATCCCTGCCCATAGAGATGGTGACTCTAAGTGACCCACCAAATAAGATTTTGTGAAAACATTTTATAGAAGAAGGATTTTGTGAAAATATTTTTCTGAAAATCACGTAAAATATACATTATTTACTCATAAAAATATATTTCAAAGACTAAAAAGTAGGTACAATAAAGGGTAAAATTACATATAAAATATGAATTATCAACGCCCCCACATCAAAAATTTGCTAATCCTCAAGCAAAGAACAACAATAATGCATATATTCATTTAAACCATCATGTAGAACAAGATAAGGGAAGAGAATCAAATGTCCAACTACATCTATCCACTCAAAATCATACGGATTAAGTCAGTACTAACACACAACTCATTATCAAACATTTCTAAGTCCACACAACGAAACCATGCAGCAAACCATAAGCACAAAATTTCACCCCACATAATAAAAATCACAAGAGTATCTTTAAAATCAAATCCTCAATGGCAAATCAATTTATATTATCTTTTTCTTGATTTTTTTGAATTTTTCAAAAGTTACTTGATTCCATACGCTTTCTTGAGTGGATAAAGATATGAATAAAGATAACACTCAGAGAAGCATTTAGCACATATTCAGGAGATTAAAGATATAGATAAAGATAGAACCTGAATATTGGTACCAGAATCAAAACTTGATTAATTCAATTTATTTTCTTTATTGATTGAAAAGTCAATGGGAAACTCAATACTTATCAAATACTCATAATGACATTGGAAATGGGGTACATCTCACACTCAAAATCAGTTACATAGTGGCATTAGTGCGATAAAAATTTGGCCTTCGACTAGTCAAAGTTAGAAATAATCTCTAGAGCGTGTGTCACATGAATCATATCCATATAATAAGAATAGAACATGCATAATCAGAACACTCAAGCTCTTCCTAGAATCAAATTCACCTATAGATTTTCAAGTTTAAATTTCCTTAAAATTTTCATTTTGCCTTCCCCATACATCTAAACCTTACATTATCCTCAATGTAGAAAATAATAAGAAAGAAAGAAAGAAATGGAAAAAAGAGCAACACAACCTGGCAGCACGAGGAAGTCATTTCCGTATAAGCCCAGCAATCAAAGTCCCAAAGTACCTTCACAACCATCATCAACCACCAAAGCCAAAAACCAAGTGAAAAATCACACCCAAAAACACAAGCACACCTTGATCAAAAATAAAAATAAAAACAAAAGACTCAAACTCACCTAAAAAGATTGGGTTGACTCCAACAAGCGCTAAGTTTTATGTCTTCAACCAGATAAGGTCCTACCCATTAATCACAGTAAACAGGGTCTACTAGATTGACGGACCCACTCAAACCAAACTAAATATCATGAATCACAATAGGTTTCAAACGCTGGCCATTGATCATAAGAACTCGACCATCTAGATCTTAACTTGCTAGGAAACAACTTCAGCCTAGAGTTAACAAGCCAAACTTTCTGACTAGGTTCAAAAGATATATGAGAAATCATTTTATCATGAAAAGCTCTGGTTTCAGTTTTATAAATCCTAGCATTTTCATATGCTTCATTAAGCAATTCATCCAACTCAGTTAATTGAAGTCTACGGTTAGAACCTACTTGTTTCATATCAAAATTAAAAGATTTAATAGCCCCAAAAGCATAGTGTTCTAATTCAACTGGCGAGTGACAAGCCTTACCAAAGGAAAGCCGGTAAGGAAACATCCCTGTGGGAGTCTTATAAGCAGTACGATAGGCCCAAAGGGTATCATGCAATCTCAAAGACTGGTCTTTCCTGTCGGGTCGATCTACTTTCTCAAGCATAGACTTGATCTCACGATTAGATACCTCAACTTGACCACTAGTTTGACGGTGATAGGGGGTAGCTACATTGTGAGTCATAGAAAACTTTCTAAGCAAAGCCTTAAAAGATCAATGATAAAATGACTACATCCATCACTAACAAGAGCTCTAGGGGTACCACATTGACAAAAAATGACTCTTTCACAAACTTGGCCATAACCTTGTAGTCATTGGTCCTGGTAGCCTGTAGCTTCCGCTCACTTTGACACATAATCCACAGCAACCAATAAGTATACAAAGCCAAAAGATGGGGGAAAGAGATTCGTGAAATCAATGCTCCACACATCAAATATATCAACAATCAAAATAAGGGAAGGGGAAGCATATCACAACGTGACAGGGCATGTATACATTGACAACACTCATAAGCAAGATGGAATCTGTGAGCATCACGAAACAGAGTGGGCTAAAAGAACCCACTTTGTAGGACTTTAACAGTTGTCCTACGACCTCCAAAATGACCACCATAAGCATAAGAGTGACAAGAGGTCAAAATATTATGAATCTCACTCTTGGCATACATCTACGTACCACTTGGTCAGGACAATGTTTAAAAAGATAAGGATCTTCTCAATAGTAATATTTTACCTGTGAGAAGAGCCTATCTTTTTTTTGTTTGGACCAGTGAGGAGGAATCTTTCCAGTGGTAAGGTAGTTCACAATATGAGCAAACCATGGTAGAGAGGTATGTGATATAGCAAATAGTTGCTCATTAGTGTAGTGGTCAGAAAAACTAAGTAAGTCATCAATATGATCAGTAAAGATTCTAGACAAGTGGTCTACAACTGAGTTTTCAGACCCTTTCCTATCCTTTATCTCAATGTCAAACTCTTAGAGCAACAAAATCCATCTAATGAGTTTTGGTTTAGTGTCATTTTTAGCTAATAAGTGTTTAATGCAGCATGATCAGTAAACACAATCACTTTTGAAAGCAAAATGTATGGACAGAATTTATCAAGTGCAAATACCGCGGCTAGAAACTCTTTCTCAGTAGTCGAATAATTCTTTTGAGCATCAGTTAGAGTTCTACTAGTATAGGATATGCCATGAGGCATTCTATTCACTCATTGCCCCAAAACATCCCCAATAGCAAAATCAGATGCATCACATTTAATCTCAAATGAAAAAGAAAAATAAGGGGACTGCACAATAGGGGCCGACACCAATAAAATCGAAGTTTTTCAAAAGCTTGCTCACAAGACTCATCACTCACAAAAAGAGCATCTTTAATAAGGAGATTAGTAAGTGGGGAGCCACTTTACTAAAATCCTTAATAAATCGATCTAACTTGCTTCACAGAAAAAGGCACAAGTAGATTAGAATCCAAATCAACCTTAGCTGTATCAACCCCAATCCCTTTTTTAGACACTTTATGTCCCAAACAATCCCTTCTTGGACCATGAAATGACTCGTTTTCAACTCAAGATCATATTCACTTTTTCACATTTTTTTAGTACAGTGGATAGCAAGACACACATCAAAGGAAGAACCAAAAATAGAGAAATCATCTGTAAACACTTCCATGAAATTATCAATATAATAAGAAAATATGGCCATCATACATCTTTGGAATGTGAAAATTATGTTACATAACACGAAAGGCATCCTCCGATAGGTAAAAGTACCTGATGGGCAAGTAAAGGTGGTTTTCTCTTGGTCCTTAGGATACGCATGTATTTGGTTGTAACTAAAATACCATCTAAAAAGCAAAAAAACAAAAACTTTATCCAGCTAATTTTTTCAAAATTTGATCAATGGAGGGAAGGGGAAAATAGTCCTTTCTTGTGACAGAATTCAGCTTTTTGTAGTCAATTAACACTTTTCACCCCATGGTCTATCAAGTAGGAATTAGTTCACCTTCATTATTCTTTACCACAATTATGCTAGATTTCTTAGGGACTACTTGAATTGGACTTACTCATTGAATGCTAGAAATAGGGTACATAATGCTAGCATCTAAAAGCTTTACTGTCTCTTTCTGGACAATGTCTTTCATATGGGGTTTCACTCTATGTTGCATGTGCCTATCAGGTTTGGCATTGTCCTCTAAATGAATTCTGTGCATGTAAATAGTGGGACTAATTCCTTTCAAATCAACAACTGACCAACCTATATCACGCTTATGATCAAACAAAACATGAATCAACTCTTTTCCTTGATCACAAGATAAACGAGAAGATACAATAACAGGTGGGGTCTCTTTAGGGCCTAGAAACACATACTTGAGCAAATCAGGGAGGGATTTCAACTTAAGTTTAGTTGGAGACACAACAAAAGGTGGCATAGGAGAACTAACCAAAGGGAGAAGAGGTTCATAAGTAGACACCCAAGAAAAAGACTCAAGCTGAGGAGTGAAATCAAGAGTAGAATCCATCTCATCTATTGTACTTCTTAAGTCAAACAATCTCAAACTCCCATGGGAAAGACAAGTTCCTAAGGGATCATTGTTCAGAATAGCAGGAAAAATTTTTTCAATCATTTCATCAATCACATCAACAGAGAAGCATTCAGATTCATCTTCAAACATAGGTTGAGAAGAAGCTTTGAAAATATTAAGCCTAACCCTCGTGTTCATGATTGAGACATCCATCACTCGTGACCTATAGTTAATTGTGGCATTGGCTGTAGCTAGAAAGGACGTCCTAAAATAAGAGGGATTTGCGTATAAGGATGACTGGGGCCCATGTCCAATACAACAAAATCAACAGGAAAGAATCCTTTATCAATTTGAGCCAAGACATCATCTGTTCGCCCCTAGGAGTCATAACTGACGGATCAGTAATCTGAAGGGTATAATTGAAAGTTTTCAGTGCCCTTTCAATTTTGTGATTGCCAATATAACATGAGATGTTAGGGACACCAGGATCTTTAAGCTTAGATTGAGTCTCATATTTCAAAATCGAGCTCACTTGTTCACTTAGAAGAATCTTTTTAGACTTGTCATCTTTAGATTTTCTTTTAAAAGTGCATGTCTTTAAGGAACATTGCATAAGTCAGGATATGTTCAATTGCTTACAAGAGGGGAAGATTGACCTTAACTTGCTTAAAGGTCTCTATGATGTCATCTCTTTGCTTGTCGCTGTTGGATAGGAATGGTGCATCTATAGCTTGAGGGTAAGGAATCCTTGACTTATATGTCACAGTACGGTTAGACACAACATGAGAAGGGGATAGGTCATTATCTTTTTCAATCTCAAGCTCTCCATGGTCTTAAGTATTTCCTTTTTATCATGTTCCTTCTCATTCATCTTGTTATCTACTTCTTTACCATTCCTAAGAACCATTACAACTTTTAATTGTTCAAATTGTTGGCCTTTAGGGTTCTGATGGGATGACTTAGAAGTTTTTCTTCTCCTTTTTTACCTACAGATACAGCTAGTTACCCAAGTTGGGTTCTAACTTAGCTATAGATTGTGAGCAAGAATCAACTATATACATTTTAGACTCAATTTCTTAGACCTTAGAGTCAACATTTTGCATAATAGAAGTTAAGGTACCAAGAGCAGAAATTACCTTATCTATATCAGAGCTCCCATATAGAGCTTGATGGGAAGAAGGAGGAGCATATCTTTGGTTTGGAAAACCAGTAGCGGTAGGTCTACTAGACTGGGCTTGAGAATTCTTAACATTTTGAGACCTTCATGAAACATTAGGACGATTCCTCCAACAATGATTATAGGTATTAGAATAAGGATTGTTGGATGGAGGAAATCCTTGGGCAGCATTTACTTGTTCAGTTACATAGTCAGACTTACCAATACAAAGACAGTCAACAGAAGCATGCATGGAACTAGCACAAATTGAGCACACGTCTTGCATAGAAGGGGCATTAGACACTTTGTTCATGCACAACAGTTGATTAAATTTCTGAGTTAAGGCATTGACTTCACTAGAAGGATCAATTGAATGTGAAACCTCATAAATCCCCTTTTTACATCCTAATTGCCTACGCAAATCAGAATGTAAGGAAGTAGCATGCAAGTGTGAATTATCACTTAAATGTTCAAACAATTTTCAAGCTTCTTCAGGAGTTTTATACAAGAAAATACCACCATAGGATGCATCAACTATTTGTCTAATGTGCTCATCTAAGACAGACTAAAAACTGTAGATGAGTTGCCACATAGGGACCTCATGGTGAGGAAAATTTTATAACAAGTCTTTAAACATTTTCCAACTTTCATGCAATAGCTCATTTTTATTTTGTGAGAAAGTGGTTATAGCACGTCTCAAGGCAATCAGTTTAATAATAGAGAAAAACTTTTTCAAGAATTCCTTTTGGATTTCATCCCAAGTGGTGATATTTGTCTTAGTATCCAACCAAGCTTTAGCTTTGTCTTTTAAAGAGAAAGAAAAAAGCCGCAAATGAAGAGCATTATCAGAAATATTGTTAAAAACACAGTAGAACAAATCTTTAAAAACACATTAACATACTTGAAAGGATTTTCAGACACTAGCCTATAAAATGATAGGAATATTTGGATAAGGGAATGTTTAATCTCAAATGGCCTCGGAACAGTGGGCATACGTGTTCTTGTTGGTGAGTCATAAGTGGCAAGAGTTAGATACTCCCTAAGTTGCTTAGGTGGTGGGGTTTGTTCTTCAGCTATCTTTTTCTTAGATTCACATTTCTTAGCGCATCTTATACAAAGAGAGCATTCAATTTCAGGATTGTATGGTTTAGTTCTAAGAATAAAGAATGTCTACCATGCATATACCCACAAACAACCAAGAGAAGAAAATGAAATCACTACCACAGTAACCACCAAACAAAATAAGAAGAAAAGAAAAGAGAGGAAAAATAAATAAATAAATAAATAAAAGTAAAAGAAAGATTCAAGGGAAGGGGAAAAATGAAATAAATAAATAAAATAAAGCAAAATGAAAAATAAAATAGAATAAAAAGAAAATAAAGGAAATAAAAGAGAAAGGGATTGTTAGATTAGATGAAATAAACAAAATAACAGAAATAAAAGAGCTAGATTAGATTATATTAGATTAGAAGGGATGAGGAAGTGAGTTAGATTACAAAGGAACGGGAAGAACAAAAATAAAATGGTTAAATTAGGAGGGGGAAAGGGGAATAAAATAAAATAAAATAATGAAAAATAAAAGGGATGTAGGTTGAGAATAAATAAAATAAATAAAGTGGTTAGATTAGCGAGGAATACAGAATAAATAAATCAATAAATAAACAAATAAAAAGAATAAAAGGAAGAGAAAATTCGAAAATCACTATTCTTTGCATAGCAACGGCGCCAACAACATGATGTGGATTTTATGTTCAGTTTTTTTTTTTAAAAAAAATTTACTTGTAAGTACACAAGGTTAATTGTAGACTAGCGAGTATAGAGTGTCAATCTCACATGGAACAATAGTGATTTTAAAGTTCAACTTTTCCAATTATGAGTCAATTAAGGAGTTTAATTATTACTATGAATTAAAGGAGCAAAAGAAAAGCAAATGTGTCAAGTAGAGAGAAATCATATTAGAGAATGATCTAGGATTTTAGATATTACTATTGATGCAAATATTGAAATACTAATTCAAATGGGGGTTCAATTTGTCTATTATTCAACCTAAGTTACACGCATTACATCATAAATTAAAAAATGATTTTAATTATCAAATGGGATCATTTATCTAGTGGTTTAGCATGAATCATTCTTTTAGACATAACTCATCCAATTTCTACTGTAAATTATTCAATTCTAACAATTATAATTTTAAGCCCAATTACAGAACATCATATTAGTCCACAAGGTCTTGCATTCATTTGAGATAACACATTTAACTATTGTAATCAACACAATTAAAAAATAGTAGGAAGATGCATAAATAGCTTAAGATCAAGTATAAACTCAAAATTATGCAATTAAAGAGACATAAAATAACCCCATAAGAAATTAGCAAAAATAATATTATTATCAAAGATCCATCTTAATATTAGATGTGAGCAGTTTATTCGGTTATAGTTAGTGAAAGCACCATTGAGATTGGTATATTTCACTTCCGATGCCCAAACTTGGATGCGCAATTACACAAAACTATAAAATAAGAGTAAACTGTTAAATTTGACTCATAGATGAGGTGCGAAGAGAAGAAAAAAATAGCTAACAAAATTTATTTTCTTCTAGACCCCTCATCCTAAATGATCTTATCTTATAAAAGACTCTCTCACTAGAGATTGAAAAATGGAAGAAGAGAGAAAGAGAGAATGCTTAGATGAGTGAATGAGTGAATGAATGAATAGATGAATGCGTGGGCCCTTTTTACAGTGGAACTCCAACCCCTTTTGGTGCCTAAAAATTAATGATAAATTAATTTCAATTAACTTTTGGCTGTTAGGTGGCATGAAAAAGGGCTAATCTTAAGCTAACAATTAATCAAAATTAATTAAGTTTGACTAGGTTACTTGAGGTTCCTCACACTTGGCTGCTAGGGGGTGCTGGAAGGTTTTTGGGTCGTGGAGCAAGGTTTGGAGAAACTGGACTAGGCGAGAAAAAAAATAAGGAGAGAACGAGTGCGGGTTTGGGGATCGGTGCTCAATGACAGGCCCACCCGGCTATAAGGGAGTGAGGGAAGAGGTTGGTGGTGGGGGGATTGACTAGGGCCGCGAGTCATTGGCCCACGTGAGGGGGAGAGAGAGGGAGAAGGGGCTGCTGGAAAGGGCCTACTGGGTCGCACTCACTAGGCCGTGGATCAGGCGCAATCGTGGCTTGGAGGGGGGAAGAGAAGGCGAGGAAAGCTGAGGTGGTGTTAGGTACCGCACAGCAAAGCTGGGTCATGGGCCAGCCTAGACGGGGGAGAAGGAGAGGGAGAAGAAAGCTTTCTAGCTGGCCTTTTGGGCTAATGGTGCAAGCGGGCCGCGGGCCAGGGCCACACAGCTAGACCTTGGTTCTTTCCTGTTTCTCCTTTTTTTCCTTGCTGTTGGGTTGGGCTCTGCTTTGCTGATCATTGCAAATGACGGATCTTGGCAAATGCAAGTGGAATTAATCAATTTCATGCCCAAATTCATTCATTTTATTTTTACCTGAAAATCACATAAAATATGCATTATTTACTCATCAAAATATATTTCAAAGACTTAAAAGCAGGTAAAATAAAGGGTAAAATTACATATAAAATATGAATTATCATTGACATCCTCAAAAGACAAAGTGCCATTGTTACTATATAACAAAATTTCTCTAAAGTGCTTATAAAAGGTAGGCAATGAGACGACCAACAATCTAGCTTTATCCTCATCCTCGTCCAAACTCTCCAAATCAATAATAACACAGTTAAAATCATCAACACAATTTTTGATGGCAGTACCTTTGGCCATAGAGAATGTATACAAACGTTCTTTAAGACGGATCTTGTTTGCGAGACTCTTGGTTATGTATGACGTCTCTAAACCAAGCCAAAGATCAGCCATAATGATCTTGTCAAGCATTTCTTGAAGGACATGAGGTGCTAAGCATAGTTGAGTGGTTGAAAGAGCCTTCTCATCGAGCTCCTCCCATTGCTCATCGGTCATGGAAGCGGGGTTCTTAATTTTGTCACCAAGAGCTTTCTTCAAACCATATTGAGCCAGAATGACCATTATCTGGACCTTCTAGATATTAAAACTTAGCCTACCATCGAACTTTGGAATATCAAATTTCATGAAGGAAGACATCCTCGATGATATGGACTCTGATACCACTTCTAAATAATTTTAAGGATCAGAAAGGATGTACGGACGTTAACAAATAAGCAAGAAAAGTAAATAAATTAATTGACACTGGATTTACATGGAAAACCTACAAATAGGAAAAACCATGGGCAAAAGAATCAAAAAATCCACTATAATTTTAGTGATTACAAACTTGATCTCAAGGGACAGTAGTAGCACATGAGATGAATACAATAGAGAGTAAAGATGAAGAAAATAGAACTCTCAAAGATAAAACTTAGTCAACCTAGATAGGAAAATAGTGGAATAGCTGTCCCCCCTAGTACAAGAGATTGTGAATTTATAGCGAAGAAAAATTACATAAAAATAATGGGTGGATAAATGTGAATGAAATGCTCATAAAAACTCCCATAATACAAACTAATACTACATGTAATAGTTCTACAATAATCATCCATAAAATCTCGCATTAAGGCTAGCAATAATCCTAAAAAACGGAGCAGAAAATGAGGAGTCCAAAAGCCAAGCCCTGCCACGGATGGCCCACGGTGGCCAGAGGAACCTAGATGCTGGAATTGACCCTAGTCAACACGGGTCAAACTTGGAAGCAACTGGGCCGCACGCACATTGGGCCGCGAGGAGAAGCCTGGGCATCAGTCAACGCAGGTCAACAAGGCATATGGGTTGCATAAATTTTTTTGAGCCAAACCCATCAAATTTACATTATGCGTTACACGATACTATATAACAAGGATATATTAGTTGGGGCAATAAAATAATACGTACCCAACATAAATAGATTTTGGGTCATTATACCCAACGAGTACTATGAGGATTTACCCTTTTATGTATCAATTGTTGTTGCCATCGTTTATTTCCCTTTCAATCTAAAGTCTAGCAAATGACAATTGACTTGGAACATCCTATTTCGTACAACAAAAAATAGAACGTCTTTAGTCGTTAGAGAAGATGGACAGAACAATTTTAAAGCAAAGTTGTCTAACAATGTATAGCTTAAATGCATGTGCCAACCTTATGATTCGGAAAAAAGGTGAGGAGAATGGAAAAAAAGTAATAATGGGAGAGAGGAAGGATAGGGTCAAACTACCGAGCTGCTTGGCATCTGCTGCGTTGCTCCACCCTCCCTACCTAGGTTTGCATGGGGGCGGGGGGGTTTCTTTGTCATTTATTTGGGAAAAGGAGAGAGGTGTGGGTTGGACCTTGGGTCTGGCAGCTTCTACTGTCTTCGATCGTTGAAACTCTATTTTCTCTATTTTCTATTTTGCTTCCTTCCCTCTAGTTATATCTTCTCCACTGCCGACTACGGCCTCTGGTAACTGACGCAGCATTATTATTATTATTATTATTATTATTATTATTATTATTATTATTATTATTTTAATGCATATGCTGCTCAATACCCAATGTACGAGGTTGGGATTCGAACCCAAGTCCTTAGCAACAGCTTTCGAAAATTTTACCAACTCAACTTCTTATTGTTGTTGTTGTTGTTGTTGTTGTTATTAATTTTGTGGACTACCCACAATTGTAGTTTGATTAGGAGGGGCAAATCACTATGACAGTTTGATAATTATCGGATTAAAACATCCAATTTAGCTCAACTCCTATCCAAACAGCTACTGCAAATAAAGAACAGTTAAGTTTGCAACTCCCATCAATAAAGTTAAAGAAAGACACCCAAATCACATCTACGTACCTCAAGTTATCATATGAACTTAAACTTATCAATGACTATCTAAAAATTGCGAAGTCCCCTTTCCAATTCCCGCTTCCAAGCTTGGAATAAACCACCTCAAGCTCGAAATATTTCCTCTCTCTCATCCAAAATCTTATCGACGATCATTGTCAAGCGCCTTGTGGTGTTGATCATCATGATCATCATAAACTTTTTACATATCCTTGCGGTAGTTTAGCCAACAAGCGTGCAGATTAGAGCTAGCTGCCACATTTGATCATTTAATAGGCTAATCAAATCACTTATAGTACTACTTAATATCTAACTATTCACGACCTTAGCACAAACTACCCCTGGAGTACACTACTTTACGATAAAAACTTCATCCTATCGATGATTAACGATTAATTATCTCGTATTGGGTACTAGAACTTCTCTAGGCTGAACTCAATGACAAAGATAAAATCCATCTCATTGGCATTGTCATCCTTTAGAGACAAAGCAACGTATCCTTACACCCATGACTGCCTGGTAATACTCCATGGCTATGCGTTCTGTCCTTCATTTCCAAAACTAGAAGGCTTTGACGATCTCTAATTGACTGTAGTTTATGCCTTAACTTTATTCAGAAGCTAGTGAGTGATCTGGGTGAGCTAGCATTAATTGGTCCCTTGTTAACACTATGACAATATGCAGATTCCTGAAAGTACTCTTACGTAAAGGTCAAGTGAAGGAGTTTGAGTTAGATTAAATAGACAAGACTTTGTAGTCGCACTTTCCACTGCCCGATTTAAGACTTCCTGGTAATGCATGAATAGTTGACTCTTCTTCCCTCGCACAGATTGAGCACATGCCATTCTTCAGCATATGTCGTCTCACAGCTCCTCCTTGACTACAAGGAAATTATGAGAGGCCCTCCAAATGAATTGCTTGAGGTTAGAGAGGACTTTTATCCCCCATACCTTCCTCCACCACGTACATTCTTGCGGCACAGCACCCCTCAGCCCCAATTACCCCTAACTGCCCTAGCCAATAGACGAATTTAATAGAAAATAATCCACTCTTTTTCGGCCACCAGCAGCGGACATCCTCCCTCATCTCGTAAGCTCAATGGTATATTCATGATTTTTGCAACCACTTCGTCCAAAAAGAGCCGTGTCACCAAGTCGCTGCGCTAGGTCCTCGATTCCGTGTTGATTAGGTTGCAAACACGGAGCAGGGAATCAAAAGTTAGGTACGTTCTAGGAGCTACGACCGTGACATCCACGTAGCCCAATCATCCCCTCAAGCCAACACCTTCTTTCGATTCCCAATGCGTCACATTATCCCCTCTTTGAGTAGACTTTTTGCACCTCGAATACTCAAGCTTGACTGATTACGCCGTCAAGCCACCAAGAATTTAGTTCTAGGATAATATGCCTTGAACAAATAGTGTAGCAAAGAATCATCATCCTCCATTGATCTCTAAGCTTGCTTAGCTAGAAAGGCCTCATTGAAAATCTTGAGGTCCTAGAGCCCGTACCCCCCATCACTTTCGGTCTACATAGAAACTCCCAATTTTTCCGATGAATTTTCCACTTGGTATCCCTTGATCCCCACTGGAATCTGGCCTTGACCACATGAATTTCATCCAAAAGCCTATCTGTGATCCTAGAGATTCTCACCATATTGGTTGGAATTGCCAGAGCAACGACCTTGATGAGAATTTCTTTGCCCGCCTTTAACAATCCCTTCTCCTTAAACCCCTAGAGTTTCTTCCAAATGTACTCTCTGAGACCCACAAAAGTGCTTTCTTAGATCTCCCCAAAATGGTAGGAAGTCCAAGATACTTCGCCTAATAGTCCACTTCTTGCATTTGCAGGACTCCTGGAATCTCCTATTTGCAGTTCGGCTGAACATTCCAGCTGGAGACAATCTCCGGCTTATCAACATTGATGCGTTGCCTAACCCCTCCTCGTAGGTATGAATGACCTCAAGATGTCTTGCCTCATGAGAAGGAGCGATAGCAAAGATCACATTGTCGCAAAAAAAATAAAAATAAATGTGATATGTGGAGAGCCTTTCAGTGGAAATGCCAAGTAACAATTTCTGGTTCACCGTATTCGAGAGAAAGCCTAAAAATGCTTCAGCACATTGCAAGAAAAGATAGAGGATATGGGATTCCCTTGTCGTAGACCACGGGAAGGGGTCAGTTCCTCGCACCTTGCCGTTGACAACAAAAGAGTACGAGACTGTGGATATATATCCATCAGTAGACTTTATCAATCCACCCCTACACGAATCCCATCTTCCTTATAACATGCATCAAAAAGGCCCACTCAACTCTATCATATGCCTTACTCATGTGGAGTTTAATAGCAAAACCCCTCGCTTTCTGCTTCTCTTCCGCTTCATATAATTGAAGACCTCGGAGGCTATCAGACCTTGTCTGTAATTGAATGTGAAGAATATTGATTTGAGGAGAGAATTGCTTCTCACGGCTTCTCCCTTAGTCGAGTACTGCTTATATTGACGATACAAACATTAATAAGGAAGGTACAAGATTACAAGAATAAGGAAGGTGTAAGATTACAATACAAATAGTCTAGAAGTATAATCACCAAACTTGCCTAAACCTGCTTGATTGCCTAATAGTCCCCCTCAAGTTGGCGCGTGAGGATTCAAAATGCTGAACTTGCCCAATAGATATTGAAACTGATGTTGTCCCAAAGCTTTAGTGAAGATGTCAGCTAACTGCTTTGTAGTGGGTGTATAGTGAGGAGTGATGATGCCCGATAATATACGCTCACGAACAAAATGACAATCAACCTCGATGTGCTTCGTACATTCATGGAATACGGGGTTATTAGTGATATGAATAGCTGCTTGATTGTCACAATGAATCCAAGCTGTGGGAACATTCAATCCAGGAGACATGAGAAGATTCCGTATCCACACAACTTCGTAAGTAGCATTAGCCAGGGCCCGATATTCTGCTTCGGCAGAAGAGCAAGAGACAGTATCTTGTTTCTTGGTTTTCCAAGAGATTGGAGCATCACCTAGCTTGACAAGGTACCCGGTTATAGATTGTCGGGACATCGAACAACTGACCCAGTCAGAATCATAGTAGACAGTCATCTAAAGGGTGTTCCTGGCTGAGAGAAGGATTCCCTATCCAGGAGATAACTTCAAGTATCTTAAGACGCGTATGGCTGCATCCCAATGTCCCTGACGAGGGTCTTGCATAAATTGACTGAGGATGTTTACGGCATAGGTAATGTCGGGAAGTGTAATGGTCAAATAAAGAAGTCATCCAACTAGTCGTTGATATTGAGAAGCTTTAGGAATGGACTTGCCAGACTCATTTGAAAGGCGATGATTTTGTTCCATGGGAAAAGTCGTGGGCTTCGCCCCAAGCATACCACACTCCGAGAGAATATCCAAGGTGTATTTTCGTTGAGATAAGAACAACCCTTCTGAGGAGCGAGCTACCTCAATTCCAAGAAAGTACTTGAGTGCACCTACGTCTTTCAGTTTAAAACATTGCTGCAAATATCTCTTGAAACTTTGAC
Source organism: Carnegiea gigantea (assembly GCA_029747015.1). Taxonomy (NCBI): domain Eukaryota; kingdom Viridiplantae; phylum Streptophyta; class Magnoliopsida; order Caryophyllales; family Cactaceae; genus Carnegiea; species Carnegiea gigantea. The sequence continues at coordinate 274,106 of JAKOGI010000710.1, forward strand.
AATGCAGGGGATCGCTGCCAGTTAGAATTAGATCATCAACCTAAATGAGGAGAGCCAGAAAAACACTCCATTTGCAATAAATAAATAAGGAATGATCCAAAGGGGATTGTTGAAAGCCATAATTCTGCAGAGATGTAGCCATCTTAAAAAACCACTGTCTTGGTGCTTGCCAAAGCTCATACAAAGATTTCTTCAATCTGCACACTTGATTAGTATAGGAGGCTGAAAACCTGGTGGAGGCTTTATATAAATAACTTCACTGAGATTGCCATGTAAGAAGGCATTATGAACATTCATCTGATGAAGCTCCCATCCTTGCGATTCTGCAAGGGTCAACAAGCATCGTACCGTAACCATTTTAACTACTGGTGCAAAGGTCTCAGTAAAGTCTTCCCCTTCAACCTGAGTGTTGTCAAGGACCACCAAGCGAGCTTTGTACCTTTCAATGGTACCGTCAGCATGATATTTTATCTTACACATCCACTTGCACCCGAAAGCACGTTTTTCAGGTGGCAAATACGTAAATTCCCAAGTATGATTTTCTTCGAGAGCAGATATTTCTTTTACCATTGCCTCACGCCACTTTAGGTCATTAATAGCTTGGGAAAAGTATTGAGGCCCAATAGATGTAAGTAAAGCCCTGTAAGAAAGAGAGAAGTGCTCATAATTAAGAAATTGAGACAAACAAAATGTGGTACCTGAAGAGCTGTCAGGGAGCGGCATGGAGACGGGGTGTGTAATAGCATGACATACATAGTCCTGGAGTCGCGCGGGAGGTTTCCTGGAACGTTGTGGTCAACCATTAATGGGCTCCCCCTGAGGTACCAAGTCGTTGTCTGTGTCACAAGGAGGTCCGAAAACGTTATTATTAAGCTCGGGGTCACACGTTTGGACTGCTAGAGAGGTGCTCATCTCTGCAATTAGGCTAATGGGCCCAGAAAGTACTGGGTGATGTGTTGCTGGTCCAAGACGTGAAGGTTGTGTGTGGGAAGGACCGTGGGCCGGATAGACATCAGGAACCGCCGGGTGTTCTCCACATGTGGGATGAGATGCCATGATGGGCCTGTCATGCTAAGGCGTAATAATGGGCCTGTCATCATAAGCTTGGTTTGGGTCAGGAAGGAGGCCATTGCATTGGATAATGATCCGCCACTGGATGATTCGCTACTCGAGATAAGGAATTCGTAGCATCAGTTTCCCTTTGTGCAAATGGACAAATTGTCTCATAAAAATGCACATCTCGAGAAACAAAGATTCTTCGATTAGCAAGATCATATACTTTCCACCCTTTTTGTCCATGAGGGTAACCCAAAAATATACATTGCCTTGCTCTAGTGTCAAACTTATCACAAGACTTGCTATGATTATGGGCATAACACAAACACCTAAAAATTTTAATATGTTCATAACTGGGCTCCCTTCCAAACAGAACTTCACAAGGAGTCTTTGATCCAAGTAATTTTGTAGGGGTTCGATTTATGAGACATACGGCAGTAAGTACACACTCACCCCAAAAATGCACAGGTAGAGAAGCTTCAAAACGGAGTGCCCTAACTACATTCAGAATATGCCGATTTTTCCGTTCAACTCGCCCATTTTGTTGAGGTGTATCCACACAGAAAGACTCCTGAATAATTCCATTTTCATGAAAATAGGTTTGAAGTGGCTCATTCATAAATTCTCTACCATCGTCGCTGTGAACCTTTTGCACCTTCAGATCAAACTGGGTATTTATCATAGAGCAAAAACCAACCAGTTTATCATAAACTTCGGTTTATCTTTTAGCAAGTAAACCAATATAGCTCTACTGTAGTCATCCACGATACACAAAAAATAATGACAATTGCTAAGAGAAGGTGTTCGGTAATAACCCCACAAATCACAATGGATTAAAGAAGAAGGCCTGTGAGCTTTAGAGTCACTGAGAGGAAACCTACTTCTCGTTTGTTTTGCTCAATGGCAAATATCACAACAATCAAATAAATTTTTATTTAGCTGAAAACCACAATCTACTGATAGAGCAGTTAAGCTACCTAGTGATGGATGACCCAAATGTTGGTGCCAAAGGATAGACTTTTTGTCTTGAATAGTAGCGAAAGATGTTCCTCCTGTGTTGCTCTTTAAATGGTACACCCCGTTTCTTTCTTCAGTTGCTCCAATCAGTGTCTTCAAAGTGAGGTCCTGGATAAGGCAGTAATGAGCACCATAAATAACGATACAATTTCTATCGTTGGCCAACTGATGTACCGAAATAAGATTACAGGTAAAGGATGGAACATATAGCACATCTGGGGTGGTTCTCGACCTTGGGTCTGCCGCCGGTTGATGCTTTGAACGCTGCTCCTTCAATGGTGGCTTTGACCTCTATGCTTCAGGTCAAGGTCTGCTGTCTTTCCTCCCTGAGAATCATGGAGTATGCTTTGTTAAGGTTGGGAAGAGGCTCCATGCTCAGGATATTGGATCTGACAATTCCAAAGTGAGATGAATCCAGCCCCATCAAAAATTAGTGAGTTCTTTCAGACTCCTAGTATTTAAACAAATTGAAATCTTCCACACACTTGCAACTGGGTATTGGTAGATAAGCATCGAGCTCATCCCACAGCCCCTTCAATTTGGTGAAGTAATCAGTTATGTTCATGGAACATTGATTTGTCAGTGTTATTCCTCTTCTTAATTGGTGAATCCTAATTTCATTCCCTTGAGAGTGCCTTTCCGTCATATCTTTGCAAATCTCGCTGGCAATTTCACCATAAGCCACTGAGCTGTGGAGGTTTTTGTTTATGATATTATAGAGCCACGCAATGACCATGGCATTGCACTTTTCCTAGGCATGAAAACCTAAGCAAGTGCCCTCAGGTCTGGTAAGACTTCCATCAATAAATGCTAATTTATTCTTTGATTTCAGGGCATTAGTCACCAATATGCTCCAATTAGCATAATTTTCTCTATCAAAGCTAATTGGACAGATGATGTTCCCCGGATTGTCTAAACTACAGAGGTGATATGGCGATTGAGGATCACTGGGATCCACTTTGGATGCAACAACCTTTTTCTCGATTGTTTCATTAGCCATGCTAATGAAGTGATTTTGAAGGAAGTATCAATTGTTTAATGGGTTTGAGCACAAGGCTCTGATACCATGAAGAATATTGACTTAAGGAGAGAATTGTTTCTCACAGCTTCTCCCTTAGCCGAGTACTACTTATATTGATGATACAAACATGAATAAGGAAGGTACAAGATTACAAGAATAAGGAAGGTGTAAGATTACAATACAAATAGTCTAGAAGTATAATCACTAAACTTACCTAAACCTGCTTGATTGCCTAATATAATGCTTTTACACAACTGTATTTTGTCGCTCCGCTATAAGACCTGGGAGAAACAACTTGAGCTAATTGGTCATAATTTCGACAAAATCTTGTGTAAGACATTGCAGTGACTTATGGGTCTAAATTGGGTAATGGATTTAGGATCATTGACCTTAGGAATAAGCATAATATTTGTAATGTTAACATATGCCAGAACAAGGTTACCGCGTCATGCATGCTTCACAATAGAGACCATGGCCTCACCAACCAACTCCCAGTACTTCTTAAAAAAAGGCCACGCATCCGATCGGGACTCGGCTTCGCCGGGTGCATCTGTGCATGTTGTTGAGCACCTTATGGATTTCCTCAGCTGTGGACTCCTGTTCTAGAACATCGTTCATATCATGTGTGACCAACTCCTTTACACCACCCAATGCCATATCAAGAGGGTCCGGGCTTGGCGAAGAGAAGAGGTCATTGAAATAATTGACCACTATCTTTTCGATACCATCCAAAGATGTAGCTCTGCTCCCATATTGGTCCTCTAAAAACTTGCTGCAGTTCCGAACTCTCTCCTTGCCTCCCTGTTTATTGTTATTTGTATGGAGGTGATGGGAAGATGACTTCACTTGACTGCTAGTGATAAGGCCTTTAAGTTTCATCCAAATTATGTGAGAGTCAAATTAGTACATCTCGCCTTTGTAGATGAAATGTTACCTTTTGCTAGAGAGGACCTTGAATCTATTCAAACCCTGTAGGACTATTTTCAGAAGTTCTCTATCATTTTTGGATTGGTTACAAATGCAAATAAATCTTATCTTCATTTTGATGGGATTCCCTCGGCAAAGGATTTTATAGGTTATACGGTTGTCACTTAGTAAATTTCCATTTTGATTCTTAGAGCTCCCATTGTCCTCCAAAAGGTTGTCCTTCAAAATTTACTTGATAGAATTATATATGAAGAACTTTTAGAGAGAGAAGTGCATAGTTGGAGAGAGAAAGGAGGGAGAAGATAGCAAAGAGCTTATTCAACCTCATTAACTAAAAAATTAAGTTGTTACAACCAGCTCAAGGCTATATATACAAGAGGAAAACAATTATCCTTTCTCACCAAAAATTAGTTGTAATAAAATTAGAAGAATCTGGAACATTGTTCTATTAACAATCAACCATTATCTCCTGCACCCCAACCTCAAATTTGTGGGTGTACTAACCCCCAATTTGCTAGGAATGCCATGATGAAGACTTCCCACAAAAGGCTTTGTGAGGACGTTAGCAAATTGGTGTCTAGTAGGAATATAACCCAAGGATGTCAACCCTTCCAAGAGAGCTTTTTCCTAGAAAAATGATAGTCAATCTCTATATGGTTCATCCTTTCATGGAAGATAGGGTTCTTTACAATGTAAACGACTAACTGACTATCATATCTAACAGATATAGGTGTAATAGAAGAAATGGTGAACTCATCCAGTAATCAACTCAGCCATGCTAGTCCCGTTGTCAATCCGCTTAAGCTTTTGTATTTAACCTCTACAAAAGACAGTGCAAGTGTTCCTTATGTCTTTAAATCAACTTTCCCAAAAAAGATAACATAACCACTGATAGATTTCCCAGTGTTAGAGCAAGAAGCCCAGTTTGTGCCACAATATGCTTCCAAGTTGAAAATAGGTTCTTTGTTGAGAAGAATACCAACGTCTGTCTAGCCCACTAGATACCTTAGGACATGTTGTACTGCTTGATAATGAAGTGTTCTGGGGGCTTGCGTAAATTGACTTAAATGGTACAGAGCAAAGGCTAAATCTGGCATGGTATTAGTGAGGAAAAATAGTTTGCCTACAATTCTCGTACAAAGAGGAGGATCATGAAATAAGTCTCCTTCTGTTGCATTGAACCTGACATTGGTGTCAAGGGGGCATATAATAAGGGTAACATGTGCCTCCACAAACTCTTTAACAAGCTCTTTGGAAAATTTAGTTTTTGTCAGAAGTAAACCTTCACCTGTTGGAAAGATTTCCAAACCCAGAAAATAATGAGCTTGGCCGAAATACTTGATTTTAAATACCTCATCTAAATATTGTTTCGGGCCTTGGATTTCCATCTCATCATCTCCAGTCATGAGAATGTCATCAACATATACTGCCAAAAAGACCACTGAGCTCTTTTTCTTCTTACAAAACAGAGCACAATCATTGGAAGAATATTTGTAGCCTCTTGCATACAACACTTCTATTAATTTTGCATACCATTGTCTAGATGATAATTCATATTTTATATATAATTTTCTCTTTCATTTTACCTACTTTTAGGTCTTTAAAATATATTTTTATGAGTAAATAAAGCATATTTTATGAAATTTTCAGGTAAAAAAGTAAAATAGAAGAATTTGGACTTGGATATCTCATATGTGCAATACCTACAGTCCAAGCTCAACCCCAAAGGGAAAAAACAAAGAAGAAAACAGAAAAAAAGAAACAAAGGCCCAACCGGCCGCCCCACTTCGCGGCCCAAGCCTGTGAGGTACAGCCCGGCAACCACGGCCCTGCGGTGCAGTGAAGTTCGGGCCCAAACATCCCCCCAGCCTGCTCCTCCTCTCATTCTCTCTTCATGCCCAGCCTTGGCCCGCCTTCCCAGCAGCTTGGCCCAATCTCCAGCCCAGCGGCCTTGCCCCCAGCCCCTCTCTTTTGCTCCTTCTCTTTCTCCCTCCGTATGGGCCTAGTGCGCGGCCCATATTGTACCCTCGGCACCCCATATCAGCCCAACTGTTTTGTTTATTCCTCCATATGCACCACTTATTAACTTAGTCAAAAGCTAATTAAATTTGATGCTTATGACTAGCCATGTTCATGCATGTAACATCCCAAAATTAATTAGAATTGATTCTCATTAAATTTGGGGTATCCAAAGGGGTTGGATTTTCCATTATAAAAGGGGCTACGGGTTGACACACACTTACACATCCATACATGCATTCTTCTCATTCTCTCATCTTCCATATTAGATTTTCTTTAGAGAGTTTAGAGTGTTATTGTAAGATAAAATCATTTGGGTTGAGGGGTTAAGAAGAAAATAAACATTGTTAGCTATTTTTCACTTCTCTTCTCATCTCATTTGTGAATCAAATTTAAGAGTTTACATTTGATTATATCATTTGTGTAGTTGAGTACAAAGTTTGAACATAGGAAGTGAAACATATCAACTCTAATGGTGTTTTCACTAACTATAGTCGGCTAAACTACTCATTCTAGGATTAGAATGGATCCTTGATGATAATATTCTTTTGCTAATTTCTTATGGGGTTATTTTTATCACTTTTACATAATCTTGAGTTTGTATTTGATCATAATCTATTTATGCATCTTAATACTAATGCTTAATCATGTTGATTGCAATAGTTTAATTTGCTATCTCAAATGAATATTAGACCTTGTAGGATAATATGATGATTATGTAATTGGACTTAAAATTATAATTATTTCAATTGAATAATTTATGCTAGAAATTAAATGAGTTATGTTTAAGAAGAATAATTCATGCTACGCCGCTAGATAAATAATCTCATTTGATAATAATAACCATTTTTTTGACTTATGGCCTAATGCTTGTAGCTTGGGTTGAACAAGTGACAAATTGAATCCCTATTTGAATCAGTAAATCAATATTGGCATCAAAGGTAAAATCTAAAGTCCTAGATTTTTCTCCTATTAATTTCTCTCCAATCTCTTGTTGTTTGCTCTTATTTTGCTCCTTAATTCATTTTGATAATTGAACTCATAAATTGAATTATTCTTTACAATCAGAAAGGATAAATTTAAAATCGCTATTATTCCTCGTCGGATCGACACCCCTATACTCGCTTGTCTACAATTAACCTTGTACACTTGCAAGTAACAAGGGTTTTAAAACTAAACATGAAATCCACATCAAGTTTTTGACACCGTTGCCGGGGAACGAATAGTGATTTTTAAATTTTCTCTTCCTTTTATTTATTTTCCCCCTTCCCTGTTAATCTAACAATTTTATTTATTTATTCTCCATCCCCTTCCCTTTCCTTTTTTATTTCATTCCCTAATCCCTCCTAATCTAACCATTTTATTTTTTCCCGCTCCCTTTTAATCTAACTATTTTCCCTATCCCTTCTAACCTAATCTATTTTTTTTATTTTTTTATTTTTTCCCTCTTCCCTACTAATCTAACAACCTAATCTAACTTTTTTTCTTTTTGTTATTTTATTTATTGTACCTAATCTAACAATCCCTTTCCCTTTTATTTCCTTTGTTTTTTTTTTTATTTATTTTTATTTTATTTTATTTTGCTTTATTTTGCTTTATTATTTTTTGTTATTTTCCCCCTTCTCTTGGTTCTTTATTTTATTTGTTTATTTTTATTTTTATTTATTTATTTATTTATTTTTCTTCTTATTTCTCTCTTCTTATCTCTTTTTTCTTTTTTTCTTTTTTATTTTGGTTGGTGGTTATTATTGTGGTAATTTCATTACTTCCCTTTTGTTGTTTGTTGGTATATACTTGTAGACATTCTTTGTACTTAGATCTTGAATCATATAATCCTGAAATTGAACGCTCTCTTCGTAAGATAAGAGCTAAGAAAAAGGAATCTAAGAACAAGATGGCTGAACAACCAACTCCACCACCTAAGCAACTTAAAGAATATTTCACTCCCGTCACTTATGACTCACCAACATGATCACGTATGCCCACTGTTACGGTGCCATTTGAGATTAAACATACTCTTATCTAAATGCTCCTGTCGTTTTATGGGCTAGATTCTGAAAATCTTTTCAAGCATGTTGATGCATTCTTAGAGATTTGTTCCACTGTGTTTCTAAATAATATCTCTGATGATGCTCTTTGCTTGCGGCTTTTTTCTTTTTCTTTAAAAGATAAAGCTAAAGCTTGGTTGGGCACTAAGACCAATATCACCACTTAGGATCAATTGCAAAATGAATTCTTGAAAAAGTTTTTCTCTATTGGTAAACTGACTACCTTAAGACGTGCTATAACCACCTTCTCACAGAATAAAAATAAACAATTACATGAAAGTTGGGAACGGTTTAAAGAGTTGTTACAATATTGTCCTCATCATGAGGTACCTATGTGGCAAGTTGTCCAGAGTTTTTACTCTGGCTTAGATGAGCATAATAGGTAGATGGTTAATGCATCATATGGTGGTAGTTTGTTGTACAAAACTCCTGAAGAAGTTTGGGAATTATTTGAACATTTGAGTGAAAATTCACACTTGCATGCTACTTCCTCACACTTTGATTTGCCTAGGCAATTAGAAAGTAAAGGGGGGGTTATGAGGTTTCACATTCGATTGACCTTTCTAGTAAAGTTAATGCTTTAGCTAAGAAATTTGATCAATTGTTGTGTATGAATAAAGTGTCTAATGCCCCTAATATGCAAGATGTGTGTTCGATTTGTGCTAGTCCTATGCATGCTTCTGTTGATTGTCCGTGTATTGGTAAGTTTGACTATGTGACTTAACAAGTGAATGCTGCCCAAGGATTTCCTCCATCCAACAACCCTTATTCTAATACTTATAATCATGGTTGGAGGAATCATCCTAATTTTTCATGGAGGTCTCAAAACATTGAGAATCCGCAGACCCAGTCTAGCAGACCTGTCCCTCCTGGTTTTCAAAACCAAATATATGCCTCTCTCTCTTCCCATCAAGCTCCATCTGGGAGCTATGATATAGACAAGGTAATTTTTGCCCTTGGAACCTTGACCTCTGTTGTGCAAAATATTGATTCTAAGGTGCAAGGCATTGAGTCTAAAATGCATATAGTTGACTCTTACTCACAATCTATAGCTAAATTAGAAACCCAACTTGGCAACTAGCCATAGCTGTAGGTAAAAGAGAAGAAGAAAAACTTCCAAGTCACCCTATACAGAACCCTAAAGTCAAGAATTTAAACAATTGAAAGCTGTAATGGTTCTTAGGAGTGGTAAAGAAGTGGATAACAAGGTGAGTGAGAAGAAACATGATAAAGATGAAGGAATTAAGATCATCGAGAGTGACCTTGAGATTGAAAAAGAGAACGACCCATCCCCTTCTCCTGCTATATCTGACCTCACTACAGCATATAAGCCAAGGGTTCCTTACCCTCAAGCTTTGGATGCACCGTTTCCTTCCGAGAAAGACAAATAAAGGGATGACATCCTAGAGACCTGTAAGCAAGTTAAGGTCAATCTTCCCCTCTGGGAAGCAATTAAACAGATCCCAACCTACACTAAGTTCCTTAAGGACATGTGCACTTTTAAAAGAAAATCTAAAGATGACAAGTCTAAAAAGGTTCTTCTAAGTGAACAAGTGAGTTCAATTCTGAAATGTGGTACTTCACCTAAGTTTAAGGATCCTGGTGTTCCTACAATTTCATGTTTTGTTGACAATCACAAAATTGAAAGGGCACTTTTGGATTTGGGTTCTAGTGTCAATTTGATACCATATTCTGTTTAGTTAGAGTTAGGATTAGGTGAACTGCAACTTTCTAACTGTACCCTTCAGGTTGCTGATAGGTCGGTTGGGACTCCTAGGGGGCGAATAGATGATGTCTTGGTGCAAATTGATAAAGGATTCTTTCCTGTTGACTTTGTTGTATTGGACATGGACGCTAGTCATGCTTCTAAATAGATCCCTCTTACTTTAAGATGTCCCTTCCTAGCCACAGCTAATGCTACCATTAACTGTAGGACGGGAGTGATAGATGTCTCAGTCATGAACATGATGGTTAGGCTTAACATTTTCAAAGCTTCTGCTCAACCTGTGTTTAAAGATGAATCTAAATGCTTCTTTCTTAATGTGATTGATGAAATGATTAAAGAGGATTTACCTGCTATTCTGAGCAATGATCCCTTGGGAATCTATCTTTCCCGTGAGGATTTGAGATTGTTTGACTTAGGAAGTATGATAGGTGAGATGAATTCTACTTTTGACTCCACTCCTCATCTTGAGTCTTCCTCCTGGGTGTCCACTTATGCACCTCTTCCCTCTTTGGCTAGTTCTCTTATGCTACCTTCTATTATTTCTCCACCTAAACTTGAGTTGAAACCTCTTCCTGATTCACTCAAGTATGTGTTTTTAGGCCCTAAAGAGACCCTGCTTGTTATTATATCTTCTCTTCTATCTTCTGATCAAGAGGAAGAATTGATTCGTGTTTTGTCTGATCATAAGGGTGCTATTGGATGGTCTGTTGCTGATTTGAAATGGATTAGTCCTATAGTTTGTTTGCACAGAATTCATTTAGAGGATGATGCTAAACTTGTTAAGCAAATGCAACGTAGACTGAACAGCTACATGAAAGAAGTTGTTCAGAAAGAGGTAGTAAAGCTTTTAAATGCAGGCATTATCTACCCTATTTCTGATAGTCAATTGGTCAGTCCAGTACAAGTAGTCCCTAAGAAATCTGGCATAACTGCGGTTAAGAATAATGAAGGTGAACTAATTCCCACTAGACAGACCACAGGGTGGAGTGTGTGCATTGATTACAGGAAATTGAATTCTGTCATAAGAAAGAACCATTTTTCCCTCCCATTCATTGATCAAATTTTGGAAAAGTTAGTTGGACAAAGTTTTTACCACTTTCTAGATGAGTATTTTGGTTACAACCAAGTACCTGTCTATCCTGAGGACCAAGAGAAAACCACATTTATATGCCCATCAGGTACCTTTGCCTATCGAAGGATGCCTTTTGGGTTGTGTAATGCACATTCCACATTCCAGAGATGTATGATGGCCATATTTTCTGATTATATTAATAATTTCATGAAAATGTTTATGGATGATTTCTCTATTTTTGGTTCTTCTTTTGATGTGCGTCTTGTTAATTTATCCATTATGCTGAAAAGATGTGAAGAAGTAAATCTTGTTTTGAGTTGGGAAAAGAGTTATTTCATGGTCCAACAATGGATTATTTTGGGACATAAAGTGTCCAAAAAAGGGATTGAGGTTGATAAAGCCAAGGTTGATCTGATTTCTAATTTGCCTGCGCCTTCTTCTGTGAAGCAAGCCAGATCTTTCCTTGGTCATACTAACTTCTATAGGAGATTTATTAAGGAATTTAGTAAAGTGGCTCGCCCACTTACTAATCTTCTTACCAAAGATGCTCCTTTTGTGATTGATGAGTCTTATGTGCAAGCTTTTGAAAAGCTTCGATCTTTGTTAATGTAAGCCCCTATTGTGCAGCCCCCTGATTTTTCTTTACCATTTGAGATCATGTGTGATGCATCTGATTTTGCTATTAGGGCTGTTTTAGGTCAAAGAGGGAATAGAATGCCTCATGTCATATACTATGCTAGTAGAACTCTAACTGAAGCTCAAAAGAATTATTCTACTACTGAGAAAGAGTTGCTAACTGTTGTATTTGCACTTGATAAATTTCGTCCATACCTTTTGTATTCGAAAGTGATTGTATTTACTAATCATGCTGCGTTAAAACACTTGTTGGCTAAGAATGACACTAAACCAAGACTCATTAGATGGATTTTGTTGCTCCAAAATTTGATGTTGAAATAAAAGATAGGAAAGGATCTGAAAATTCTGTTGTTGACCACTTATCTAGAATCTTTACTGAGTATACTGATGACTCAGTTGGCTTTTCTGACCACTTTTCGGATGAGCAACTATTTGCTGTGTCACATGCCCCTCTCCCTTGGTTTGCTCACATTGTGAACTACCTTGTCACTGAAAAGATTCCCCCTCACTGGTTCAAACAAGAGAAAGATAGGTTCTTCTCACAGGTAAGACATTACTATTAGAAAGATCCTTATCGTTTCAAACATTGCCCTGACCAAGTGGTCCGTAGATGTGTTCCCGAGAGTGAAATCCATAGTATTCTCACCTTTTATCACTCTTATGCTTGTGGTGGTCACTTTGGAGGTCGTAGGACAGCTGCTAAAGTCCACAAAGCGGGTTCTTTTCGCCCACTGTGTTTAGAGATGCTCATCAATTCTGTCTTGCTTGTGAGCGTTGTCAACGTACGGGTGCCCTGTCCTGTCATGATATGATGCCCGTTTCTCCTATTCTGATTGTTGAGATATTTAATGTGTGTGGCATTGATTTCATGGGTCCTTTTCCCCCGTCTTTTGGCTTTGTATACATATTGGTTGCTGTTGATTATGTGTTAAAGTGGGTGGAAGCTCAGGCTACTAGGACCAATGACCACAAGGTTGTGGTCAATTTTTTTAAAGAATACATATTTTGTCGATATGGAACCTCTAGAGCCCTTATTAGTGATGGAGGGAGTCACTTTTGTCATCGATCTTTTGAGACTTTGCTTAGGAAGTATTCTTTGACACATAAAATAGCCACCCCTTATCACCCTCAGACTAGTGGTCAAGTTGAGGTGTCTAATCGTGAAATTAAGTCTATTCTTGAAAAAACGGTTCGACCTGATAGAAAAGACTAGTCTTTGAGATTGCATGATGCTTTTTGCGCCTATCGTACTGCTTATAAGACTCCCATTGGGATATCTCCTTACCGGCTTCTTTTTTGTAAGGCTTGTCACTTACCAGTTGAGTTAGAACACCGTACTTTTTGAGCTATTAAAGCTTTTACTTTTGATATGGAACAAGCAGGTTCTAACCGCAGGCTTCAATTGAATGAGTTGGATGAATTGCGTAATGAAGCCTATGAGAATGCTAAGATTTATAAAGCCAAAACCAAAGTTTTTCATGATAAAACGATTTCTCGTAAATCTTTTGAACCTAATAAGAAGGTTTGGCTTTTTAACTCTAAGCTTAAGCTATTTCCTGGCAAGTTGAGATCTAGATGAAACGGTCCTTTTGTTGCCCAACAAGTGTTTTCCTCTGGGGCGGTCCGAATTTTGGATCCCCAAGATGGTAGAGTTCTCATGGTTAATAGTCAACGTTTGAAACCTGTTGTGACTTATGATATTAACCCTGGTTTGATTGAGTCCATCAACTTGTTCGACCCTGTCTACTATGATTAGTAGATAAGACATTGCCTGGCTGAAGACATTAAACTTAGCGCTTATTAGGAGGCAAGCCAATCTTTTTAGGTGATTTTGAGTCTTTTATTTTTATTTTTATTTTTTCTATCAAGGTGTGCTTGTGTTTTTAAGTATGATTCTTCACTTGGTTTTGGCTCTTGAGGTTGGTGATGGTTGTGAAGGTGCATTGGGAGGTTGATTGTTGAGCTTCAATGGACATAACTTCCTCGTGCTATTAGGTTGTGTTGCTCTTTTCTCCATTTCCCTCTTTCTTATTGTTTTCCACATTGAGGATAATGTACGGCTTAGGTGTGGGGGGAAGGCAAAATGAAAATATTGAGGAAAATTAAAACTTGAAACTTTATGGGTGAATTTGATTTTGGGAAGAGTTTGAGCGTTCCAATTGTGTGTGTTTTATTCCTATTATGTGGATTTGATTCATGTGACCCATGCTCACTAGATATTATTTCTAGCTTTCACTAGTTGAAGGCTAAAATTTTTGCTGTGCTAATGTTACTATGTAGCTGAATTTTGAGTTTGAGATGTAACCCCATTTACAATGTCATGCTGAGTATTCCATAAGTGTTAAGATCCCCATTGGCTTTTCCAAAAAAAAAAAAAGAAAATGTAATAAATCAAATTAATTGAGTTTTGATTTCGGTACCAATGTTTAGGTCCTATCTTCATTCATATCTTTAATTGCCTGAATATGTATTAAGTGTTTCTCTGAGTGTTATCTTTATGCATATCTTTATCCACTCAAGAAAGCACATAAGATCAAGTAACTTTTGAAATAATTAAAAAAAATCAAAGTCTCAAAAAGAAAACGCAAATCAAAAAAATTGATTTGGCACTGGGGACTCGATTTTAAAAGATGCTCTTGTGATTTTTATTCTATGGGGTGAAATTTTGTACTTATGGTTTGCTACATGATTTCGTTGTGTGCTTAATTTGCTCGAATTTTTGGCTATGGACTAAGTTGGGGTTAGAAATTTTTTATATGAATTGTGGGTTGGTAGTGAATTGATATATGTGATTTGGAGTGGACATTTATAATTGGCTCACTTGGTTTTCTTCCCTGATCTTATTCTTCTTGATGGTTTAAATGAATACATGCATTATTGGTGTTCTTTACTCGAGAACTAGCAAAGTTTTGGTGTGGGGGAGTTGATAATTCATATTTTATATATAATTTTCTCCTTCATTTTACCTATTTTTAGGTCTTTGAAATATATTTTTATGAGTAAATAATCATATTATGAAATTTTCAGGTAAAAAATAAAATAGAAGAATTTGGACTCGGATATCTCATATGTGCAATACCTACAGTCCAAGCTCAAGCCCAAAGAAAAAAATAAAGAAGAAAACAGAAAAAAAGAAACAAAGGCCCAACTGGCTGCCCGAGTTCGCGGCCCAAGCATGTGAGGCACGGCCCGGCAACCACGGCCCAGCGGTGCAGTGAAGTTCGGGGCCCAAACATCCCCCCAGCCTGCTCCTCCTCTCATTCTCTCTTCACGCCCAGCCTTGGCCCGCCTTCCCAGCAGCTCGGCCCAATCTCCAGCCCAGCCGCCTTGCCCCTAGCTCCTCTCTTTTGCTCCTTCTCTTTCTCCCTCCGTATGGGCCTAGTGCGCGGCCCATATTGTAGCCTCGGCACCCCATATCAACCTAACTATTTTGTTTATTCCTCCACATACACCACTTGTTAACCTAGACAAAAGCTGATTAAATTTGATGCTTATGACTAGCCATGTTCATGCATGTAACATCCTAAAATTAATTGGAATTGATTCTCATTAAATTTGGGATATCTAAAGGGGTTGGATTTTCCACTATAAAAGGGGCTGTGGGTTGACACACACTCACACATCCACACATGCATTCTTCTCATTCTCTCATCTTCCATATTCTATTTTCTTTAGAGAGTTGAGAGTATTATTGTAAGATAAAATTATTTGGGTTGAGGGGTTATGAAGAAAATAAGCTTTGTTAGCTATTTTTCTCCTCTCTTCTCATCTCATTTGTGAGTTAAATTTAAGAGTTTACATTTGATTATATCATTTGTGTAATTGAGTACAAAGTTTGGACATAGGAAGTGAAATATACCAACTCTAATGGTGTTTTTACTAACTATAGCCGGCTAAACTACTCATTCTAGGACTAGGATGGATCCTTGGTAATAATATTCTTTTGCTAATTTCTTATGGGGTTATTTTTATCTCTTTTACATAATCTTGAGTTTATATTTGATCATAATCTATTTATGCATCTTAATACTAATGTTTAATGATGTTGATTACAATAGTTTAATTTGCTATCTCAAACAAATATTAGACCTTGTAGGCTAATATAATGATTATGTAATTGGACTTCAAATTATAATTATTTCAATTGAATAATTTATGCTATAAATTGGATGAATTATGCCCAAGAAGAATAATTCATGCTAAGCCACTAGATAAATAATCTCATTTGATAATAATAACCATCTTTTTGACTTATGGCCTATTGCTTGTAGCTTGGGTTGAACAAGTGACAAATTGAATCTCCATTTGAATTAATAAATTAATATTGGCATTAAAGGTGAAATCCAAAGTCCTAGATCCTTCTCCTATTGATTTCTCTCCAATTTCTTGACTTGTTTACTCTTATTTTGCTCCTTAATTTATTTTGATAATTGAACTTATAAATTGAATTATTCTTTACAATCAGAAGGATAAATTTAAAATCGCTATTGTTCCTCGTGGGATCAACACCCCTATACTGGCTTGTCTACAATTAACCTTATGCACTTGCAAGTAAAAAGGGTTTTAAAATTAAACATAAAATCCACATCACTAGAGGCTTGTTTTAAGAAATACAATGATCTTCTTAACCTGCAAACAACACCTGGAAAATCTGAGCTAATGCTGGGGGGAATTCTCATATATATCTCCTCACGGAGATCTCCATGGAGGAAAGCATTGTTTACATCTAGTTGCTGCAGTCACCAACCTTTCTTGATAGCCATAGTCATAAAAGTTCTAATTGTTTTTCCTTGTATGGTCAATTCCAGCCTTTTAAGTGAAACCCTTAATAACCAGTCCAGCCTTCACTCTCGTAAGGCTCCCATCTACCTTATGTTTAGCCTTGTAAACCCATTTATAATCAATGTGTGTCTTTCCTGGAGATAGAGATACTGTATACCTCGTTTAGTTTTCATCTAAGGCCAGAATTTCCTTGTCCATGGCCAACTGCTAGCATGTTGAGTAGCCTTACCATAAGTTGTTGGCTTAATAATCTGGAGTTCATCCTTAGACTAAGTCGCTATAGATGAGCAATTTGTAGGTTGTACACAAAAAATTAGTTAAAGTGTGCTGAAACAAAGAGCTTCACTTTCTTGTGCTTGACTGCAACAAGCATAATCTTATAAGTAAGACGATACTCTATGAGGCCTTTTAGATCTTCTTGTATGCATATGATGTAGGAGACTAGGACTAAGGTCTTGGTTCTCTAATTCTCCCACAAATGAAGAGCTTGGATGGGTGACAGTCTCTTGACTAAGGATCCCATGATCATCTTCAACAATCCCTTGTTGTGGATGAAATAAAGGTATATTAGAAATTGTTCTCTTGTGCTAGAAAAGGCAAAATTAGATTCATGGAATATCACATCTTTTAAAATGGAGAAGGTTTGAGTCTCAAGATCCATCACCTTATATATACCCTTTCTCCCCAAAGGGATATGTCAAAAACACACAGGCTTTGGCTCTTGGCTGGAGCTTGTCCTTTCCTTGTTTCAAAGTAGAGATAAAACAAAGGCAACCAAACACCTTTACATGGGTATAATATGTCATTTTCACATGAAGCATCTCATATGGAGTTTTATTTTGCAACAGCTTAGTAGGCATGCTGTTTATCCAATAAGAAGTTGTGAGTACACAATCTACCCCAAAACTTTAAGGGTGGAGAGGATTGAAATAGCAAAGCTCTGGAGACTTCTAGCAAGTGCTTGTGCTTCCTCTCTACTAAACCACTTTGTTAGGCATTTGTATATAGCTAGTTTGATGAAGTACGCCTATCCTAGCAAAGAAGTCTCAGATCTCATTGCCGTTGCTCAATTCTATAAGCATTATCAGTCCCAAGAACTTTAACATGGGTAGCAAACTGAGTCTTCAGTTTGAGCCGTTGTCACAAAAGTCCTCATGATTGAAACAACTTCATCCTTGGTCATCAAGGGATAAGTCCATGTGGCCCTCATGTAATCATCTATAATTGTCAAAAAGTATCTGTTTTGCGTATGGGCTTTGGGTGTGGTAAGGTCCCCAAGTGTCAATTGCAAAAGCTCAAAGGCATTGACAGAAGAAATATGACAATTTGGCAAAAGGGAGTCTATGTTGTTTAGCTTGAGGGTAAATGGCACCAATGAACTTCGTATCTCTATGGAAAGACAATCCTGATTTAGAAACAATTCTCACCTTATCATAAGACATATGACTAAGTCTTTTGTGCCAAACACTAAGACTAGCTACACAAATAACCTTATTTGAACTATCAACAAAATACTTGTTTAAGTCCCCTTGACTGTGAACCTGCAAGACTTGCAATCCTTTTGCATATTATCATGCTTGAGCTTGGTTATCTACATTGTTTCTTTATCCAAAACATATCATTCTAGAATTTCCTTACCAATAAGCACCAGCCTATTTAGAAAAGGGGCCTGAAGCATACACATGGTCTTAATAAACTGCACAACATATCTGAGCTATTCACATAACTTCTTTACATATAATAAATTGAATTTAAAGGAGGAATTAGCAAGACATAACTTAGTACCGAATTAGAAGCTATTCTTAACTTTCCTTGGTCTTGGTAGGCAGGTTCACTAACACTGGATGCTCAAGTAAGGACAAATCATGCTATATAGACTGATTGGAACTCATGTGTTCACTAGCACCTGAATCTAAGATCCAAGTTTCGTGGTTTAAAACACAGAAGTAATGTCCGTCATTTAGGGCATAACTGATGCCTACCATATTAATTGTTGAAGTTATCATTTCCAGTACATTTTGGTTCAGTGCTTCTATTCATTTCCTGCTGTGAGATTTGAGAGAAACTATAGAAACTACTTAGACTGTTCTTGGTTTAGTACTAGTAGTATGGTGGCAGTATTTGCAGTGAATGGATACATGTTTTCTGCTAAGTTTCCTTGTTCTTCTCATACATTATTTGCAAACCTGAAGTTCCTAGGTTTCCCACCTTGCCTATTTGAGTTTGGACAACCATGGAGTTATAGCATTTGTCCATGGTGTGAGCACTCCTTTTGCAATGGTCGTAGAATAACTGTGATTTTCTTTCCTCTTGTCTTCTTGAAGCAAAGGATTTCCTAGCATTGTTGCTGGCATTAGCACTGTAAGGACATACTTTCATTTTGAAACTAACTCCCCGACTTACCTGCCTTTGCCTCTCTTACGGCACTAGCAAGCAATAAATTTGTCTTGGAGATGGCAGAGGAGACACCATGAGTATATTGCCTCAAATAGTGGTGTTGTTCTCATTGAGACCCATAAAGAACTATATTATTTTCTGATCTTGGTGATAAGCTTGGAATTTGGTGTTCACATCACACTCGTACTTGGTGCAATCGCACCTTGGGAAAGCATTGGAAGTAGTGAATTCATCCCATACATTCTTGTCCTTATTGAAGCAAGAGATATATCCATATCACCTCAATAATGCAAGAAACCTCTTTTTGTGCTTAAAAATGCCTAGGTTATCCTATTGGCCTTACCTTTCATTGAGCCCATTATATACTTCACTTGTTTCACAAAAGAGAACTCTGATGAGCAAAATTCAATAGCCTTGACAAGCCCATGTCATTACTTCGCTGCGAGTAGGGTAGAAAGGGGAGGTTCGTGTTGGTGTTGGTTTTGCATAAGAACCTTCAATAAATGAGATCTTATGCTTTGCTGAAAGTGCAATCCTCATAGAATGCTTCCAATTGCCAAAATATTCTGCATTGAACATATATGCAGCTAAAAGCTACCCTGGATGATTAGAAGGATGTAAAAAGAGAGGATCCAAAGCTTCGATCTGTACATTTCCATCTACTATTACAGCCTTTGCATAGGATTTCATGCAAGAAATCAATAGATCGCACAGATTGAATGCATGAATTGCAAAATTAGGGCTCGATTGATTGATTGAGCAAAACAATCAATTGAAGAAGAAAGCAAGTAAATTGTGTTTGGGAGATTCAGGATAGATCAGTTGATGGTACAAAACAATCAATCGAATAACAAGATAAATAAAGAGAAGTGATTCAAGACCCTAGTCTTGCTCTGATACCATAAAGAACATTTAGAGAGAGAAGTGCATAGTGGGAGAGAGAGAGAGAGAGAGACAAAGAGAAGATGAGAAAGAGCTTATTTAATCATATTAACTGAAAAACAGAGTTTTTACAACTAGCTCAAGGCTATATATGCAAGAGGAAAACAGTTCTCCTTTCCCAACAGAAATTAGTTATAACGGAAAAAAAAAAAAGAGAAGAATTTGGAGCCCTGCTATATTAACAATCAGCTATTATCTCATACAA
This sequence comes from Carnegiea gigantea, assembly GCA_029747015.1. Classification (NCBI taxonomy): domain Eukaryota; kingdom Viridiplantae; phylum Streptophyta; class Magnoliopsida; order Caryophyllales; family Cactaceae; genus Carnegiea; species Carnegiea gigantea. The sequence goes on from JAKOGI010000710.1 coordinate 293,954, forward strand.
GACAAAAAATGGGTGCTTGGATTGCAATGCAAAGAAATTATCTTTTGTAGGGATAAGGGTCCCTTTGAATTTAGTGATTGCAGGTATCATCGGTTTTCGGTCCTGAGTGTTTCTACTTCCTAAGAGCATCTGCATTGGTGATCCAAAAGTTTGAATCCACATCATCCCACAATCCAATCTTTTTTCTCTTCTCTGCATCCCTTGGATCAGCAAATAAAATAATGCATATGGACCCCACCACAAACATACTATTTGGTTGTATACTTTTATTTTGTGTATTTGTGTGAATAATTGTAGATTACTTATGAGAATATTTTCTATAAAAACTGAATAATTCATCTATAATAACGAATTTTTTTATAAAAAGAGAGTTTGTATGTGTAATTGTAGATTACCAATTTGGATTTCTATGTATAATTGTAGATTACTTATGACGACATTTTTTCAAAAATTGAATAATTGACCTATTGTAATGAATGTTTTTTTGGAGTATGATATCAAACTTAAATAAAAAAACTAAAATAATAGAAGCTTGATTTTTAAAAAAAAAAGAAGAACACAATACGTCTGTTTACAATAAAATTAAAAAAAAACAATAGCTGCACTAAAAAAATTAATAATACAAATACAACAGTTTAACTTAAAAATTATATTAGAAGATGTCATTTACGACCTACCTCTGTGTCAGTTCCACATTTCTTCAACCAAATCGGTCTAGAGACGCACATGCGTTTCGGGGTCTTGAACTTCCATCATTCTACGTAAGTAAGTCTCATAGCACGAATGAACATTACATCGAACAGTCAGCTTTGGGGTAGTACCATTTAGTTGCTCGTAATCGAACGTAAGGTCGTACAAATCTCGCTCATCCTCAACAATCATATTGTGGAGTATTACACATGCTTTCATTATCAACGACATGACTTTCTCCTTCATGTACTGAGCAGGGCCACGAACTATGGCAAAGCAAGCTTGTAGCACACCAAAGGCTCGCTCGACATCCTTCCTAACTGCCTCTTGACGTTGAGCAAATAGTTTTGCCTTTGGACCTTGCAGAAGGGGGATGGTTTTCACAAAACTCGCCCATTTCGGATAAATACCATCCGATAGAAAGTATTCGATTTTGTACTCGTGACCATTGACGATGTACTCGCATTTTGGAGTACGATCTTGATACAACTCATCGAACACTGGAGAACGGTCAAGGATATTTATATCGTTAATACTTCCAGGCATTCTAAAGAAGGCATGCCATATCCATAGATCATATGACACAACCGCCTCAAGAATGATTGTCGGCACCTTATAGACCCTTTTAGCAAATGCTGCTTTCCAAGCTATCGGGCAGTTCTTCCACCCCCAATGCATATAATCGATGCTTCCCAACATACCAGGAAAGTCATGCTCATTCCCTACAGCCAATAGACGATCAACATCGGCTTCGGTTGGTTTCCTTACATACTCTTCTCCAAATACTGCAATGACACCTTTAGCAAACTTTTTCAACCATTGTAGTGATGTGCTTCCATCAATCTTCAAATATTCGTCGACGCAATCGGCAGATATACCATAAAAGCATCTTCAAGGCTGCGGTGCACTTGGTCAGTGGCGTCAACCCGCGGTTCCCAACTGTATCATACTTCAACTGCAAGTAATCAGAATAATTTCCTAGTGCCTCCATTATACGAATGAATAGATGCTTGCGCATTCTAAATCTTCAGCGAAAATATTGCTCATTGTAAATGGAATCCTCTGCAAAGTAGTCTTTGAATAAGCACTCATGCGCTTCTTGTCTATCTCTCCTTATAAATCTTCTCTTCGCTCGAGGCAAGGAGGATGAAGGCCTCAAATCTTGTGTAGCTTGCAAAACCTTTAGAACGAATGCCATATCTTGGTTGTCAGTCTCATCATCAAGTAAATCTTCCACAATAGGCATAATCTCTTTAGCGAAATCTTCTAATATTAACCTTAGACCATCCGATGATGATGAGGAGGACATGTGCGAGGAGCCTGAGGAAGATGAATCTTGTACAAGAGGTGTCAAATTTACATTCTCATTTTCCATTGCTAAGCACCTGTGTACATATTCATTAATTAAAAAGAACATGAACATAAGTAAATTACACATTGAAAGAACTAGAAGTAACAAAACATAAGTTAAACACAAATGATTCCAATTAACAAAACATAAACTTTGATTGCATAACTAATTTAAATGGATACAACTGAAAAAACATAACCTATTCATTGCATAAACTATTCGTTACAAGTAACAAAACATACCTAGAGGCAAGTACACTAATTTAAATAAGAAAGGTTCATCTAAATAGCTAAAGGATGATAGACTACTAATTTTGGGGAGGATTTCCCATTCTTTTCTGTCTAATTTCTTCCTTCATCATTCTAAAGTAAGCAGCATCTTCTTCAGATAGGGCTAAAAGGTCTATCAACATTATCTGGTCGTCATATTGCCTCTCCTTAAGGGCTTGCTTCCTTAACTCCAACTCAGACTTGATGTCCATGCGTTTTTGAGCCTCATCTCTAAGGCAAACTACTTCTTGAGCTGCAGTTGCCTTCTTATCAACTACGGTTACCAAGTTACGAAATATTTCGACCTTCTCATTAGCTGTGGAACCCATTGTAGAAAAGTGATTAGTCATCAAATCAACCACAACATTGTTTGCCTTTTGCTGGAGTTTTCTGTTTGCAGCTTTCCTCCCAATGGGGCGGACAATTCCATCAATTTCAACTTCAAGCTCTTCATCAGCGGGGGTAGAGGGGCTAGAATATCCTTCCATTTCATTGACTTTTGGTCATTTCAACTCTCCTCCATCTAGAGTACCACGAAATGTCCTCCATTTGGGCTGATCCTTAAGCAAATAGTACCAATGCTCTAAATCAAATTTCCTCCCCACCCTTTTAAGAAACGTCTCATGAGCACGATTTATAATATCTTCCATACTTGACCCACTCATATTATTATGTTCCATTTCATCAATGATTCCGACCCATTTGTTCACTAATGGGTAACCTCAATTCCAATGAGCATTGCAAGTCTTTCCCGTTCTCCGCATAGCTCCTTTTGGGGCATGTGTGTTAAAGTTGGTTGCCCCTTATGCCAAAAAGATGTTTTCTTTTGGTCGGTTGCGGTAATAGGATCAGCACTTGTGTTAATCCAAGTAGTGATCAACCGTTTATCCTCTTCCGTTGACCATTTTTGACCCCTACACTACTCCCCTCTACACCATCCCCTTCCAACTCATCATTAGTAGGATCATTACTAGTCTGAGGTGGCCTTACAGTTGCAATTGATCCGGTTGGTATTGATAAGGGTGCAGAGTTGCTTGCACTCGAGACGTAATTAGGTGGGAGTAGTGGGTAATAAGGTGGGTGGTAATAATGTGGATGGTAAGGATAGTTTGGTGGAGTATGATATGGTGGGGGTTGCAAGTGGGTATTAGTAGGCACACTTGGGTTACTACGCTCAACATTCTCTACTTCATCATTCCCGTCAAGTAAACTTATAAAAGTACGGGGGGGATTCGGATCCATATAGGCACAAATGATACCTACATACATGAAACATTTTTGTTTGGGTTATAAATTGCATAATTTCTAACATTTTTATTCACGATTATTCTAATAATAACCATATTACTAATAATAACCATAATTCCTAATATGTTACTAATAAATTTTTCATATAAATCTGAGCTAACATAAATAAATTTAAGCATTTACACATAAATTTAAACATTTAAACATTTCAACTAATATGAGCTAACATAAACGTCACTAATAACTTTATTAAACATTTAACCAATATGAGCTAACTTAAACGTCACTAATAACTTTATTAAACATTTAACCAAGTGAGGTATTTTTCATTTCAATCTTTTTAATCATTCCCACAATATTAAAAGTAATGGAAGTAACTATACATCATATTACACATTTAACCATATTACTAATAATAACCATAATTCCTAACATGTGACTAATAAATTTTTCATATCAATCTTTTTTCATATCAAACATTTTTATATTCCCTAACATATTAAAATTAATGAAAGTAACTCATACATCATATTAAACATTTAACCATATTACTATTAATAACCATGGTTCCTAACATGTTACTAATAAATTTATTAAACATTTAAACATAAATTTAAACATTTAAACATTTAAACATAAATATGAGCTAACATGCATAAATTTAAACATTTAAACATTTAAACATAAATATGAGCTAATATAAATAAATTTAAACATAAATTTAAATATTTAAACATTTAAACATAAACATGAGCTAACATGTCACTAATAAAATTTAAACATTTACACATTTAAACATAAATACATTTTTCATATCAATCTTTTTTCATCCTTTTTCAAAATCCCTAACATGTCACTAATAAATTTATTAAACATTTAACCAAGTGAAGTATTTTTCATTTCAATCTTTTTAATCTTTCCTATGATGTTAAAATTAATGAAAGTAACTCATACATTATATTAAACATTTAACCATAATACTATTAATAACCATAGTTTCTAACATGTTACAAGTAATTTTTTCATATCATTCTTTTTTCATATCAAACATTTAAACATAAATTTGAGTTAACATAAATAAATTTTAACATTTAAACATTTAAACATAAAGTTAAACATTAAAATATTTAAATATAAATATGAGCTAACATTTAAACATTTATACATTTAAACATAAATACATTTTTCATACCAATCTTAAATTGATTACAAATTAAATAATTTAAACATAAATATGAGCTAAAGTTAACTATAATTAACCATAAATTAATTTACTTCACAAATAAATGTATAAACTTAAATTGACAACAAATTAACTAAAATATATCATTATCATTGCCATAAATAAAAATTTTACACATGAAAATAAATAAATGTATAAACATAAATTTGACTAGTAAAATTACTTACAAAATCCCAAACTTCTTTCTTCTCTCTCTTGCTTGAAAGACAACCTTTTCCACCACTTCAAAATTTCATGAAAATATGAGAGATAGAAGTGTATGTATTTTTAAATGACAAATTGTACATAATATGTTGAGTATTTATAGAACTAATTTCCAAAAATTAAAAAAAAATACACAACTAGCCGTTTAAAAGAGCTGCAACAGCTAGCTTGGCACATTTCCCAGCTTTCTCCTTTTTTTTCCTCCCATTTTCGATGCCCCTTCCCTCAAAAAAAAAAAAAAAAGCAGCTTTGTCCCCCAAAACGATGCCGTTTTGGGGGGACGTGGCACCCAAAAAAAATGGAAAACTGGGCGCGGGCGAACTGGGGCTACGGGCTGGCCTCACGAGCGAGTTGGCTGGCCCAGCGTTGAACTGACAAAGCTTGAACCGTGGGAGCAATGCAGATGCTCTATGGTTGTCAACTTGTCATGCATCTCATGGAGTCTTTATGTTGCAAGTTCTTGTGGATTGGTTTCCCTAGATACGAGGAAACCGATAAATGTGAGCCCTAGGAAACTGGCCAATGTGAGTTGGCAATTTTTGCGTCAACTATACAAAAAGTGGGCTGAACTTTAAAGAGCTCTTGGGCCAGAATAGGGCTCTTTATCTGAAGTGGTTGCAGACGCTTATTCATGAAGAGACCATTTTTTCTATTTAGGCAAAAGCATATTTGTTGCAGGGGTGTGATATCTTCACTGTCACCGCTCATTCAATTAATGCTTGCGGATGGAGGAGTTTACTCCACATGAAGGATGAGTTTGAGTGGGTGTCTGGTGAGTTGCAGAACGCTTGGTTGGAAGCTTGTCAAGCTGGTGAGAAGCTTAATTTAAAAAATTCTATGAGCTATTCTATTACCAAAGTAGAATCGGTAGAGGACTGTCTGAAAAGGATAGGGTTGGGATCAACATAAATACATTGGAAGTGTTTGGTAATAACAGCTGTTTGAGAAAAAATAGCTATTTGAGATGATTTTAGCTATTTTGACTAAGTCAAACAGCTAAACAATATTTGGTAAAGAGCTGTTTGCAATAGCTGTTTGGCCCCAAAAAACTCTTTTTGAAAAAGCTATTTTCATTAGCCTTTTGAGAAGAATTTTTTGTGGAAATGACATAACTGTTCATAAGTTTGGAAAAATTACACACATTTCATTAAAAACTAATTCATAAATAAAGGTATGTGAAAATTTACCAACATATTTTTTAAAAACAGCTAATTTTTACCAAACACTTTTTCTAAAAACAGCTAATTCAAATAGTTAATATAAACAGTTAATTGAAACAGCTAACAGCTAACAGCTAATACAAATAGCTAATAGCTGTTTATCAAACAGGGCCATTATCTTGCTTGCCATACAATATAGATTTGTGACTAGTAAGTTTCTGATGTCCAAGTGTATAGCAGTGGAAAATGTATGTGCCTTCTGTTCTACACTAGCGAAAGATACATGTGATCATTTTTTTTTTGGTTGTCCTACTACTCAAAAGATCCAGGCGGCCTTGTTGGTTTGGGCAAAGATGCGACCTGAACGTTGGAAAATCAGACAAGAGGATGTGGTGTACTAATCAGTGCACGGGTAATACTCATACCAACAAATAGAGAAGAGGACTCCTCGCTGCAGCTGTACATGAAGTCTAGCCGGAGAGAATTAAGAGAAAATTTCACAATTGTAGTGCTAAGTCAATAGTTAAATATATCCGATATTTTGTCTATGCAGGCTGGGAAATTTACAAGGGATTGGGATGATCTTATGTGTAGATCTATTTGGTCTAATTATCTATATACAGTATGTGCTATTTTGGGGACATTAATAGTAATTATTTACCTTTTTCCAAAAAATAAATAATTTGATGAACATTAGTATTATGAATGGAAATGGACAAAGTGGAAAAGATGGCAAAATTGTTCCATTTTATCGATCTGACTATCTAAATAATGAACAAACCGTTTTATCAGTAGCATTTGGCAATCGCTAACTTCCAGTCATCCATGTTTTTAATCAAACTTTTATTCATCTGTTGCTCGTTTGTGATGACGAATAGCCAAAATTTGCAGGATAAATTCAACTTTCCTTCTAATAGATCTATTTGTTGCATATATTGTGCTATTATTATTAGTATTGATGAATTTACAAAGAGTTTGTGTAATGAATTTTTAATAAACTTATGATTATTCATAACATAAATTATGTTCTAATAAATTTAGGGTAAGGGGTTATTATTAATTTTCTGGCCACTATACTAGTTTTGTTTTAAATGATAAACAGGCTCTTGTAACAACATCACAGGGATGAGAGTTTAAGTTCAGGCACATTTTGTAAATGCCCTTATTGAAACTACAAATACCTTGAATTAGCACAAAAAGATTTATTTAAAAAAAAAGATAACACAATGTCGTACATGTGCTTCAGCACTTGTTTCCCTCGAGTAATTTTTCTTCTTAAGGCCTTGATTTTGAGTCTTATGAACGAAGAAAATTTTATTAAAAAATGTTTCAAAGTTTGAAAGTGTCTTAAACAATTGCTAAAACAGCCAGTTTGCGTGACTATTTTATTTCAGTGGCTAAGAAACGGTCATATAATATGCTCTTTTATTAGTGTCTAGCTTTAATAAACGAATAGTGGATCCACTTCAATGACAACAAACAGAGATGCCCCCGGGGGGGAAAGCTTGAAGATCGGCCACGTGATTGTTCCATTATGCTTTAGAAGTAACAATGACTAAAAAAATCGCTTTTCATAAATTATAAACTCAAGCCAGTTGCTATCATTGCACGCCATTAACAAAGAGGGATGAAAGACAAAGGCGGGTAGAGATGGTGCAGGATATTTTCCTACCAACTTAAGCTTTGGATATCATGTCCATACCTCTGGCCACGGAGGCTCATGCAGACTATGTTATGTGGGAACCCAAAGCAGATGGTGCTTTTAAAGTGAAAATGGCATACCATTTGACCAGGAGAGCACATTTTCTCCATGAAGGGTCCCCCCAAGCGAGTACTTCAGGCCACCATGATGGAAGATGGGAGAGATTATGGGAGGCAACTGCAGCACCGAGAACAAAGAACTTCATTTGGAGAGCTTGTCATGGTAGTTTAGCCACCCGAGTGAACTTGCATAAAAGAGGATTAGAAGTTGATATTTATTGCCCTCTGTGTGGTGAGGATTATGAAGCTATGACACACCTTTTGATTGACTGCAATTGGGCAAAATTAGCATGGAGAATGTCTCCTTCTCAATTTGAAATTGGGGAGCGAGAGGCAAAGGATTTTGGTATGTGGTGTCATCTTTTATTTGAGAAGATGGATAAGGACCAGAGGGGATTATTCTCAACGATTGCCAGCTCTATATAGAGGACGAGAAATGAATGGGTATTTAAGAAAAAGAGGTGGAACATCATTAAAACCTTGCAGGTGGCAGTGGATGGATGGCAATGCTTTAGGGATGCCACAGAGAAAGAAATGCCCTCGTGCTGCACAGAAGAAGAGCTCAGAGAGATGGCTCCTGCCGAGCGAAATGCTGTACAAAGCAAATGTGGACGCTGCTCTAGACAAAGGGCATTGAAGAGGATGGGGATTAATTATCCGATACTCAAAAGGTGATCATTTAGTAGTAGCATGTGTCAAGACAGAGGTGAACTGGGATGCAGAAACAATATAGGCCTATGCTGTATTTCAAGGGCTGAAGATTGCTTGGGAAGCTGGCATGCGAGATCTGGTGATGGAATATGGCGTTTTGAGAGTAATTTAGGCACTTCAGGGAAGCAAAAGAAGATCATATGCTAGCGTCTTTACTGATAAGGCTTTAAGTCTAGCTCCTTGGTTTAATGTCATTTCTTTTTGCCATGTAAATCGATCTACCAATAGTGTAGCTCATGAACTAGCACAGCATGCTTTCAGTCTGGATGGGGAAAGGGTTTGGTTAGAGGAGGGACCGAATTGCATTACCAATCTTGTTGAGAAGGAAACACCGCATGATGTAATTTGATTTCGTTGAATGAGTAACCCATCTTCCTCCTTAAAAAAAAATAAATAAATAAAACAAAGAGGATGGAAGCATGCAAAACTTTCCGGTTGATTAGTTGCTAACGGACACTAATGTCAAATCCCTGCCTACACCTTCAAACGTTGAATATCAAACATCTATTTCACTACAAGAAAACAGTGAAAAAGTGATTATTTTTTACCAAAATTTGTCCATATTTTAATAGAAAATGACAATTGTTATGGAATTTTTAATAGAATTTATGGTTGTCAAAAAATCACTTGTCGAATTTAACCTTTTGGCCGACCCATCACAATTAGTGACGGACCAATTTTGACGAATTGAAAACCGGCCAAATTCGGAGTGACGGACCACACTGACGGGCTGTCATGTTAGTCAATACAATAGTAATACAAATATTGACGAACTGATACTCTGTCATTATATATTTTGACGATCATTTTGATAGAAATCATTGCCCATGATAATGTGGATGACTTTTGGAATTATGATGGTGCGGAAAATTTTGATAGGTGCAATCGCAGAGTCCATCACAATTTGTGACGAACCATATTTATTCTGTCAAAATTGTGATCGAGTTGCGTCAAATTTTCTGTCAAATATTGTGTTAAATTTTGAGTTTTTTTTTTCCATTTTCAAAATATGCTAAGTGGAATAAAATACTGCAATAAGTGAAATAATTTTGTTCAAAAAGTATAAACGATGTCTGTTATTAAAACACTATAGTAATTAGTACATAACATTGTTCCAATATGAAATAGTTCATGCACAAATTGAATTACACAAAATTAGTTCCAAACTAATATCAGCAGAGAGTAAAATCGATGATGGTAGGTGAAACATGTCAAAACCTAAAAGTTTAACAAGCTGTTCGTAACAATTACGCCAAAATATAATTTAAAATACATTTATCAAACTAATTAGTTATCATTAGCCAAATTTGGGTGGTCGGCTTGTCGAAGATAACCCCCCTCACCGACGAACACCCTGCTCCGCCACGATCGCAACCCCCGACACCCACTCATCTCCCAACATTTATTGCCCACAACCCCTAAGTTTACCATCCACACCTACTTGTCGCTGGAAATGTACTGCCCACAGCCCAAACGTATTGCCGACACTCACCCGTAGTCGGAAGTTTACTTCCCACACCCACTTGTTGCCGAAAATTTACTACCCACAACCTTGCCACCCCAGCATCGCCAGAAAGATTTAAGACACCGAACTTGCCAGGGAATCGGAAACTCAGACATGTCTGGAACCTACACCTTTATTCGCTTTCAACCTCACTGGGTGCATTTATGGATCTGAAATTGCAAAATAATTTCGCCTGAGACCTCTTCCAAGTGCTTGAGTTATGGCCTAAGTAGAGCTGGTGAGCTTCATTTATACGAGCTCAACTTATTTAATTTTTGTAGAACACATCTGATAATTGTGATGGATCAGGTCACAATATGTCAAAAATTTTGATAATCTTTCATAATTTATGATGGCAGCAGAACAGGTCCATCTATTCACTCATGAACGAATGTTGACAGACAATCTCGTCAAAAATGGATGTTCTCCAAACTTTTACCTCAAGATCTACAAATGAGTTGTCCGTCAAAATCATTTTGTTTCCATCAATTTTCCTGTCAAAACCACTAATGGACCATCTTTCTGTCAAAATTTCCATCAGAATTAGCCTGATCTCTGGTAGTTTTTCTTGTAGCAATAAGAGAAACTTAGTGCTAATATTCATCAGTTAATTACAATAATAAATTTCATCTAGCACTGCCTAAAAAAAAGAAAAAAATGTTGGCATTGTCATATGTAGGCCAATTACTAGCATAATAAAATAAATCAATAGTATTTGCTACAGACAACACCACTATATAGTAACATAAAAAGTAATTTTAGTTAGTAGTAGTTAACTAATTTGGCATATATAAGTTCTTTTAAATGAAAACAATAACTTGCCAGTATTAAGGGTTGTTAGACTTAGTAACACGAGGTAATTCTAGTAGTCCAACATTTAGTCCTCTTGAATAAATTCTCGAATTCTAATGTAATCTTGTTAATGAAAAATGTTTGTGATAGAAGAGTTCTATATGAGCCACGGAAGTTTGATCTGATTAAATGGAGGATCAAATCTTTCATCCCCAAAAAAAAATTAAAAAAAAAAATGTCAAGCAATCCCTTGACAATGGTGGAAATTAAGCTGAACCTTGATAAACTTCAGTCCATTGACCAGTAGATGAGGCGAGGAATGGGCCCAGTACGCCAAAAGGCATCACCTTCGGTTTGCATATATTTTGTGGACATTTAACCTTCCCGTGGACCATATCATTGCCATTGTGCAGTTCCATTCAATTCAAAGTCTTTAAAAAAAAAAAAAGAAAAAAAACTAGAAATAACATTAATCGTGATACCTAAAGTAAATCTCTTTAGTCAATGCAATTTACAGTTTTGTCAACCACTATTCTAAGGGCGATGGTTAAGGTTTTAATAACTTTAATCTAGTACTATATATCAAAGAAATGTTGTCAACCATGCTCTTCCCTTAATTTATGGAGACTAAGTGATCTAGGACCATTAATATCATTATCTGAGCAATCACAGCCTTTCAATTTTTCTTTTTAAAAAAAAACACATGTTGACTTTATAGAGGCAAACTTAGCAACTCTTTTGATTTGGTAACTGCCCATTCCCACGCTTCTCTCTTCTCTCCGCTCCTTCACTACTTATTCTTCTTCATTAATGTTTTGTTAGAGCATATGCAGTGGTGATCCATAATTTTGGATCACAAGTGAGGGTCTACACTCTCCGCATCATCACACAAGCCAACATCTTCTTTCTTCTCTATATCCTATGGATCTTCAAACTTGGATCACCAAATAAAATAATATTTTATAGACCCTACCACTAACATATTATTGGGTTTTAGACTTTTAACGACTTAGTTGGCCAAAAAAAAAAAAAGAAAATGTGTTTTGGGCGGATCACAGCCATGAGATGAACCATGGGGCGAGTGAAGCGGATCACTGATGCATGGTGGTTTTTGGACCGTGAGGTAAATTTTAGCCCATGAGCCTTGCATTGCAGGTGCTCTTAGTGTGTGATCTCGATTTATTGCATTGGCTGCCCCCCTCCCCCCTCAATTATAGTATGGGAGAGGTATTTAGACAGGGATTGAGAGGTTTGTAAATCGAGTTTGTAATTCGGGCTGAATCATTGTGATCATCTTTGATTAATGGAATACATGTAACTTTATCAATGTTGTTAGAGTCGGTGGAGGTGTCACTCCTACACGTAACACTTATGTTTATTATTCTTCTTATATGCCTTATTTTTCGATCTTATTTTGTATAAGTCGGGGTTTAAACCCGAAATTTTTTTCTTGAATATCATTTTGGTTGGTGTTCACCTTCCCCCTTTTTATTGATAGTTGGATATTCTTCCAAATCCCTTTCGTTGATTTTCGTCATTTGGTTCTCGTGGTTTCTATCAGTTTAGGGGAGGGAGCATTGGTCCTTTATTTTTCTTAAGTTCTTTCACGCTTTTTATTAAATTCTAAGTGTTTTCAGATAAACATTATTAGAAATAAAGTGTTAATAACGAGATTGTCACTGGATTGTCGGCTTCTATAGGTCACAGGACTTTCTGCTTCTATAGTTCTATTGAATCATTATGTGAGTGAGATGATATCACTGCAACGTGGGTCTTTCGAAAATGGGCATAATTTTTTTTTTTTAGAGGTACTCTAAATGTTGTTAACCTACATGTTTATGTCGTCCTGACATTCTGCCTCACGTTAGGTTACCCTACATGTTTCAATAGACTATCAAGTTTAGCTTTAATGTGTTATGTTAATTTTAATAATGTTTCTTTTTAATTGTTTAGCCTCCATTTGTCTATGATTTTAGTTTGCATTTGTGACTTCCCTTTACTTTATCATTTTTGTTAATGTGGGGTTGATTTCTTTTAGTCTAATTTTGTTTTGAAACTTCATCCCAAAAAAAAAAGTTTAAAATCTTTTTTCTTAATTTTTTTAAGGGGTGTATGTAAGAGGTGCTTTACAACAACTGTTTACGTGTTATGGGTAACATGAATGTGGAACATTTAATTTGGTTCTCTATTCTATGAAGAGATTAACCAGTAAAAACAAGATGATCAATTAGGGCATATTTGAATACATTTAGGCATTCAAAATAATTCGTTATTTTCTTCTGTTTGATGAATATAGACTCAATTCCATTTTGCAGGAAAATTTGAAGTATTTACAAATTCGGATGTGCATATTGTTATAATGCAGACAAAAGGAAAGCCTTCCTGACATACAATGCAAAGGATAAAAGTAAATTGAATATTAGATCCAATTCCAATTGCATCATCATTATCAACTGATTATTGATACTTTTTAACCGGTGAAGTTATAGTGTACTTTAAATTAAACATTTCATAAATTAAATGATTATTTAATGATATTTTAAAGGATTATGTAGTTATTCAAAAAGTTAATTATTGAATAATGCACGTGTTTTAATTAGAGTTTGACCAAAGTCAACAGAGAAATCAATATGTGGGATTTGAACATACATCATACAATAGAGGACACTAATGAAAGTTAACGGATTACATTCCATTGATTTTGGTCATATAAGACAAGAGGGCATTGTGGTATATGAATTTTGTTTTAGGTACTATTAAACTGAATAGATTTCCTAGTTAACTGAGAAATATAGCTGCTAAATATCCGAAAATCTAATATAATATAATATAATCTATTATATTATAAAAGAAATGTTGCCTTGACTTGAATAGGAGGAATTTTCAGAGCTTTCGTCATGTATAGCCATGAGATCAATTTTTAAATTCATCTGAACCATCAATTGCCTAAATCATTTTTTCCCTCCTAAAAAAAAGGGTTGTAACTACTTAGTCATCTTAAGCACACTTCACAATGATTTCACAATTCACGGCCCTCTCTCCTAAAGCTCCCTCTGTTATTCCTTCTCAGCCTCCCGTTAACAATTAGCATGAATGTTAGAGCCAGACACCTAGAATGGCGCAACCCCACTATCCTCCTCTCACTGGAATCCAATCTTGATCAACCACTTAATTTATGATTCGAAGTCCATCAATACTTCCATGGGTGATCCACAGCCACCTTGCCGTAAACATGGATATCTCTGCAATTGACCGTTGCAGTTAGCTCCACCAACAACCAACCGCTGGAGTAGCCATGGGGTACCTTTGGTTTTTGTGAGCCTTTTTTTGGGGGTGATTTGTACACATTTGGACTTATTTTTGGGTTTTGTCTGTTGTGCTGCTTCTTCATGCTAATCAAGGGTTTGTGATTCAACTGACAACTAAGATAGGATGTGCAGGCCTAGATAGGGTGTTTCCAATTTCGACTTGATGAATTATTTTTTTGTCTGAGTCTATGACTTGGGTTTTGTGGTGGGGGATTATACATGAGAGTTATGTTGTCAAGTTGGGTAGTGTGAGATTTGACATAGTTGTTCTGGATGAAAAAAGCTGCTGAGACACACGCTTAAGGAGAAAGACTTTGCAACCGGAGTGAGCCAAGGAGCCGAGTGACGTGTCAGCGCTACTAATTGAGAGCCAACACGTAACTACAGATATACAGTTACCCAGTTATAGGCTCCTTTGAGGTTAGGATGGGCCAGATGGCTAAAGCAATGATGCTTAAGTGGGTCTTGAAGTGGCTACATATCAAACATTGGTTCTCTGGGAGGAATGTCCTTAGATGGATTCCTTTAATATATGTAGAGCTACACATTAGTATTTTATTTTGGCACATTGTTCAGAGCTCTGTTCATGATTACTTAATAATGTTAAACTTTATAGTTCTGTTTATAATATGTTTGCTTCGAATGTTGTGATTTTGGCTCAAATGTCGTTATACATTGGCCAAATAGGTCAAGGATATTAAGTTCCTATATCAAATGCGGTGGTTAATTAGATCTATTTGATGACTTTTGTATTAGTAATGTATATCGATACTGTCCATCCACTATCAGTAGTGGGATTTATCTATTTTGATGAGAGAGCTCTTAAAAGAAATATTGAAGAATGACATGGTGTTTTTTAAATTTTTAGCTACATGAATTTTTTTAACTCACATATCGACTCTTAAGGGCCGGTTTAGCATTTGTGTTTGGTGATGAAATCTAATTTCTTTAGATATTTAACTATCATTATTAGTGCCCAACATTTTAACATTTGCAACTTTTTCTTTGGGTGCCTTGAAAATTTTGTAGGTTGTGTCTACTGGGAAAGAAATTGTACAACCTACATGCAAGACATTTCTTTTTTCTTTTCTTTTGAAAAGAAGAAGCTAATATTGTGTTGTGAATGCTCGTGATAAATGTCGATGTTTTTATTATTGTAATAAATTTTTTTGAAAGTATATTTATCACGTATTGGCAAGTGCAAAGAACAATATAACTATGTATTTAAGTTCGTTTTAATCCATACCTTTATTAGTTTATTGACAAATTTTCTTATGCAACAAAAAATATTTTCAACCATGCCTATGGAACACAGTTTCACATCATGCATAGGGAATAGTTTTATTTGTAATGATGCTTTTTCATTGGTTGGAGACATTTGCCCCCTCTTTGGGGGAGGGGTTATAGTTATCTTTGTAAAAATCGTGGTTTAAGATATTAACCCTCCCCTAACTCAGGGAAGGGGTTAAGATATTGTTAGCTTTATTAAAGACTTTTAACATAACATATTGTGTAGTCTATGGATCAAAACTTTCAATTATTATGCTTGATTCATCTTAATATTTTGTAGACTAAATAATTGTAGGATGCTATTTGAGCACATGACTAGAATAAAAGTAAATGAATGGGGTCCTTCGTGCCCTTCATACTGTTAATGCAATAATTAGGTAGTTAACCGTTAACAATAATAATAATAACAATAATATTAACAATATTAATATTAATAGACAATTATAGGATGCTATTTAAAAACACATATATCTAATTTATCATTTTAAATTATTGCATTTTATGTTTAAATCTTTGTCATAATAAACAATTATTCAATGCTATTCATTAATTAATCACCTATATTTATTCAAGTAATTGATCTCGGGGTAACGCACGTGCCTTTACTAGTGTATTTTAAATGAGTTGTGCATAGAATATGACATTGCAAAAGCCTTCAAATATTTCTCTCAAACATTTAGGTAGTGTTACTTGAGTAAATTTTGTTTTTTTTGGGCAATAATCATTTTTTATGGAAATTTTTTTTCAAGAAGAATGAATTTTCATATCAATTTATTTCGTTATTGGTGCAGCGTAAATGTTTTTCCGTAGAAACAAAATGTCAATATAATTGTTTAAGTAGTGAAAATGATGACTTAATTGTCATGTGGAGAATAATGGTGACCAATGAAAGAATGTTGAGCTAAAAATTTAAATTTGAGCACATTCTAGTATTTTCTATTGGACAATCGACCCATTAGTTGCCAAAAAATGTCAATTGAGTTGTTAAATGGAGAAAATTTTAACTAATTTATCGCAATGAATATAAATGTGGACCAAATAAAGGAATGTGGAGCATAAAATTTAGATTTGAGCTTATTTTAATCTTTCTCATCTGGTAATTAAGTTTTGATCCAAACAGTTGAATTTGTTTTAATGGAAAAAAAAGAGTCAACTGAATTGTTTAAGAGGAGATAAATATTGAGTGAATTGTTTAAGAGGAGATGAACGTTGGCCAAATGAAGGAATATCGAAATCGAGATCTTGATTTGAAGTTATTGCAATCTTTCTTATTTGATAATCAGGTTCTAATCTAAATTGTTGAAATTGTATTATTAGTGAAAATGTTAATTGAATCATTTAAGGGTGAAAAATATTGTTGAATTACTGTGGCAAAGATAAATGTTAACTAAAAGAAGAAATATGGAGCTCAAAAATTGAATTTGAGGCTTATTTTAATCTTCTTATAGTCAAGTTTTGACCCAAGCCATTGAAGTTGAATTTTGCTACTAAATTCCAGCTGACCATATCATAAAGGAAGTAAAAGGAAGAAAATCACCTTTCTTTTTTATCAAAGGGAAATTATTTTCTTCCATTGGAAAGAAAATGATTTTCCTTGGAAAATAATTTTCTGTTTTTTCCTTCAACGAACTATGGAAAATTGAAAAATTATTTTCCGAAAAACCCTTTTTTCTCTAATCAAACACTACCTTACAGTATGATAAGCATGTACATGCTAATGGAAAATATTCAAACCATGATACATGCAATAACCGACAACTTAGTTTAGCGCTACAGGGAAAGAAAATATATGAGTTTTGACTTTCAAAAGAGCACCCCTCCAATCAATTTAATCACTTTTAGGCTTAATTTCTGGCAACTTTCTATCATTTTAGTCAATGTTTAATATTATTGTGCAAATTATAGAGTAATTTCGAATCCATAGTTTTGTGTTATAATATCTATAAGTTTCTTTTAAAAAAAACTCTAAAACCCCTCCATTTTTAACCTGTCTTCACCAAAAAGTTTTCTCATATAAAAACATGCCACAAGTGACGTATTTATAAATCCGAATATGTAATACAATCGCTAATATTACCGCCTGGCGCCTACAAAATGTTTTATCCTGTATCCCCGGCCGACGACCAGTATAACTACATTTATTTACTAAACACAGAAAAGGAAAAGAAAGATGAAAAGAACATTCAGCAGAGACAGATGATGGGTTATTGTGCTGGGACAGGTGTTGCCAACTGCAAAAGCTAAGAACACACGGAAGATCAAATTTCCTTTAAAAAAAAAAAATTAAATAAATCCCCTTTCTCTAGAGAGAGCAGCTTGGTTAGTCAGGAGCCACCTCACTTGGTGTATTGTTATTGGATGCGTTCAGTCAGTCTCAAGAAGTAGCAACTTGACCGTGCGACCAATGGCCTCTCGGCCCTCTCCCTATCTCAACACTTATATTTTTATATTTCAACCACTTTAATTGAAAGTTTGATCCAGGATCTTTCTGATACGAATTTTTTTTTTTAGGGTAACTGAAAATAGTGAAATGAGGTAAATTATTAGGGACATATGTGCTCTCATATTTTATTTATATATATTTTTTCGAGTGTATTTATTATATATTTTATTTTTTAATATTTATTTATTAATGCATTTTTTGAGAGTATGTACTTCCAGATGTATGATATAGATTTTGGTGAAATAATAAGAGGAATTGAATAAACAATGTTTGGTTCTACAATGAGGAAGATTAAGAGTTGTTAGGAGTAAATTTCAAGTTATCCGTCGATCCACATTTTTCTCATATCTTAAAGGAGTAACATTGAACTCAAATTAAAGTCCTAATTGGGATTTACCTACCATTTTGTGAAGCTACGATTTTGCATTTAGGATATCAACATTCAAACTTCAGCCATAAGTTTCATCCTGAGCCTAAATTATGCATATAATTTTCGTGACATTCACAGAAAAATAAACGCAAGGAATATTTGTGTTTATTTTTCCATGTCTTGTGTATATTTCTTTTTAGACTTCTATGTTATACTTTGGTATTGTATGTGGAAAGTGACTCATCAGTACTTATGCTGATTTTCTTTTTAATTTGCTGAACGAGTGCCTTTTATGTCACCATCCAAGGAAGAATAAAAAAGATCTCAAGGACTACACTCAGCAATTTAGCAATGGCTAAGAGGATTTTCAAAAAATAGCAATCATGGCAACCAGAATAACTCTAACAATGTGCACCGTTCATGTGGCATGATTTAATCATTTGATAAATGATCTCTTTCAGCCTTATTACTTGGTTACGGCTGATTTGTGGGCTAAAATCAATGGCCCTAAAATAGTTGACTATTACTCAATTGAGATTAGAACAACAGGTTAATCAAACTTTTATATTTGTTAGTTCTACCAATTGGGAAATATATGTCGAAGAGGAGTTGGCTGAACTCCGCATGTCCTCATCCCCACCCAGGTTCAAACTTGAGGGGCACAATTCTACCTTTGTGCAATTGTGTGTAGGAAGTTTGTGGGCTTGGGCTTTAGTTTGGGCCTTGACATTCCCCTTCCCTTAGTCGTTCAGATCCACTGGGTACTTTTGAGATAAAGGCCTAGTAGGCTGGGCCCGCTTATCCATGTAAGAAAGAAATAAAAAAATTAGGAAATATATGTTCCTCGATCTAATCAAACTTGACAAATGTGAAGAAAGGAGGACAATTTATATCATTTTCTATCACTATATGTCATCTTTTTAATTTTTAAAATTAGTTGGTATAATGGAAAAACCGACTCATTTAAAAAAGATGTTGTGAAACAAATGCTTTGCGCTTGATATGTATTTATTTAGAGTCAAATTTTATTATAAACAAATTTAAAAGAATTATAAGTCAGCCCGAAATTAAAACATCACTCCAAAATGGATTAATGATTACCACGAAACTTTAGTTAGAAAGCTACATGGCGGCCACCTCTATGCCTAACTACACAGCTGGCGTAACCCTCTCTTTTGACAGTTGGTAGCCATCTCTCAACTAGTGGTGCAAGATCAATGCAGATGTGACAGTTGAAAACAGCTATGTGGGGTGGGGGTGACTGGTGCGAGATGATGAAGGTGAGGTTGTTGAGGCAGACATGGAGAGAATCAGACTTATACGATTCCGGCAACGGTAGAGGCGGCGAGCAAGAGGCAGTGCGAGTGGCTTTAAGGTTAGTTGAGGAGCTAGAAAGGAGATCATCGAGTTTGATTCATGTGGCACGGTCTCCAGATTGCTGAACCCATGCATCCATCCAATGATAGAGCTCACTTAGACGCAATTTTGAAGATATTAGAAGCCTTGTTTCAAATTTTGGCTCTTTGTTATCAACAGCGTGGAGCAATATTGTAGCTCATTCAGTAGCAAGGGATGTCTCCGGTTGTAGGAAATGAACCGGTACTTTGTTCTGATTTCCCAACTGGTATTTCCACACTAGCAGGGCTTGATTTATTTTAATGGAAATACCTCGCATCCTTTACCTAAAAAAACAAACATAATTTTCTTGTAAAAAGGAGCTTGTTTTATCAATGGTTTGCATAAGATGTTCTCCCTCAAGACCTTGTAATTAAAGAACAAACATAATTTCTTTTTTTTTCCCTATGATAAAAACTTAGGATTTTTGGACATTAGTAATTCAAACTATTGTAGGTTTGGACACCAACAATCTGACTTGGATAAATAACTTCAAACAATATGATTTTTTGAGATATTTATTTTCAATCATATATGGGTGATTTCATATTACATTTTCCAAGAAATTTGAATTTTCCTAATGAAAAATTTCATATGTCTATATGTTTCAAGAAAAATATCATTTGAAATTACTAAAAAATGAAATCTACAATTACTCATGTACTATTGAAAATTAATACCTCCAAAGATCATATTTATTAGAGCTATTTTTCAAATTAGATTATTGATATCCAAGCCCCTAATATTTCAGATTATTGGTATTCGAAACCCTGAAAATTAAGATTCAACTATTATGCTTTTCGAAATAGACAAGGAAACCATATAAATATATGAGAACAATGCCCCCCAAAACATCCTACAGAATTTTTAGCATTTTTAGACATTATCACTACAAAAAAAGTCCAAATAACGACAGAATCAGCGACGGAAAAAGGGAGATTAGCGACGGAATTTTGAATTCATCGACGGAATTGGCAACAGAAAAATATTGTCGGATTTTCACTCATCGCAGAGTACCTGGCGACGGAATTTCAGAATTCTGTCGCCATTAGCAACAAAACCAGTGACGGCCACTGCGACAAACCAATTTTTGGTGGGGGGTGAAAAGGCAAGGTAGTCAGCGACGGATTAAAAATCCATTGCCATTAGCGACGGATGTAGCGACGGAAATTCTGTCGCTAATGACGACGAACTATAATTCCGTCGCTGACTTCTGCTGTGGAAAAAAAAAAAAAAAGTCCTATTCTGTCACCATTTCATCGCTATATTTGTAATTTTTTTAAATAAAAATGCTCATTCTTGATCATATCCCTCAGTACATACATTTAATTCTATGTAAAAAATTTACAAAGAGTATTCACTCCATGAACATCTAATGGCTTCGAGTATGACTTCATTTGAAGCATTCTCAACAATGTCCAAACCACAAGTCCCAAATAATTTTCAATCAAACGTTCTCAACAAAGCAACACTTAAAACCAATTGTTTTCAATTCACAAACAAGAAGTCCCAAATGGAGGGTACATATAACAAACCACAAATTTCAAACAAACTACAAGCAGCTAGTTAATCAAAGTCAAATAAAGTTAGAAGAAGAGGGAGAAGAAAGCACCAAGAGGAGGGGAATAAAGCAGCTAGCCATGGTTGAAGAAGAACCAAGCAAGCACAAAAAAGAAGAAGGAGAAGCAGGGAGAAGCAAGCAGCAAGAGGTGTATCCCAAATAGAACCAATGAGGAGAATCACTAACTAGGGAAAACCGCAACATCCTTAATCACCAAGGTGAGGATCATCACCTTGTTGATCCTTATCCTCATCCTCATTATGTTGTGGCTGCGGAGGAATGAGTGGTTGAGATCCTGAGTCAGAAGCTTGTTTTATTTGAAAAAATGCTTGCAATCGCTGATCGATGCTCATCATTTGCTGGCTCATTTGCTGGTTGCTTTGGGTGAGTAGTTGATTGGATTCCTCCAGTTGCTTACATTTCTCCATAAGCAACCGGTAACTTTCAGCTTGTGAAGTTATCTCACCCCCTAAGTTGGTTATTACACCCCTTAAATCATTCAGGTCTTGTTAGGATGGCATATAACCTGTACTTACTGACAACCATATATGTGAAGTACCTAACATTAGTATATCAAGTAAATAAACTTATCGTATAACAATGGTCAATAAAACTTTAATATTGAAACTGTACCGGCTCGTTGAGTGAGACTGAAATAACTGGAATCCCTAATGTTGACGGCTTCATCGCGAATGCCATAAATACGACCTTTCTTTTTCTTGTGTGCCTTCACCTACAACTCATTTGGATTTGGAAATGGTTGGGATGGTTTTGAGAAGTGCCATCCCAGGCCTTTTGGGAGTTGATTGCATTTTGAAAATTGCGTTCAAAGGATTCCTACAATATGACAACACATGCAAAAAAACATATGTGTTACAGTTAATGAAATTAAAGTATCTGAGTCCAGTTAGAACTACTAATAAGATTGATAATTGAGTATAGCTTACATATGTTGTTTGTGATTTCTTGTCAACCCAAGGGGCATTTTCTTTGCTAAGGAGTTTGTGAGTGTGCCTGGATAATTCAACAATTATGGGATCTGTCCCAAGTTCTTTCCTCGACGTCCCAAACAAAATTATATAAAACATCCGCCAAACCACATTCAAAGCGGCATAGAGTACTAAAATTAAAGAAAAACATAGCAAAGTTCTTTACCAGACACCTCCTATCCTCATGCATAGGATCGAGTCATAGGTGTGCGGAGATGGGTCACCATTTTCTGGAGTACCTAGTCGGTTCTTGTTGATTATATTTAGTTTTGATGATAACAAATCCAAGTGTAAAAATTTGTCCAAGTAATGTTGCTCCGAACACGATCTCCAAACAGGCCTAACTGGTGTTTGTGATCTTTATTGTATTAACTGGTTTGCTACATGTGAGAACAAGTCTTCTAGACAGGTTTTACTTGGTGATTCCATATTAAGTCAAGAACACCATCTCGACAGTTGATTGTAAAGCGTGTTCCTGAACTCTAGCAATGCAAAGAACAACCCCAGCAAACAAAGTGGCCTTGGTATTCACAGCAGCTCTACAAATCTCGGACAAGATGACTGGTTCAAAACAAGAAGTCTTGGGTATATAGGTTTTATTTAATTAGACTCTTGTTAATATGCCAATATTGAAAACATCATTTTAAACACCTCTTGAATCGGTATTTGCGCTAAAGTACTTCAGAACACCAGTTGCGAACAACCCTGCAAACAGGGTGCCTAGGGTGTTTCTGAACTGCAGTGGCCATACCCGATTATTTTTGAAAATTCATTTTGGTTGGCCAAGATCTCCAGAATACTTTCTTTGAATTTCAAAATTGCTATTTTTCTGGAGAGGATAGTTCTTGAAAATATTATGGAGATTTGCGAAAATAGGTTTAGGAGATTTGCCAAATCAAAAGATTCCTATGACTATATTTTCGGATTTGGTAAAAGTTGAAAATCTTTTTAAACCTCTTCACGGCTATGGGAAGATAAGGGTTATCTTTTAAGATAACAAAATCCCTTATATTTTGGGATAAATTCATCATTAGCCGTTGGAGAATATATTTTGTTTGCAAATCATTTTCCATACTTAGCTGAGTCTTTGGTTTTTGACCGTTGGACCTTGTGTTTAAAAACCGCAGCTTTTCTCTCCCATAGAGAAGCCAAGAAGCAGATAGAAAAAACTCAGACTGAAAAAGAGAAGCAACACAGCTTTCTGAAAAATCTGGAAAAAATCAGGAAACTCGGTTTTCACATTAAAATTCTTGAGCTTCATTCTGAAAAGCAAAACCGTGACAAGCTGTGTTTGATTTGAGTTTTCAAACCATTGGCATAATAGGATCTTCATTGTACCTTACATCTGCTTAGTGAGAAGCACCCCCTGTAAGGTGTTTGTAACCCTGATCTTGGATCAGAAAAGTGAGTGAGTGTGTCCTAGTCGTGTGGACTTGGACGTGTCTAATCTTGCGAAGGTTGGACGTGGTGTAACCTATCTTTGGGAAGAAGGTTACGTGGTTGCAAGTTGTAACAAGGTGTGTTACATTTGTAACGTGTGAAGCCCGTTAGTGAAAGTGGTTAAATCCTACACGAGGTAGGTCGTGGTTTTTCACACCTCAGTTGGGCTAGAGGTGTTTTCCACGTAAAAATTGTGTGTGCTTTATTTTCCGCATTTATCTTGGTGATTTTCGCATCTGCAATATTTGAGAACACCCCGTGCAAACAAGCTATCAGGGTGTTTGTCATTTGAGAACAACCTCTGTGAGGGTGTTTGTTATTTACAACGCGAAAATCAGACACCACAATTCACCCCCCTCTTGTGGTTGTATACTCACGAACTCAACAAGTGGTATCAGAGCAGGTTCTCTTACAAAAGGTTAACACCTTGAGAGATTCTGAAGATGAGTACCCCACAAGGAATTCTTGAAGGGCAATCCATTACTCGTCCACCCTATTTCAACGGCCAACATTATAGTTGGTGGAAGAATAGGATGGAGAACTATATTCAGGCAGAAGATTATGAATTATGGATGCTCATCAAGAACGGGCCCCTTGTTCCCACCAAGGTGCTTGAAGATGGTAAGAAGGTTCCCAAGGAATCCATAGAGTTTGATGCCGAGGACTACAAGAAAATGGAGAAAAATGCCAAGGCCAAAAAGCTTCTATATTTTGGCCTAGGAACCGATGAATACACTCGCATCTCTGAGTGTGAATCAGCCCAAGCTATCTGGAATGCTCTGCAAGTTGCTCATGAAGGTACGAGTCAAGTTAAACAATCTAGAATTGAGCTACTTATGCGACAATATGAGTTGTTTGATATGGGTGATCATGAAACTGTGATGGACATGTATACACGGTTCACCCACATCACGAACGAGTTAAAATCCCTGGGAAGATCTTTCACCACTGAAGAGTTGGTGAGGAAAATCCTCGGAATTTTACCTCGCACGTTGGAGGCCAAAGTAACAGCCATCCAAGAGGCTAAAGACATGAACCAGATCACCCTCAACGAGTTGATTGGTAATCTCCAGACCTATGAACTCCGAAAGAACTCACAGCAAAGAGAGGAGCAAAAGAAGGATCGTGGGCTTGCCTTGAAAGCACATGAGGACACTGACTCTGACCTTGAAGATGAAGAAATGGCCCTAATGTCCAGAAAATTCAAGAAATTCTTCAAAAAGGTCAAGGAAAACAACAAAAGAAAAGACTTCAGCAAGTCTAGAAACACCTCCAAAGAACAGCTCACAGGGTGTTTCAAGTGCGGCAAACCAGATTACTTAGTCAAAAATTGCCCTCTGCTTCGAGAAGATCAGACGCCCGAACACCCTCGAAAACAGGTTCGAAAACACCCTGTAAACAATCTGGGCAAGCAATTCTCGAAAGCTATGCTGGCTGCTTGGGGAGATTCCTCTGAGGATGAAGGAGAATCTGAAGCTGAAGAAGGGGTCGTAGCACTTATGGCACAAAGTGATTCAGATTCAGATGATGAATCAACAATCAGCCTCTCAGATCTCAAGAGCAAGGTACATGGTCTTAACAAAGCTACTTTAGAAGAACTTCTATATAATTTGATAGACACTTGTCCTGATCTAAAAAGAGAAGTTCGTGACCTAGAACTTGAAAATGAAATTCTTAAAAATGAAAACCTCGGTTTACATGAGAATATTAACTTGCTCAAAGAAAACCTCTTTATAAAAGAAGGAGATTATTCTCGAATGGAGGAAAAACTCTTTGAGGTAGAAGGAATGGTTGAGTCCTTGCTCAGGGAGAACAAAGGTTTGCATGCTGATATAGAAAAACTGGAAAACGAGCTTACCACAACCAAGCGCTGGAACGAGTCCTCACAAGCCCTTGATTGGTTAAACACTCACCACAGTCGAAACAAAAAGGGACTTGGGTATAAGCCTATACGAACAGTCTATCCAATTCACAGAAAGTATGTAGGATTACCTGAAAACATTGTTTGCTTTCATTGTGGCAAAATGGGTCATTATAGATACACTTGCCCTTTAAGAAAACATGCCAATGAAAAGAATGAAAGGTATGTGAAACAAATCTGGATTAGAAAAGATGAGCTTTACATGTCTAAAAGAATGGGACCCAAGTGGATCTGGTTCCCAAAACTAACCCATGATTTGTTTTGCAGGCTGAAGTGAGAGAGAACAACCTTACGAATAACCCCACTAACACCCTTGGAAACAGGCAGTTGTGGTTTGTTGATAGTGGGTGTTCACGGCACATGACTGGTGAAAGATTAAACTTTCTCTCACTTACAGCTTTGAATGGTGGGAGTGTAGCATTTGGAAACGGCAAGTCTGGGACAATTATCGGTATAGGTAATATTGGTAAAACTCTCTCCCACTCAATTGATAATATGCACTTAGTTGATGGGTCAAAGCACAATTTGCTAAGTGTGTCCCAACTGTGTGACAAGAACAACCTAGTACTGTTTTCAAAAACACGTTGCTTAGTTGTGAATGACGACACAGGAGATGTTGTGTTGAGGGGGAAGCGATGTCAAAATGTTTATAAAGTTTGTATTTCCACTCTTCCCCAAAATAATCTGACTTGTTTAAATGCATTAAATGATGATATAATGCTATGGCACAAGAGACTAGGTCATGCAAGCTTATCCTTGTTAAACAAACTTGTTTCAAAAGACCTAGTTATTGGACTACCTTCCATCAAATTTAATGATGACAAGGTATGTGAAGCTTGTGCAAAAGGCAAACAAGTCAGATCTTCTTTTAAATCGAAAAAATGTGTAAGCACTACTCGACCTCTAGAATTATTACACATTGATTTGTGTGGTCCCATGAGGGTAACCAGTAGAGGTGGGAAAAAGTATGTGCTTATTGTAGTGGATGATTACTCTCGATTTACTTGGACCTTGTTTTTGGCATCCAAAGATGAAACCTTTGAGAATTTTATTGCCTTTCTCAAAAAGGTTGAAAAGAGAGTAGGACACTCTTTAATTAGCTTGAGATCTGATCATGGAACTGAGTTTGAAAATGCAAGTTTTATTAACTATTGTAATGAACATGGTGTTGATCATAACTTCTCAGCCCCAAGAACACCCCAACAAAATGGGGTGGTTGAGCGCAAAAATCGAACCCTGGAAGACATGACCAGAACAATGCTTATAGCTAGTGGTCTTCCTAGGTATTTCTGGGCAGAAGCATTGAACACCTCATGTTACATTATAAATAGATGCATGATCAGACCCATTTTGAACAAAACTCCTTATGAACTTTTCAAGGGCAGAAAACCCAATATTACGCACCTAAGGACATTTGGTTGTAGGTGTTTTGTGCATAATAATGGGAAGGATGCCTTAGGAAAGTTTGACCCTAGGAGTGATGAGGCAATATTCCTTGGCTATTCTTCTCACAGCAAGGCATACAAAGTCTTTAACAAAAGAACCTTGTGTGTTGAGGAAAGTGTGCATGTGCTTTTTAGTGAATCTAACGTGTTGAGTGAGAATGATGCACAGGAAGATGAACTTGAATTAGGTCTTGTTCGAAAAGAAGTGTTGCTCCAAGATAAACGAGGTAAGAACACCATGGAGAAAACAACTCTTGAAGGTGTTCCTCAGAACAGCAGGCAAGGTGAACACCAAACAGGGGAAAACACCGCTGAACCCTGTTCGGAACCGTGTTCTTCAGGAATAGACTTACAAACATGTGCAGAAACAGGCTCAGGAGATGATCGTAAGCATTATGTTACGACTAGAGTAGAGCATGGGTCTGTGGATCCTCTTACTCCACGACCATGGAAGCACCATAGTTCGCACCCTCTTGATCAAATCTTGTCAGATATTAATACTGGAGTGCAAACTAGATCTAAACTAAAGAATTTTTGTGCTTTCTATGCTTTTCTTTCTAACATTGAGCCAAAAAGTGTGAATGAAGCTCTTGCAGATTCAGATTGGATCACGGCTATGCAAGAAGAGCTTCATCAATTTGAGAGAAACAAAGTATGGCACCTTGTACCTAAACCTGCAGAGAGAACAATCATTGGAACCAAGTGGGTGTTCCGAAACAAACTGGATGAGTCAGGAACAGTCACTAGGAACAAGGCACGGCTGGTTGTACAAGGATACAATCAAGAAGAAGGGATCGACTATGAAGAAACCTTTGCACCAGTTGCTAGAATTGAGGCTATTCGAATCTTAATAGCCTTTGCAGCTCATATGGAAATCAAGCTATATCAAATGGATGTTAAAAGTGCATTCCTAAACGGATACCTTAAAGAAGAGGTGTAGTCAAACAACCCCCTGGTTTTGAAAATGGCGATTTTTCAAATCATGTTTTTAAACTTGACAAGACACTTTATGGTTTAAAACAAGCTCCAAGAGCTTGGTATGAACGGTTGTCAAGTTTTTTACTTGAAAATGATTTTAGAAGAGGCAAGGTAGACAATACCTTGTTTCTAAAATCTAAGGGGGAACATTTTTTGATTGTCCAAATATATGTTGATGACATTATATTTGGTGCAACTCATCATGATTTATGCAATGAATTTTCAAATATGATGAGGAGTGAGTTTGAGATGAGCATGATGGGTGAGCTTAATTTTTTCTTAGGCTTACAAATCAAGCAAACTCCAAACAGCACCATGATCCATCAGCAAAAGTATATCAAGGAGTTACTTAAGCGTTTTGGGATGGAGTTAGCCAAACCCATAGACACTCCTATCTCTCCTTCAACCAAGTTGGTTATGGATGATGGGAGTCCCTCAGTTGAGGAGAAACTCTATAGGGGTATGATTGGGTCACTCTTATACCTAACCGCTAGTAGACCTGATATTGTTTTTAGTGTTGGTTTATGTGCCCGTTTTCAGTCTAACCCTAAGGAAACTCATCTTAAGGCTGTTAAACGGATACTAAGGTATTTGAAACATACACCCAATTTAGCTTTATGGTATCCTAAAGGTTGCAATTTTGATCTTGTTGGATATGCTGACGCTGACTATGCTGGATTCCTAGTTGATAGAAAGAGTACCTCAGGTATGGCTCACTTTCTTGGACCTTGTTTGGTATCTTGGGCTACCAAGAAGCAACATTCAGTTGCCATGTCCACAGCAGAAGCTGAATATGTTGCAGCAGCTTCATGTTGTGCTCAACTGTTGTGGATAAGGCAACAGCTTAAGGACTTTTGTGTTGACATTGGATGCATTCCTATTTTTTGTGATAACACAAGTGCAATTAACATTGCCAAAAATCCATGTCAACATAAAAGAACAAAGCATATTGACATTCGACATCATTTCTTGAGAGATAATGTTGAAAAAGGTTTAATCTCTATGAATTTTTGCTCAACGGAAAATCAATTGCTGATATATTCACTAAGGCACTCGCTAGAGATCATTTTGAAAGAAATAGACTGGAACTAGGGTTGGTGAGAACACCCTGAGATACCTGTTTCCAGAACATGAACTGGGTTTGGTAAGATCAACCTTTACACCCTGTTCTCTCCCCCTGTTTGCAAATTTTATTAATAACGAATGTGATTGCATACACCCGAATTGCGTGCATTTTTTTGTCTCTTATCTACTTAGTACAGCATAAGGGGATGTACTGGAGCCGTCTTAATGCCATTCAGTCGAATCAGATCAGACGGCAAAGAACAGGCATAATACAGAGAACAGGTACGCCCCTTGGTTGCTCGGTGTGTTTTCTTTCCTTCCCAAGGCACAAGATGTTAATGCTCCTACCCGTTGCAAATCAAGAAATCTTCTCAAAGATTCGGCTGCTCTCTCTCTCTCTCTCTCTCTTTATATGCCCTGCTCTCAGTACTATCGTTCATCTCGCCCTCAAGCAAAAACCGAACATCCTGCAAACACCTTAAACCCTAATCTCTCTCTTCTAGCAACAATGGCTTCCAACAACTCTTCTCAATCAAAAGCCCTCGTTCTTGCAGCCTCAATCCCTGCTCCCCCTCGCCCAATTCTTTACAAGCCTTTCAAGTTCCTGAATCGCTTGTCCCTAAAATCAGTGGGAATGGGGATGGATGATATTCCCTTTGAATGTGGAAGGGAATTGGTGTTCCTCGTAGGGGCAATTGCTTGTCCCATTTTAGTTGAGTCAAAGGGAACAAAGTCGGGGTCTCAAGAACAATTCTTGGAAACCCCTGAAGGGTTTAATTTTGAGCCCTGTTCTTCTGGGTTGTTCTCTGACACCGCGACAGAAACAGGGGCTGCCTCTGTCGAAGGTGTGTTTGTGGAGGATCTGCATGTCGACTTCCAAGGGAAGTCGAATGAGTCGTCAGAGGAGAGTCTAGAGAAGAATTCTCTCCCTGAGGCTGAAATCTCCACTCCAGACTTTCAAACTGGAGAGAAAAGGAAGAGGGTGAAAATCGTGGCTAGGCGTAGCAGAACGCCAAGAACAAGGCCACAACCAAGGTCTCAACCCTCTCAAACTCCCTCTTCTCCTCAATCCTCTAAGCCCTCTCGAAAATCTGCAAGGCTAGCGTTTCAATCCTCTCATCGTCCCTCCAAACCCTCTGCTCCTATCATCGAGGAGATTTCTTCCTCTTCTGAAGGGTTCTCGAGTTCTGACTCTGAGAACACCACCTTCAAACGGGGGACACCGGTGTTTTTCGAGTCCTCTGAAGAACAATCTCCTCCAAAACCAACCAATAAATCTGCTGTGAAGCCCTCTCCTGCCAAAACACCCCTCAAGCGAAAGCCCAGAACAGCCCCCTACCAGAAACTACCACCTCTGTTCCTGTCCTTAAACGCCCAAAGCAGTTCACTCCCTCTCTTATGTCTGACAAATATGCACAGTTGCTGAAGCGCAATGTCGTCAGGGGGAAGGTAGTGAATGTAAGCTTTTTCGAGGAACAGGGTCTGGGGGTGTTCTTGAACAAGCTTCGAGCCCAAGGCTGGCTTGAGTTGTTTGCAAACACCCAGCAAGGGTGTTCTGTGCCTGAGTTGGCTGAGTACTATGCCAACTGCTCTGTCACAAATGGGGTGGTGACAAGTGCTGTCAATGAGTGCCATTTCTCCTTTGATGCAGCCACCCTTGGTGACATTCTGGGCATCCATTCTCGTGGATTTGCTGTGTATGTGAGGGAAGACAAAACTGCCCTGGAAACAGCCAGGCTCTTAGAGGTGTCCAAACGCCTTAGTTAAAAACAGGGCCTGAGAACACCCCTCTCGGTTAAGAAGGGTGAAATGACCTCCCTGCACCAACTACTGTTTATGTTCACCATCAAGAACATAATACCGCGAGGTCAAGGGCGAAACTCAGCAGATGCCTTCGATCAATGTCTGGTGGACCTACTGGATCGGGAGGAACCAGTAAACCTCCCTGCAATCATGATTCGCCACATAGAGCGAATTGCGAACACCACCCGGGCACATGATCTTGGCTATGGGTTTCTGTTGACAAGGGTGCTTGAGCACTTTGGGATAGTGCTCACACGAAGAGTGGTGGCCCAAATCATTGATGAGATTGGGATTGACACTCTGCTAGGGTGTGGCTATGAGGTTGGCGAAGGGTCAGTCTCCAAACAGGGTCGTCGACCACCTCGACCACCTGTTTCTGGGCAACCTTCCGTCAAGGTTGAGGCTGTTCTTGAGGCCAATGCTCGCCTCAAGGATGAGCTCTCAGCTGTCAAGGCTGCTCTTGCTGAGGAACGAGCTCTCTCGGCCAAATGCCATGAAGATTTGCTTGCACTTCTCTCCACTCTTGCCCCTAGCATCCCTCCTCTGCAAACGAAACCACCCCCTGCTCCCTGATTCTCTAGGCTGTTCTCTTGTTTCCTCTCATCTCAGTTTTTTGGCATTGTAATGTTTTTAATGCAATATCCCTTTATTAATGCTACTTGCACCTTATGCTCTATATTGCTTTTCTTGCATTACTACTGTTGCTTATGCTTTTTAATGATGCCAAAAGGGGGAATAAGACCATATGGACAGATATGACCTAGCACCTAGAGGATCCCAGATATGACCTAGCACCTAGAGGATCCCTATCAGCAGATCCCTATCAGCATTAAACGTTGTTAAGCGCGTTTAAATTTTGTCAATATGGTCACTTGGTTTGTCATCATCAAAAAGGGGGAATTTGTTGATTATATTTAGTTTTGATGATAACAAATCCAAGTGTAAAAATTTGTCCAAGTAATGTTGCTCCGAACACGATCTCCAAACAGGCCTAACTGGTGTTTGTGATCTTTATTGTATTAATTGGTTTGCTACATGTGAGAACAAGTCTTCTAGACAGGTTTTACTTGGTGATTCCATATTAAGTCAAGAACACCATCTCGACAGTTGATTGTAAAGCGTGTTCCTGAACTCTAGCAATGCAAAGAACAACCCCAGCAAACAAGGTGGCCTTGGTGTTCACAGCAGCTCTACAAATCTCGGACAAGATGACTGGTTCAAAACAAGAAGTCTTGGGTATATAGGTTTTATTTAATTAGACTCTTGTTAATATGCCAATATTGAAAACATCATTTTAAACACCTCTTGAATCGGTATTTGCGCTAAAGTACTTCAGAACACCAGTTGCGAACAACCCTGCAAACAGGGTGCCTAGGGTGTTTCTGAACTGCAGTGGCCATACCCGATTATTTTTGAAAATTCATTTTGGTTGGCCAAGATCTCCATAATACTTTCTTTGAATTTCAAAATTGCTATTTTTCTGGAGAGGATAGTTCTTGAAAATATTATGGAGATTTGCGAAAATAGGTTTGGGAGATTTGCCAAATCAAAAGATTCCTATGACTATATTTTCGGATTTGGTAAAAGCTGAAAATCTCTTTAAACCTCTTCACGGCTATGGGAAGATAAGGGTTATCTTTTAAGATAACAAAATCCCTTATATTTTGGGATAAATTCATCATTAGCCGTTGGAGAATATATTTTGTTTGCAAATCATTTTCCATACTTAGCTGAGTCTTTGGTTTTTGACCGTTGGACCTTGTGTTTAAAAACCGCAGCTTTTCTCTCCCGTAGAGAAGCCAAGAAGCAGATAGAAAAAACTCAGACTGAAAAAGAGAAGCAACACAGCTTTCTGAAAAATCTGGAAAAAATCAGGAAACTCGGTTTTCACATTAAAATTCTTGAGCTTCATTCTGAAAAGCAAAACCGTGACAAGCTGTGTTTGATTTGAGTTTTCAAACCATTGGTATAATAGGATCTTCATTGTACCTTACATCTGCTTAGTGAGAAGCACCCCCTATAAGGTGTTTGTAACCCTGATCTTGGATCAGAAAAGTGAGTGAGTGTGTCCTAGTCGTGTGGACTTGGACGTGTCTAATCTTGCGAAGGTTGGACGTGGTGTAACCTGTCTTTGGGAAGAAGGTTACGTGGTTGCAAGTTGTAACAAGGTGTGTTACATTTGTAACGTGTGAAGCCCGTTAGTGAAAGTGGTTAAATCCTACACGAGGTAGGTCGTGGTTTTTCACACCTCAGTTGGGCTAGAGGTGTTTTCCACGTAAAAATTGTGTGTGCTTTATTTTCCGCATTTATCTTGGTGATTTTCGCATCTGCAATATTTGAGAACACCCCGTGCAAACAAGCTACCAGGGTGTTTGTCATTTGAGAACAACATCTGTGAGGGTGTTTGTTATTTACAACGCGAAAATCAGACACCACAATTCACCCCCCTCTTGTGGTTGTATACTCAGAAACTCAACAGTTCTTTTAGGCTATTTGACACAATTTCTTATAAGCTTCGTTTGCCCAGTATTGTTGGAGTCCCTCCCATTGAGCATCACCAAGTCAAACAGGCTTCTTGTTGTGCTTACTTGCTTTGCCGAGGAAGTCTCTCAGGCATGCATTGCCTCTGTTTTCAAAATTTTTTCTCATACTGTCCTCATTGACCGGATCCTAAGTAAACCACTTCTGCAATAACGAACGCAACAAATACATCAAATAATACAATAGTAATTTATCATGGTCACACAAAGTGTTAATATGGATCAACTTTAGTTGCCTTAAACTCTCCAAACCACAAATTCCGTACAGATTTAGGCACTTTATCCCAAGTAGGCCAAACTCCATCAAATTTGCTTTGAAATATGAGGAAAATCCTACTAACATCACCTTCGTTAGGGAGAAACCTTATTGAACAGAACACATCAAATTGATTAGTTGTTAAGTAAAATACTTGAAGTAAATAACATATGACAATTGAAGACTTAACCGTTACCATCTGGCTTATTCCAAGTCTTTGATCGAGTACTCCTATGACTAGATTGTGCTTCACTTTCTCCAGTTTCAATATTTTCTTGGGACTTATTTGTGTTAGGATCAATGGATTGGGGAGTAGGCTGCATAGTGTTGATAAATAGGGGGTTTGAAGAAATGTTGTAGGCAAATTAGCCATACATGGTTGTCTGGTTGGGAATGTATGAGGTTTGATGATGGAAAGCCCCAAATGGGGGAAGAATTGATCATGAAAGACCTAGTATGTAACCAGCCATTATTGCTCCTGGCTGAACCAGGGTTTGAGGCATTTGGAGGAAAGATGGATTAACGTACATGGAGGTGGGATCTACGGCGGAACTCCTACGCCCTCGTCTTCTACCTTGAGTAGAGGACTTACCTCGGCGAGAACTGGAATCCATATCTGAAATAGTTGGCAATAAATGCAAGTACAAATATATAACAATTGCACATATCAACCGCTTACTCAGGCATCATGATAGTTAGATGACATATATTTTGAAAATTGATTCATATAATAAAAGTCAAGTCACAAGCAATAAGTTTCCAAGTAAGTTCTCAAATACATAACAATGCATAAGTACTCATTCATCTGCATCATCATCATCGTCGTTAACATCATCGTCGTCATCATCATATAAATGCAGATTTTTCTCTTCTTCATCTGTTTCATTACCGTCATCCCATTCAGCCTCTTCATCACCTTCATCATCCTCTTCCTCATCTACGTCCCCATTAACCTGAATAAATGAAAACCCCATTTCATTATTAACCTCTTCCGGTGGTTCAGTTTCATCCACTAGTGACGTAGGGATAACATCATTTACAGGTTTGACGAGTGTCGGCATGTCTGTTTGTTGATAAGCAGTAGGTAGAGTGCATTGCTTATCCACTCTCGCCCTTGGTTTGATTGGTATGACAACAAGCCAATTGGCCCTCTCCCTTGAGCGATCCGCATGTGGCATAAAGTATACTTATGATGCGGTGTTTGGGAAGATAAATGGGTCGTACTTTCAGTACCTCCTCGTGCGATGTACCTCAATAAGTTTGCTTAGTTTATGAGATCGTGTCCTACGGTTCAATGTGGGATCAAACAACTCACAATTGAATAGTACACATTTTTTAAGTGGTTCACCCACATACTCAATTTGGACAATATCCTTTAGTACGCCATAATTATTATTTTCAATATCGCCTTCTCCTGTACCACATACACCAACGCCACAATTATATGTTTTATTCCTGACACGGCAAGCTTCTATGTGGAATTTGAATCCATTCACTCTATATGCCGCCTACATCGACACATACCGATTTGGCTTCGTGTCCAATTGCGTCAAGTACTAATGTTTGTGGTTGTCAAAGATTTAAATGTAATGCACCTAAGGTTACATAATATGTGGTTTTAGTTAATACAATGTACCAAACTGTTATGGTAAAATTATCAAGGAGTAAGTTATATTACTTACATTTTAACTAAACCAATCTGCAAAATAAGTTTTGATGATGGTGTCAACATCAGCATGGCTGACATCAGGACAGGTAGTTCTGACTTGTTCTGTGAAAATATTATCGCATTTTACGAAGGTGGTAAACAATCTACTGTTATGAATAATTAATTGAAAAGAACCGTAAGGCAGCACTCACCCAATATAAGGTTTCACTTCATCATAATTTAAAAACACGTGAAGATGGGCAGCAACATATTCAGCATCTGTGAGATATTTTAATCTTTCCCTCCCAATTGGTGTCCCTTGCGGTTCAAACGCGGATAGAGTTTGGAAATTATTATTATGCTCATCCTCATTTCTCCGACATCTAGTACGCATAGAGGGCACGTTACAGCTGAAGTAATAGGAGGTGAACAATGTCCTCTCAGCTTCGAGGTAAGCTTCTGTGATTGAACCTTTTAGACATGCTTGTTGTTTAATCTTTTTTTCAATCGGTCAAAGTACCTAACAAATTTACAATTCCCATCACTTCTAATTGAATACACAGATAAGAATTGAGATGAGGTTTCATCAAATACAGCCTATATACTTTTTAAATGGATACATCCATCGATATTGTACAGGACCACCAAGCTGTGCCTCCTCCGCTAAATGCACTGGTAAGTGCTCCATTACATTGAAGAAGCCAGGAGAAAAAATTGTCTCCAACTTACATACAGTGATGGCAATGTTCTGATGCATCTCCTCAAGCATATCCTCTCGCAGTGTTATTGAGCATAAGTTCTTGAAGAACTGACTTATCTCAATGAGAGGTTTCAATACATCATTTGGGAGCGCACCAAATGCAATGGGTAAAAGAGTCTCTATGAACATATGACAATCATGACTTTTCAGGTTGTTGAACTTTGCATCATTAGGATCCACGATATTTCTAAAATTGGAGCAATACCCATTCGGCATTTGAAGCTCCTTTACCCATTCACGCAACTCTTTTCGTTTATCCACAGGAAGAACGAACATCGCTTTTGGTTTAACCGTCTTGCTACAAAGGCCTTACGGTAAATGCAATTCTTCTCTATCACATATATCTGTAACATCCATTCTTGATTTAGCATTGTCCTTAGTTTTTTCCTGGACATCCATAACAGTGTTAATGATGTTTTCGAAGAAGTTCTTCTCTATGTGCATCACATCCAAATTATGGTGGAGCAATTCGTGTTGCCAATAAGGCAACTCCCAGAATATGCGCTTCTTCGTCCAGTTGTGCTCATTTTCCTTAAATTCAGGTATAACAAAGTCACCGTTTGTAGTTACCATTAGGCAATCTTCCACCTCGGCATAAAGTTCTTCCCCAAATATGCAGTGAGGAGGACCCCCTGTAACAATTATGCTTTTCCAAAGTGATGTTCTATTTCTTCTAAATGCATGATTCCTTGGCAGAAAACACCGATGACAATCAAACCATGAGAATTTACCTCCGTTTTTCAATCTCAGAGCCTTTTGTTATTTCATACATACAGGACATGCCAATTTCCCATGAGTACTCCACCTAGATAATATTCCATATGCGAGGAAATCATTGACGGTCCACATAAGGGCAACCTTCATTTGAAGTGTCTGCCCCATAGAAACGTCATATGTTTCAAGCCCAACATCCTGCAACTTTTTCAACTCTTCAATGAGAGGTCGTAAATATATATTTTATTTTGTTCTTGGGATTTTTAGGACCGGGGATTACACAACTGAATAACATAAATGGTGTGGTCATGCACATTTCAGGGGGAAGATTATAATGTGTAACTACTACCGGTCAAATGGAGTAGGATCTTGAAGATAAAGTATAAGGATTAAATCCATCAGCACATAAGCCAAGCCTCACATTCCGAGGCTCTGCAGTAAAATCAGGGTACTTATTATCGAAATGTTTCCATACTGCCCCATCTGATGGATGACATAAAACATTATCCTCACGCCGATGTCCATAATGCCATCTCATGTACTCTGTTGTGCCTCTTGATGCATACAACCTCTGAAGTCGAGGTTTTAACGACAAGTAATGCATCCTTGAGTATGGCAATGGATTTTGATTCCTTTGTTATGACCTTTGCCTCTTCCATCTTGAATGCCCACAAAACTTGCATGCATCTAGGTTTGAATCCTCCTTATAAAATAACATGCAATCTTTCCGACAACAATCAATGTGAACCACGTCATTGCCGAGATTTTTAACAACCTTCTTCATTTGCCCATAGTTGTTTGGCATGCTGTTGTTAGGTCCACACATCTCTTTCATTAGTTGAACAACTTCATTGAAACAGTTTTGTGGCATATTATAATCAGATTTGATACTCAACAGTCTCACAGCAGCAGAGAGCTCACTGTGGGTGGAACAACCATCGTATAAGGGTTGTTGAGTAGCTTAAACCATATTATAAAATGGTTCTCGGTAAGTGCTTGACTCCTCCTCCCTTACATTTTGGTTTGTCATTATAGCATCACCAACCATGTCATCCATCCGATCTACATAGAATTCATTGTATTCATTATTAATATGACTTGAACCTCCAATTTCAGGAATTTTACTATTTGAATACTCAAAATCATATTGCTCAGGGTCTACTTCCCCATGACTTATCCAAGACCAATATCCTTTCATAAAATCCTTATACATAAGGCGCATCATGACCTCGTTGGGTGTTAAGTATACCCTATTTCTGCATCTAGTACAAGGACATCTATATTTTTTCCCATTCAGTAACTCTATCTGCCTACGTGTAAATTCATCGAATTGATTAACTCCATTTAGAAATTCTTGCGTATAACCACTACAATCAAGTAATAATCTATTATACATCCACCTACGATGTGGAGGACTATTTATATTCTGCTCAAACAACAACAACCATATAAGTTATTGGATAAGAATTAATTTTAATTTAAATAATAATAATTACCTAAATTACTCAATTGTATATTACATATGTTTACTTATAAATTTCTACAAATGTCTTTATATTCTTACGAATTTTAAAAAATAAATAATTCATTCCAAGTTGAGCGTAAATGACCACCAACATATCAAATTTCAACTCAAAATTACCAAACGTAAGCCTAGATTATATTTGATACAATCGTGAAACAAATTAGAGCTACAACTTCATACAAACATCACATTTCAATAAAATCATAAACTAAAATATTTCATTCCACCAACATATCAAATTTCAACTTCACATTACTAAACCTAAACCCTAAATTGCATTAAACAAAATCTTCAAACAAATTAGAGAAATAACCTCACACAAATACCACATTTCAACAATATTATCAACTAAGTATTTCATTCCACCAACATATCAAATTTCAACTCCACATTGTCAAACCTAAACCCTAAATTGCATTGAGCAAAATCTTTAACAAATTAGAGTAATAACCTCACACAAATACCACATTTCAACAACATTATCAACCAAACCGTTTCATTCCACCAACATATCAAATTTTAACTTCAAATTACCAAACCTAAACCATAAATCGTATTTAGCAAAATCTTTCCACAAATTCAAGCAATAACCTCACACAAATACCACATTTCAACATAAATATGAGCTAACTATGAAATTCTAACAATGTAATACAAAAATTTATAGAAATTACAAGTAGTTTAGTTGAGAAAAATACCTCAAATTACTCCAAAAACCAGTGGTTAAAAGGCGTGCAGTGGCGGCCTGTGGCGGCGGCTGAGGAGGGTCACCGGTGGCCGGTCGGCAACATGGGCGGTGGTGGGAGGGGGTTCGTGAGTTCACTATCGCCTCTCTCTCTCTCTTGTCATGGGGCTTAAATGAATCCAGAACAGGTCTGAATTCATTTAAGCTGGGTGGCGACGGAATTTCCGTCGTTGATTCCGTCGCTGGCCCCCATTTTTTTAAAAAGTCCGTCGCTGAATCTCACTTTTTTCTAATGCAAATTATCTGTTGTCGTTTCCGTCGTTAGGTGCGTCATTATATTATTCCGTCGCTGAATTCCATCGCCATTTCGTGCTTTTTTAGCAGTGTTAGATAACTAACAAAAGCCAAAGTTGAAGCACTATCAAATTCCAACATTATATGTAGTTGGAAAATTCTAAAGCATTAGAAAGATATGATATTATGTATATTATAGGAAGATTGATATTTTAGTATGAAGTATTATTAATTCCAAAATTCTAGTGACATTGGAAAGGTTATTAATGTAAGTGTCAAGGAAGTCTCTCAAGAGAGATTTTGGAGACCAACGCACTTTTTCTACATATACATGTGACGTGGACATAAGTTCAATTTATATACCACCACTATGAATAAGAG
The DNA here is from genome assembly GCA_029747015.1 of Carnegiea gigantea. Lineage (NCBI taxonomy): Eukaryota > Viridiplantae > Streptophyta > Magnoliopsida > Caryophyllales > Cactaceae > Carnegiea > Carnegiea gigantea. The sequence goes on from JAKOGI010000710.1 coordinate 333,698, forward strand.
TATGGTATCCTCTAGACCCAAGAGGGATCTGGAAATGTGGGTTTTTAATTATCTAGTAATGGTGTTATGTATTACAAGCACCTGACATTCTGTTGAGAATCGGGAAAGTGTGAGTATATAAAGAGAGATACCTACTGTTTTAATTATAGCATTTTCTTAAATATAGTGCATTTTTTAATTCCTACCGACTGTGATATTTCTCTCATTATCAAAAAGCAATTTTCTAAATAACATTTGTTGTTGTTCTTTATTAGATTTGTGTATTAGCACGCATATATATGTTGTCTAACCTTCATACAACGTTCTCATATTTCACATGCAAAACTTTTTACAAAAATACATCCATAAAATGATAGATTAAGATCTTCCAGCAATGTAAAACATAAACATGAATAAAGATCTAATACATATGGAATAGTAAAGACATGAGAACATCAATCTTCACTGATAAATAAACAACTCAACAAAAGCTGACTATTCGATGCTGTAAGGGTGTGGGTGATCAAGGTGAAGGGCATTTTGAGCTGTATGGGACCTATGAGAGTGCAAAATGTGTTTATTCTTGACAGTGACCCAATTGTACCAACAGTTTGTATAAGGAGCACAACAAGCAAATGTCACATTCTAATAGAAATTATGTAAGAAAAAAAGTGATAAATGAGGAGTCCGAGAAAGGGGTTTGATGAAAGAATTTGAAAGAACAAAGTAAATTTAGTATCCTAAATAAATTGGTTACTTTAAAACCTGAGCTAAAAGTAAGCTTGCATCCTAGTTATTAGGATTTTTTTCTTAGAAATTTTATATCTTAGTAGATGATATGTGCTATTTGTAAAAATTATATTATATTTTTCCGTTTGTATTTCAAACTTTTTCTAAATAATGATAAAAGAAAGAAGTAAGGATGGGCATGGGGCGGGTACGGGCGGGTAGAGCTATATCCACACCCATATCCATTTTCAAAATTCATGCCTAGATCCACAACAATACCCATCGGGTTTTCGTAACATATCCCCATACCCATACCCATGGGGCATTTTGGGTGTTTCGGTTTTTATTCGGGTACATAAGAATATTAAAATTCAAAACGCATCGGGTTCTTTTTTTTTTATCCAAAGAAATTCACAATAGTAATTGAAGGAAAAATGTGTACCTAGCAGGCTAGCACAATAGCACATTATTACAATTCACCAATCACCGTCATGTTGCCTGCTCATAGTCTCATGCTGTCATACAATCATACTTATAACAAGATGATTTATAGAATCTAGATGCTTATGTTCTGGGAATCTGGGTACATACTACATACACATAAACCAACATTTACACACAAGCTAAAAATACTTAGTTTGGGTACATCCCTGCTGCCAACACATCTTCAACAACAAAAACAAAGTTTTAAAATTTAATACATCAACAATTCAACACCAAAAGCACCAACAATTCGAGTAGAATGCAAACACCCTGCCGCTGCCAGCATATCTTCAATAGCAAAAGGCCATCACAATGCCTCCATTCCAACATCACTTTCAGTCTCCTACGAACAAAATCAAATAATAAACATAACGCTACTTTTACTTTTGTATAAATATAAAGAAATTAAGAAAAAGGCTATAATAATTAAGAAAACATGTTGCTTACTAGATCAATAACTTCACTTATTGCTTGACCATCAGAATCAGAATCTTCAAGGACCATAGCAATAGCAAAAGAACTGTCCAATTTTGTAGATACAAGGTAAGTTGTGCATTTAGAATTCAAAAACTAACATTATTTGAACTCTAAAACAATAAACCAAAAAATATATATTACGTTTTGTGGTTTCTCCAATCATCCAATTTTGCATACACATCAATGCTTCCACTGTCTTCGCATGCAACCTTGAGCAATGAGGACTAACCACTCGTCCACCCATACTAAATGCACTCTCAGAAGCCACGGTAGAAACTGGAACTGCTAATAAATCTCTAGCAATCACCCTCAATGTCGGATACCTGAAATCTTTTTTCCAAAAATCTAATATGTCAAAATGTTTTATATCAGGCATCACATCCTCCTCTAAGTAATGATCTAACTCCAATCTCAAATTGACCTTTCTTTTCTTGGTTTTCTTATGTGCACCATATCTATCTTGACAATCTTCGTCAAAAGGCATTTTGTGAGAAAAAGGAGAGTCACTAGTGAAGGTTGGAGTAGGACGAGTAAGATCCTCAACAATTGGAGCTTCAACGTTTCTATCCACATAATCCACTAAGAGATCATACAACAAGGAGGTTACTCTTTGAATCTCCCTAGAAGCCTCACATTCATAAATCTCCTTAAAGTAAAAGTCCACACAATCCAATTTATTTCTTGGATCAAGTATTGAAGAGATTGCTAATAGGCTATTCATTTCACTCCAATATTTATCAAACTTATCAAGCATTCTAGATGCCATATCAGCAGAGATCAACAAAGTCACATCATAGGAGATCTTTAATTTCTCACACATCATCTCGGTAAATTTCCAATCAGTGGCGCCTGGTAATGAAAAATTCAGCCTTAAATTTGTACGTTTCAATCTCTTAAAATTTGCCTTATAAGGCAAAGCCGACTCAAGCACCAAATAAGTGGAGTTCCACCTAGTCTTACAATCAAGATGAATCTTTTTTGTGGACTGAATTTTCAAAAACCTTGCTGAGTCCTCAAACTCTCATATCTTTTAGGAGTTGCAACCCAAAAAGCAATACAATCACGAATTGTCTCAATTCCATTACCAATCACATCCAGTCCATCTTTCACAATCAAATTTAAGATGCGAGCACTACACCGCATATGCAAGAACTTACCACCAAGTATAAGAGAATTAGTTTCAAACTTCCCAAGCAAGATATCCATCATGAAATCATTTGTTGTACAATTATCCACAACAATAGAAGAAATCTTGTTTTCTAAATTATATTCAAACAAGCACTGATCCATGAGAATGGTTGCAAGAACATCACTTGTGTGTGGATGTGGCACATACATGAACCTAGATACCATTATTAAAAAATATTAATAGCACAACAAAATAAGCATACATATAATGTAAACAAACATTAAAGACACATTATGAAGCATTATTATATTTATCAAAGAAGCATTATTAAACATTATTGGTATCAAAGAAATATTATCAAAGTTACATTATGAAACTATTTAATTATCAAATATAAATAAGTATACCTCAAAGTACGATTTTGAAGTATCCAATCATCATCCATAAAATAAGCTGTCACGGTCATATATCCCTTCTTCTTATTAGAAGCCGTCCATAAATCAGTAGTCACTACAACTCTACCTTGATTCACCTCCAACAACTTCTTCAAAGTAGATTTTCCATCGTCAAACATCTTCAGAATATCAGTTCTTAAAGTGCAATGAGACATCCTTTCAAAATCAGGGTTTAGGCCACTAACAAATCGTCTAAAACTAAGATGATCAACCATACACAGAGGATATTCATGCATAATAATCATCACAGCTAACTCTTTCCTTCATTTTTCTTGATTGAACTTATAACTTTCTAATCTTTTGTCTCCATTGTTTTTAGGCTTAAATCTTAGGGCTTGCTGCCCACTAGCTCGTATCTTTCTCTTTACACAAAAACTTAGCAAATGGTCACTTAAATGCTTAGTCCCATGTGAGCTCTTCGCTGAAAGTTTGTGCTTACAGTGCATACAACAAGCCTTTTCACCCCCAGTACCCTCACCCTCTAAATTGAATTCACTCCATACCCAAGAAGTTCGTTTTTTACCTTTGCTTACTATTGAAAAATCAGAAGGGTCAACCTCATCAATTTGCTCATTTACCTTTGCAAATGAAGAACGTCCACCTCGACCACGTGGAGGATGTGGGGGACGTCGTGCTGCTGATGAAACTAGTGGTGGTGGAGAAGGACTAGGATCCGTTAAAGGGGTAGGAGTGCCAACAGTTTCCGATTGACTTCCACCATCCATCTAATATGATAATAAAAAGAAGGTGAATTGACTTAATTCTCCAAACAGTCAAAAAATCAGTGACTAACAGGACAACAAAAGGACATGAATTGAGAACAAAATAGGCCAGACATTCAAAGAACAAGAAGGCATATTTGCAAGCACCACCAATCAGAAGAGCAACAGAGTTAAGAAACTATATTAGCTAGATTAAAAATCCCTAAAAACAAGCATAAGAAACTAACTGACTGAGGCTTTTCAAAAACCTGAATAATTATTTTGTATTCGGATCAGTCAACAATGAGAACAACAATGAGAACTCAAGAACAACATCAGTCAAGAACAAATAAGCCAGACACACAAGAACGGGAAAGCATCAGTCAACTCAAGCGTGAACGAGAGCATATAAATTCATAGGCCAGACAGCCTCATTTCTACTCAGACACAAGAAAGAGATAGACATTTCACAAAATCTGTTAGATAAACACCGACACAAAGTCATCACCAACACAAATTGCGATTTTGCATCACCGACAAAAACATAAAATCTGAAAGGGGACGAAAAATGAACAGAGAAAACATGAACGAGAATCACAGTTTGCTAAACGAGAATTAAACCAGAAGAGAAATTAAGAAATCATACTTGGAATGAGGGAGAGAGGCATCTTTGCTAAGGGCTTAGACAGTTTGCTAAATTTGTATTCGACTCTTCGCTGAGGCTTCACGGAATCCTGAGTGCCTGAGATGGGAAGAGAGCGAGAGAGAGAGAGAGAGAGAGAGAGAGAGAGTGAGTGAGTGAGGGAGAGAAAGAGACAGACAGGGAGGTAGAGATGGCGACTGAGTGAGAAGTGCGGTACTAAGGTTTGTATAAGGGACTGAGTCACCGAGGAAGGGGAGTGACTGATCTGAGTGAGGCTTATTGCTAGGGTTTTAGGGTTCTCTCTGATTGACTGGGCGTTACCGCAAGATGGGCTTGGGGGCATAATGGGCTTCACCCTTCTGTCCAAAATCCAAAGCTCAGCAGTCAGCAAAACAGTTAGTATTTAGTAAAATTACAATTTGGGTATGGGGCGGGTACGGGTACGGGGCAGGTGATACATGTACCCGAACCTATACCGATACCCGTATCCGTTTTTACTGTACCCTCCTTATACCCCTTTTTTAAAATTTTTTTGTACCCATACCAGCTATAAACAGGGCGAATTTGGGGCGGATTTTTCAGGTTCGGGTACAACTCTCATCCCTAGAAAGAAGCAACAACACATGTACGACCAACAAAAGATGAGATTCATGTGCAATACGAAGAATCCTATACGTAAGAACTTGATGTCTGCAACAAAAGATGAGATTCATGTGCAATATGAAGAATCCCATATGTAAGAATCTGATGTCTGCGACAAATTCAGTCCCTCCTATCCCTTGTCTAACAACCCAACTGATAACCAACCATAATTAACTGTAAAGAAGATTAAAATTTAGCCCGCTGACTGACTACTGCCACAATGAACTAAAATTTTGACACGTGTGACTTCTCCTAATTGCACAAAATGTAACAAAATACTGATTAGATAATTTTCAGACTTCAATTAATTCATCCAGAAGTGAGCTGACAAATGGCCTAACAAGGTTGGGGTAAACATTTCAAAGGCACAATCAATGTGAAAGACCTTGTCTGCTAGAGCCCAAAGAAGTCATAATCAAAGCGGTCAGTATCCCACTTATAGACAGCTGGTGACTAGGTAAAATAATTTACCAATCTTCCACTCAGAGTAGGCGCAAATATATTAAAAGGTCTCTAAGATAATTGTTAAAGTTGTTGAAACATTTAAAAATAATATCCGCGCCAAATTAGTTGATACCATCAAATGTTAAATAGTTGAAAATACAATATTGTTATTAATTTCATTAAAAATTTACTATTGCTCTCATCTCTCTAATCACCTTTTGGAGAGCATCCAAGGTGAAAAATACCATTTGAGTAAAGGTTAGAGGTAACTTATTAAAGTGGAATGACCAACAGTCATCTTGAAAGTTACAATGGGTGAGAATATATGTGGAAGGACTTAAACTCATATATTACTGTTCAATAAGGACCTCATATTGGAATTACTACCCATGAAGAACATGTGGTAGAGGAGACACTCCTACTAGGATATGAGCAAACAATTAATGGTCGTTAAGGATCTGTACCTAGCCTATAATATCTTGCAAATGCAAACATTTTTTTAAAAAAATAGAAGCACCAATGAATGTTCTTCTCACCAAGACACATGTGAGAATCATCAGCAGACAAACCGTTTATATTTGTTGGCAACATATCATCACTGTACCCCAAAAAACCCCCCTTAAATATGAGGTGCTATTTGCAAATTCTATTTCCCCCCTCTATGTTTAGCATTTACTAACCTAAAAATTACTAGGGTGAGCAAACATTATCTTTATAAAGCATCCACCTGAATTTAATCACTAACTAAGTCATAAAAAAGAAAGTGCCACCAACATCCAAAAACAACCACCATAAAAAGGCCTTGGCATATTCCAACTGCAAGGTTCAACTTCTTCTCATCGTCGTAGATGTGAGAAGTAATTGTTATGCCTGACATGTCATACGCTTGGAGAAAGAAGAATTTCTAAATCAATACAGAAATCCAGGTAGGGCATACATAAGGTGCTCAATTTGGGAAAATTTCTTGAGATGACATTAATCCCAAATGAGAGAATTAAGGAGGTAGAGGAGAATGCACCTTAGCTAGCAGACATGTTGAATAAAAGTAATACGCATAACATACTAGCAGTGTTAAGGGAGATTAGGATGTTGATCAATGTGTTTGAGAAAAACTCAAGCCTAATAATCATATTTGTCATTGCAATAGTTCTAATGTTTGGGCATCAACTACCGAAGAACTGAGAACTCATTGTTGTCCGGATGCAAAAACCTAGCAAGAGAAGCATTGTAAACTATTCAAACCTTAGGTTGACTGAGAGAGAAAGATATTAGCCAACCATCAAATCTTAGGCTGAGCTTCCTTGGATTGGAAAGCAACCTATATTTTGGTTGCAAGGCAACTACTCAAAAGGGGAGAAAATTGTAATCTGTAATGCCCATAACAAATTAAGTCAAAAGTTAATTAAAGTTTATTATCTACTTACTTGTTCCACTAGATTAGTGTCTTCTATGGTGACTTTTTGTAACGGCCCGAGCCTAAGATTTGTGTTAATTACTTCAAACTATCCTAATCACAAATTAATCAAATTGGGCGCCGCATTTTAATTTAGCATTTCATGTATGTATGTATGTATGTGTGTATATATATATATATGTGTGTGTGTGTGTGTGTGTGTGTGTGTGTGTGTCGCATCGCAAGTTGAGACGATGACATGACCTCAAAATGGATCTCGTTATACTCCTAAATAATTCACTCAAGTACTAACAAATATTTGAATTACCCACTGAATAAACATTAGCTTAATTATCAAGGGCTAATTTGAAAAGCGATAATGATAATAATATACGAATTAATTTAATAGCAATATAACATAATAAAATGGGGGCAAGTTATGTATATAAAAAGAGTGAGTTAATAATTAAAAATATGAAAATATTTTCTCCAAATTTACATCCAAAAGATGTAAAATTTAAGTTTATTAATTTGAGCCAAAATATTATTTTAATTATATATAAATATATATATATATACACACACACACACATATATAATGAATGAAATAATAATAATAATAATAATAATAATAATAATAATAATAATAATAATAATAATAATAATAATAATAATAATAGTAGAAGGGGTGGATAAAGATGGGAAATATCTAGAAAATATTTAGGTGTCAATAAATTAAAGGGGGAAACAAAAAAAAGGAAAAAGAAAAAGTTAAAACTAAAATAACCAAACTAAAACAAAAAAATATCAAAAATCAAAACCCAAACCCCAACCCTAACCCCTTTCCCTGCAACCCAGGATAGAGGCCCCCCTTCGCAGCTCTGTCTTTCCCTGCACTGTCCCGCCTGTTTTTGCCAGCCGCAGTCGCTGAAGATTGCCGCCGACCTTGTTTCCGGCCGCCAGCCGCCCCACGAGCATCCTGCCGTGCGCCCACAATTCTTTCTCATTCCCCTTGAGTTGTTTAAGTAGGTGACAGGTGAGAACCCTAACTCCTCCTTAATTCAATTTTGATGTTTTGAATGTGAATTTTTTTAGTAAATTATGTAATTAACCTTGATGAATGTCAATTTGTTATTTTCTTGAATGTTGGTTGTGAAATTGAATGGATGAGGTGAGATAGGGAATGAACATGGTATTAAGGGGGGTGACGTTTGGTGTTAAGATTAGGCTTGATGATGTTATTTTGGTAATGTTGAGATTGATTCTAATGCCTATTGGAATGAGATTTGATTCCGGAAGATTCATCTGAAGTACTGCTGATGATGACGTGGGATGAAGGAATAGATTTACCTGACAGCTTGCGCTCAACAGTTGATGTCTTCTTCTCCAAGTCAGCCCAAGGTCCAAGTTAAAGGTCAAAAGAAAGAGTGAATGTAATATGAGTTCGGTATGTCCAACTGCCAATCCCTTTCCCGAAGAGGGTGGGTGACTATTTATAGCCTCTTCGATAAAGGGGTAAAAGAGTAATCTTACCTGGAACATCCAGCATGGGCCACCGGTCTCGGCATGAAAGGGCCCTAGGAGGAGCCCCTAGGGTTGCGTCTTAGGGCCCATTATCCCGGGTATGGGCCTTATCTGTGAGTCTGACTCGGATGGGCCCATTTTGGGGAAATTGAATTTTTCTCAGTCACTTAGCCCCTCACATTTTGCTTGTACGTCGAGCCAAGCAAGTAGTCAGGTAGAATGAGGAGCACAGTCCATGGTCAGCATGCATCCCAGGGTCTTCGAAAATTGGGCCCCTGTAACGGTCGATCCTATGGCCACCGACCATAAGTGGGCAAGTTTCGAGGCTTGGACGACGGTTTTAGGAAACTGCCTTCTTTGTAAGTATAAAAGGCAACTGCCCAGGAGGGGGTGCTTCATCCTTCATTTTTCCGTAACGATCGTTATCTGGCGATCCTTCCATGGCTTTCCAACGCTCTTTGAGTACCAAGGAGATGGCTAAGTACGTTGTCCGCCACTTCATGTGAGATCGGCATGGGGCTACTTTTCCCCCGTCGCCTTTTCCGAAAGACTTTCAGGCTTTATGCTCGAGCTATAAGTTGGCCGTGGACGAGAAGGCTACCGAGGACTATGAACTCCTAAAACTGCCCCAGGTGATATTTTATGTAATACTTCTGAATGAGGCCGAAAGGCTTAGGGTCTTGCACGGGCAAGCGCTTCGAACATTGGAGTCAACCCTCACTGAGCTTCGTTGGAGCACCTTTGAATCATGGGTGTAGCTATATGGTGACCGAATTTTTGAAGCCTAGTTTCGGACGAAGCAACACCAGTAGAAAGTTCAGGGGCCGGCCTACAGGAAGAGAGTTTAGAGGTGGAGCTGGAGGGTGAGGGCTCAGCTTGTGAGGGGGCGGCCTTCCCTTTTGATGATGACAAATAGGGGTGAGGCCATTACGCCCTTGAACGTGCGGCCTCTCCCCGCGAGCTTGTGGGGGCTAAGCTTTTTTTTCTCTTTTTTTTGGGTATCGCCTATAGTGACAGTAATAAAAAGGTCGTGCTTTCATATCTTCTTACATAGTCATTACTCCATTTGTGCTGGTCTCAATGTGTGCTGACTAGATGGCCATGTGGCTGAAATGATTTGGCCATTAGTCCCTTGGGAGTATCTCCCTGTCTCCCAACTCTCTATATGCCCCCCTCTATAAATACAACCTCATACTCCCATACATGATGTTGAGGAATCCATCCTTCAGGAGAAAGTGGTATAACAGGAGAGGAGGGAAAACAAAGAACGATTGGTACGCCTATTTTTCTTTTTATCATGGCGTTTCCTCCCCTCTACAGCACCAGGGAATCGCCTACTATGTGAGGGAATCCTTCATCTGGCACTGGAGGAGAGCTACACGTCCGCCTCGCCCTCTTTCTGAGGATTACCACGTCCTATTCCCACGCTCTTCATTGCCCAAGGTTGAGGGAGCGGCGGCTGACTTTGAGCTCCCTGAGATGATGCAAGCGACATTCTATGCTATGTTGTTGAACGAGGCCATAGAGTTGGGTGTGATACACGGCTTTATGGCCGAAGGCCTGAGGTCGGCCCTGGTAGGTATGAGGTGGTCGACATTTGAGGTCTAGATGAGCCGTGTCAATCAAGAAATGAGAGAAGCGCAGCTTCGACAACAAGCCGTTGAAGGGGAGGTCCGCGGTCCTTCGGACGGCCAGGAAAAGAGCTCAGGATCAACTAGCCCTCCACCCCCTTCTAGTAACGAGGAGTAGCCTCAATTTAATTGTAGATTTTATCTTGTGGTGTCCCCTTCCCCTCCTTAGGCCGCCCCTCGTGGGGGCTTTTGATAATAAAATGGCATTTCTTTGCCATGAAGAACTGTTTCCTTCCCGTCTTACGTTACGCTTTGTGTTGAATGAAGGGCTCTAGGGCCACAAAAATGTTTGCATTTTACTTTAGGTCAGGAGTCCAAGTTACAGGAGCCACGTGGCGAGGTCAGGGTGGTTTGCTGCTGCTTCGAGAGTTGTACCTCCTGGTACATCGGTTTCGTCTCTTTATAAAAGAAGGTGAGATGCCCATAGGACTTTGTATTTTCCCTTACGGATGAAAAGTGATAAGAGAGAGAAACTGGAAATGAACATCTCTCCCAATTTCGCCAGCATAGAGCAGGCGCCCGAGTACGTCCGTGACCACTTCTAATGGTCCTTGAGGGATCCCTCAGATCCCAGCCCTAGGTCGCTTCCGTCGGACTACCTCGGCCTCTGTCCCCGTTTTGACCTCGAGGTGGCGGCGCGATATGCTCGCAATTCCAACACCGCAGAGATGGTGTAGATAATCTTCTATGTCATGGTTATAGATGACGCCGCTAAGTTGGGCCTCTCACGTAGGCTTACCATGAACTGCGTGATGTGGGCCAAGCGGAAGTTGGACTGGGGCCCTGTGGAAGCATGGCTCTGGGACAATGGTTGAAGGCTCCGACGTGCCCAGGCCTCTCGTCCAGCCGATCCCCCGATAAACCCCGTGTTAGCTGGAGGTCCCTTAAGGGGGAGGACGACCTCCTTTCCTTCCTTCCATGACACCGCAGGTGGCAGAGTATGTTAGGGACAACCTTCACTGGTCCGTGAGGGAAACGTCAAGCCTTCATCCGTGCTTGCTCCCTTTATATTTCACAGCCTACTGCCCCAAGTTCGACCATATTTTCGCAATGCAGTTTGCACATGCTACCTATATCCCTGAGATGGTGCAGGCCATCTTTTATGCCATGGTGATCAACGACGCGGCAAAGTTGAGGCTCATTAGGAGGGAGGCCGAGGAGAGCCTAATGTTAGACCTACGGAAGCTAAGATGGGACGTCATTGAAGCATGGCTGTTGTTTATTAAGGACAAGCTCAAAGATGCCCAAGTTTCTACGTCTGGTGGAGATGGTGTCTAACCCTTAGCCACGCCCAACGGTGTCTCTGAGGCGGAGGGACGTGCCCCCTTGGTCGAGCGAACGAGGAGTAGTATTAGGATTCCCCTCCCTTTGTACTCACCTTTTGTGCTTGCAGGAAAGTTATGTGTTGATCAGGTTGTTATAATAAAAGATCCTTTTATGACCTACCTCTTTATTTTACTTGTTTACATGCACATGTTGTGATCACTAACCCCCGCTAGGGCTAGGAATATAGCGACCGATGGTGAGGTCGTGCTCTGGAACCCTTAGCCACTACACAGGCTAGGCGTGTAGCGATTAGCCACAGAGCCATACTCTAAGGTCCTTAGCCCCTATTGGGGCTGATTGGAGTGCTTGGCCCTAGGACCTACTTTGCAATCCGTTTAGCCCTATTTGGGGCTAAAAGTATAGCGGCCGGCCCGAAGGTGTAGCGGCCGGCCCTAAGGCCGTGCTCAGGGACCCTTAGCCCCACTGGAGCTAAGAGTGTAGCGACCGGTCATATGGCCGTGCTCTGGCGACCCTTAGCCCCCCCTTGGGGCTAAGAGTGTAGTGACCGGCCATAAGGCCGTGCTCAAGGACCCTCAGCCCCCACAGGGGCTAAGAGTGTAGCGACCAGCCATAAGGCCGCCCTCAGGGACCCCTAGTCCCTATTAGGGTTAGGAGTGTAGCGACCGGCCGTGAGGCCGTGCTCGAGGACCCTTGGCCCTCATTGGGGCTAAGAGTGTAACGACCGGCCATAAGGTCGTGCTCAAAGACCCTTGGGCCCCACTGGGGCTTGAAGTGTAGCAACTGGCCATAAGCCCATGCTCAGGGCCCCCCAGCTCCTAAGGCCAGGCGCATAGCGACCGGCCATCAGGGAGTGCACTTGGAGGCCCATTCTCCCCCGAGGTCTCGGGTTTTTTGCTGATGGCGAGGTGATAACAATTCACCACGTGGCGCTGGTTGGGAAGGGTTGTGCCTGTTGGGTGTTCTCAGGAGGTGTGTCCGGCCCCCTCGCTCTATATAGGGCTAAGGATTTGGCAGAAATGGTCATTTGCTCATCATATATTTCAACCACCTAGAGAGAGAAACGATTTCTGGAGAGAGAGGCTCTTCCCCCTTTTCCTATTCTGCATTCAAATTCACTGTAGTGTCTCAAGCTCCCCCCTTGCATCTTCGAAGGCTTTGCTTGAGTATTCATCCTTATCTTCAAATAACCTCTTTGAATCTTCATCTTTCGCAGGTACATCCTCGTACCCCTTCGAAGCATTATTTGTTGTACTTATAAATTATGTCATCGTCTTGCTCATCTAGTGGGGACGGTCGTGGGGGGTTGGCCGATCCACAAGTGGAGGGCCGCCACCCGTATTTCCTAGCCTCCCGGCTTTATTGATGGCCGGGCGGTAGCGGGCACCCCCGAAAGAATCAATGTAGGGAACCCAAAAAGATTACCTACATAGTGCCTCGTTTTGAACCAGGCACTCCCTCATGGTCTAGCTGCGAGTACTCCTCCACTCCTAGCTTCCTCAGTCCTGAGGTAGAGGTCTTATATCCATGGGAGATCACCATAGCTTACTATATGACTAATTTTTAGGTACGAAGAGTGGCAAACACCAAGTGTACCCCTCGCATTAGGTCTCCAGACGAGCTGTTGTCTGAGGGTACAAAAGGTAATCCCCGTTCTGCCCTAAGCTCATCAAAACCGGGGGCTGAAGTGGCCTGCACTGGTACTATCTCTACCTCGAGGGAGACCTCCTGCTCCTCTTCTGACAGCTCGTCGAGATGTTTGTCCTCGGAAGGAGCGTCGACGGGTTCCTCATCCCGCGAAGGGCTTCCGACTCCAGGCAAGTCAGTACTTAATAGAAAAGGCCGTTCTCCCGTAGGGCTAGCTCCAAAGATTGTTGCAGAGGGACTAGAGTTCCCAGGGGCCCCAATCCCCTCTGACCTGTAGGACGGTCCGGGCAGTCACTCTTTCCCGATCCTAAGGTCACACTAAAAAGGACGGCCCTCGAAAAACAATACCTCCTATCTGCTGGATACACCTTCATAATCCCTAAGGCGGATGCCACCGTGAATGAGCTACCTGCCAAATGTATAGCTGTTTATTACGTGGCCCTCAACTATGGTCTTCGATTTCCTCTTCACCTGGTGATTGAAGAGATTTTGAACAAATATAAACTGGTGCCCGTGCAGGTGGTGCCTACATCGTGGCACAACATTTGCTTTTTCATCGCTACTTGTAAGCTGCGTGGCCTCACCTACTCGGCACGAGCGTTTAGTCTCGTGCATGCTATCCAGAGGGCCCCCAAGGAGACCGAGGAATTGGGGTGCTATTATTTCAACAACAGGCCGGGATTCATGACGGCCGTCGAGAAGAAGTCAAAGGTGAAGAATTGAAAATATGACTTCCTCTTTGTCTGTCGAGAGTTAGGTTAGGGGAACGTTCCTGACTGGAATGAGGGTAAGCCTATTAAGAACTCCTTTAGGGAGCCCACGGCCGAGGAAAGAAAAAGGGCCTGTTATTTCCAATTCTACATACAGGAGGACGATAAGCCCCGACCCATCCCCAAGTTTATGGCTCAGATGATAGAATCTATGAAGGGTCCTGAGAAGAGGAAGAGCAAGTCTAATGATAGGGAACCCTTGAATTGGCTCCCTAAGTTGAAATTTTTTGGGAACGACTTCTTCCTTGCCGCGGCGGGCCTTTTGATCCTTAAGAATTTTTCTAAGGGTATTGGTCGTCCCAATGTTGGTTAGCTTTCTTGCTTGGTTTTGACCTGATTTCCCTTTTGTTTTATGCAGAGCAAGTGAGGGTGAGGTTGACGGTCTTTGAGACTGGGGACGCTACTTCGGAACAAGTGACAGCCGACTCCGAGTGTTGTCGGGAAGAGGAAAGGCAACGCCTCCTTAATCAACAAGCCAAGAAGGTACGCAGGTTTGAAGTAATCTGACTAAGTTATTTTGACCGCAGGCACCCCCTCTAGTATTGCGCGAAAAGAAGCCATCCATCAGCTTACCGGTCCGCAAGCGACAATGAATCGAGGGCCGCCAGATGAGACCGCGGCATCTGCCTCTACCCATGCAGGGGAAGTAGGAGTTGAGCGGTCTGCCCCTCGGCAGTCTGGAAGTCGGTCAACTAGGGATCGTACCCCCGGCCTCCAGGAACAAGCCGCCCCCTTTAAGACTGTGGGAGCTGCCTCTCAAGCCATCGGCGGTTCTCCCACCGGTGTCCAGCGGCCGTCCACCAATTTCATCAAGGCGGATCCTGCGGTCAAATTTTCACTTGTCTAGGACTTAGTTAAGTCTTGGGATTTGGCGACTTCAGGCACCTCAGATTCCCCTAAGATCATCGAGGAGGAGGTGACAACAGCTGAGGCATTCGCTCGGGGGGTGAGAGCTGCAGTGGAGTGCCGACGGCTGGAGGGGCTAGCGACTCGGAACCAGCGGCACTGGGAAAAGCTGAAGGCTGATCTGGATGCTCGAAAGGCCAAGAAGAAATACTTGCAGCGCCAGCTAGAGGAGGCGCTCGCAAAGGCCAAGGCTGAAGCGACCGTGGGGTCTGAAAGGATGGGTCAGGCCAAGGAGCAATGCTATCAGTAGGGCCGTATCGATACCTTGGGGTATTTGCGCAAAGTCCTGATGACGCTAGCTCAAGAATTTTAAGAGGATAGCTACTTTGAGGACTACCTCCACTATGTAGACGAGCACCAACGGGCCGAAGACGAGGGCTGTGATCCTAAGGAGGTGAAATTTATTCCTCCTCCTGGTGAGGGCGAGGGTACAAGGATGAGGCAACTAAGCCCTTGGATGTTGAGGCCGAGGCTTCTGAGGAAGAGGGTCACGAGGATAGTGGATAGCCTGACGTGTAACCCCCTCTTCTTTCCTTGTTCTTTCTTCTTTCTTTCTTTTTTTTTTTTTTTGATTAGAGGCTGTACTCGTACTTCATTAATGAAAAACGTTCATTTCTAGTAACCAGCTTCTTTCGTTGATCGTTCTCCCGCTTCGTACTTGTTCTTTCATTTTAGCTTGTGTTTTTGTTCTTCATGTGCCGTAGGGTAGCAGCCCCCAAGCAAAAGAACAAGTGATGTGCCGTTTGGCTGAGGAATATGCAACTCGCCTTGTGACCATCCGGGAGGCCGTGGTTATGGACCCTTAGCCCCAATTGGGGCTAAGAGTGTAACGACCGACCATGAGGCCGTACTCAGGGACCCTTAACCCCCATTAGGGCTAAGGGTGTGGTGACCAGCCATGAGGCTATGCTTAATGCCCCTTAGCCCCCATTGAGGCTAAGAGTGTAGTGACCAGCCGTAAGACCGTGCTCAAGGACCCTTAGCCCCCATTGGGGCTAAGAGTGTAGTGACCGACCATAAGGCCGTACTCAGGGACCCTTAGCCCCCATTGGGACTAGGGGTGCAGCGACCGGCCATGAGACCGTACTTAAGGATTCTTAGCCCCCATTGAGGCTAAGAGTGTAGTGACCGGCCGTAAGGCCGTGCTTAGGGACCCTTAGCCCCCATTGGGGCTATGAGCGTAGTGACCGGTCATAAGGCCGTGCTCAGGGACCCTTAGCCCCCATTAGGGTAAGGGTGTAGCGATCGGGCATGAGGCCGTGCTTAAGGACTCTTAGCCCCCATTGGGCCTAAGAGTGTAGCGACCGGCCATAAGGCCGTGTTTAGGGACCCTTAGCCCCCATTGGAGCAAAGAGTGTAACACCGTGCTCAGGGACCCTTAGCCCCCATTGAGGCTAAAAGTGTAGCGACCAGCAATAAAGTCGTGCTTAGGGACCCTTAGTCCCCATTGGGGCTAAAAATGTAGCGACCAGTCGCAAGGTCATGCTTAGGGACCCTTAGCCTCCATGAGGGCTAAGCGTACAGCGACCGGTCATAAGGTCATGCTAAGGGACCCTTAGGCCCCATTGGGGTTAAGAGTGTAGCGACCGGCCAGAAGGCCATGCTTAGGGACCTTTAGCCCCCATTGGGGCCAAGAGTGTATCGACCGGCCATGAGGCCGTGCTTAGAGAAAAGGAGAGTTGTAGATGACTACAACGTGGCCACTGTGGGCTACTGATTTTATTACTTGTAAGCAAGGAATACATGTTTATTGGAGGAAAAGGAAAAATATGATCCTAAGTATAGTACTTTCTCAGGTTGCTGCTATGCCAGGTTCGTGGTATGGGAGAGCCGCTAACAGTCTCGAGGCAATACATTCTGGGACGGACTTGAGAAGCAACACTGTATGGACCTTCCCAATTGGCAGTGAATTTTCCATGCTCTCCGCATGAGTTACAGCCTCCATGCGCCGGAGAACGAGGTCGCCCACCTGAATTGATTGCAGCTGCACTGATCTGTTGTGCAGGCGGGTGATGTGGAGTTTATAGAGGGCTTCTCGAAGGAGAGCGTTGCTACGGATGAAGAAGAGGAGGTTAAGAGCTTCTTAAAGTGCGGTGTTGTTCCATTCTTCTTGGAAAGTTGTCAATCGATAAGTGTGGAGGGCGACCTCTATGGGCAGAATAGCCTCGGACCCATAAGCTAACATGAAAGGGGTTTCGCCAGTAGTGGTTTTCTCAGTGGTGCGGAGGGTCTATAGGACTCTATATGGTTCTTCCACCCATTTTTCCTTCACGTCATCGAGTTTCTTCTGTAGGCCATGGAGAATAGACTTGTTGGCTGCCTCGGCTTGGCCGTTGGTCTGAGGGTGAGCCACAGCAATGAATCGAGCTTGGCAGCCCAAGCCGCCGAGATAGTCCGTGAGCCTACTAGTGTCGAACTGCCTGCCATTATCGAAGATGATGGCATGAGGAATGCCGAAGCGGGCGATGATGTTTCGCCAAATGAACCTTCGTACTTCAGCGGTGGTTATAGAGGCTACGACCTTGGCCTCTATCTATTTGGTAAAGTAGTCGACTGCCGCAAAAAGGTACTTATGCTGCCCCGTAGCTTTGGGGAAAGGACCAAGGATGTCCATACCACATGTGGCGAATGGTAGGGGGCTGACGATTGGCGGCATGGGGGTAGAGGAGACTCGTTGGATGGGGGCGAACTTCTGGCATTTGTCACAGGTCCGCACTAGTGTCATGGCATCTTCTCGTAAGCTGGGCCATTGGTAGCCAGTTTGAATGGCCGTAACAGTTAGAGCGTGGCCTCCAGCATGAGTGCTGCAAACGGCTTGGTGCAGCTCTTTTAGTATCTTTTTTCTGTCTTCCGGGGGGCGTAAGATCTCTTGTACAAGATCCCCTCGTATAGAATAAACCAGTTCAACCTCTTCTTCACTCTATCCACTTCTTTGGGATCCGAGGGAAGGGTACTGTCAGTGAGGTACGCACGGATAGGATCCATCCATGTCAAACTTCTATCTAGCCACGACACTTCATGTGGATCGATGCTCCTCTCCGTTAGGGTTTCCCACTGAATGTTTTTGAGCTTCCCATCATTTGACGAGCTTGCCAGTTTAGACAGGGCATCAGCCTGTCGGTTCTCTGAGCGAGGGATGCGTGTGATTCCAAAGTGCTTTAGTAACTTAGTCACCTCCCGTACCCACCGAACATAGGCAGCCATGGTGTTGTCCTTTACTTCATATGCGCCGTTGAGCTAGCTGGCGACTAATTGGGAGTCACAGAAGGCTTGGACAGAATCTGCCCTCGCGGTGTAACACAGCTCTATTCCTGCGATGAGGGCTTCGTACTCTGCTTCATTGTTGGATGCCTTGAACATGAACTTTAGTGCGTGCTCGTACCGTGTCCTAGTGGGACTTTCAATGATGAGGCCGGCCCCACTCCCATCCTTAGTGGACGAGCTGTCCACATACAGGTTCCAGGGCCGCGGGCGCAAATCACCTTCCTCGGCGGGCGTTGTATTATCGGCCAAGAAGTTGGCTAACACCTGGGCTTTGATGGCCCTCCATGGTTCAAAGTCCAAGTCGCAGCGTGAAAGTTCGACGGCCCATTTCAAGAGCCGCCCTGAGGCATCTAACTTCTGAAGGACGTTCTTGAAGGGTTGATCGGTTACGACTAGAATCTTGTGAGCCTCAAAGTAGGGCCTCAGCTTCCGACTTGCCATTACTAGGGCATAGGCAAACTTCTCAATAACAGGGTATTTCACCTTCGCCTCTGCTAAGGCGTGGCTTATATGGACACAGGGATCTGCTCCTTTGCCCTTTCTACTATGAGAACAGCGCTAACTGCATGCTCTGAAACAGCCAAATATACGACCAAGATTTCCCCTTCCAGGAGGCTGGCGATTTTGGGTAGCTGAGCCAGGTAGGTCTTCAAGGCCTGGAAAGCCTCGTCCGTCAGCTGGTCCCAACTGAAGTTGACCCACTGTCGTAGGACGTGAAAGAATAGCTGGAACTTGTCTGCAGACCGGGACATAAATCGGCCTAAGAAGGCGTTGCAGCCAGTTAGGTGTTGCACTTCTCTTATATTACATGGCAGCTTCATGTCAAGGACGGCCTGGATCTTGTCCGGGTTAGCTTCGATTCCGCGGCTGCTGATCACAAAGCTGAGAAATTTGCCCGATCGTACCCCAAAGATGCATTTCTTGGGGTTAAGCTTCATTGCAAAGGCCCGGAGTATATCGAACGTCATCCTCAAATCATGGCCATGATCCCCATCGGTTTTGCTTTTTACTATCATGTCATTGACGTAAACTTCCATGGTCTTGCCAATGAGGGGTTCGAATAGTTTGTTAACCAAGCGCTGGTAAGTGGCCCCCGCATTCTTCAACCCAAAGGGTATCATCTTATAACAGTGGAGATCATGGTCTGTGATGAACGTAGTCTTTTCTTGATCTGCCGGGCGGAGGGGTATCTAGTAGTACCCGGAGAAAGCATCCATGAAACTCAATAAAGCATGTCCAGCTGTGGCGGGCACCAACTTATCAATTTTCGGTAGCGAGTAGCTATCCTTCGGGCAGGCCTTGTTCGAATCCGTGAAATCCCCACACATTTTGGGTTTCTTCACTAGCAGCACATTCGAGGTCTATTCAGAATATTGGCATTCTCGAATGAACCCAGCTTCTAGCAACTTCTGTACTTCAGCATTGGCAGCGGCCGCTCTCTCAGGGCCCATATGACATTTCTTCTGAACGACCGGCCTATGATGAGGGTCCACGATTAGCCAGTGTTCCATCACAGTTGGGGCGATGCCGGGCATTTCTTTAGGTCTAAATGCAAATACATCTTTATATTCCCGTAGGAGGGAGAGCAGTGATCGCCGATCGAGGGGCGTGATATCTTGACCCAGCTGAATGGTACGCTCCGGCCATTCTTCTTCCAGTGTAACTTGCTCCACATCACCCGTGGCCTCCGGTCGAGGCCGTAGGGGTTCCGCCGAGGTGAGGGTGTGGATGCCAAGTAACACTCCCGGGCCATCCGTTGTCCCCACGTATTTTACCGATGCTGCCGTCATCAGCCTCGAATTGGAGCTGGAGGAGTTGTGGGGCAATGACAGCTTTCACCTTGTGAAGGGTTGGATGTCCTAGGATTACATTGTAAGCAGTGGGCACATCAACGACCAAAAAGTCGACCTCTAGGTTCTTGGATTTGAGCTTGTCACCAAAGCGCACAAGGAGGCGGATCATCCCAATGGGATTTACTTCCTGCCCGCCGAATCCCAAGATGGGGTGCACCAAGGGGACGATGTCACATCCGGAGTGCGCGAGTTTCTTCATGTAGTCCCAGGTTATGATGTCAACAAAGCTACCCGTGCTGACCAGAATTCGCCGCATAATTTCACTTGCTATCTTCATCTCAATGACTAAGGGATCATTAGATGGAGAGGCGAATCGCGGGGCTTCCTTTCCACCAAACACCATTGTGGGCACCGTTGTGCGAGGTCCTTGCTTAGTGGTAAGTACCTCCTGTGCACTTCTAAGCTGGGTTTTCCAAGAAGACCGGGTCATTCCTTCCACATAACCCCCAGCAACTGTTGCCACGACTTCCGTCGAACACTCCTCATCCCGCGGTTAGAGTTGTGTGGGCTTCTGTTCTCATCGAAGGAACCAGGGCCCTCTTTTTAAAAATCGATCGATCTGACCCTTGTCTGCTAATTCATAACGGGCTTTCTTCAGCTCTCGACACTCCGTAGTGGTGTTTCTGCTCTGTTCATAAAATTCACAGTATTCTTGGCATTCTGCGGCTTCGGGGGTGGCTGTCTTCGGAGCATAGGATGTCCCCTAACCTTCGTGAGGATGCTTCTGGTGTTAGTAGTAAACTGAGGGTAAATTGCATCGAACGACGGCCTCCTTTCTCCGGGGACGGGATTCCTGTCACCATAGTTGAGATTCTTATCCCTTGAGATCTTAGCCTTCTTTGAGGCGTCGAAATTGTTAGCACAGATCTCTGTGGCGCGGATGAAATCTGTGGCCTTCCTCAGGGCCTCGGCCAATATGGTCTCTTTCTGTTTCGCCAAGGAGAACTTAAAACGGCCGCTCCTGAGTCCATTCAAGAAGGAGGTGTCAGCCACCCCGTCTTCCAGGTCCAGAATCAGCACCGCCTCCTGATAAAAGCGCTTGACAAATTCGGCGAGGGACTCTTGTGGCCCCTACTTGATTTTGGACAGGTGGATACTAGTCCTTCTTTCCTTCCAACTGGTGATGAATTGGCTAGCAAATTTGTCAGCCAGGTCCTGAAAACTAGTGGCGCTTCCAGGGGGCACACCATTAAACCGTGACTGCACCACTCCCTTTAAGGTAGCAGGAAAATAGGGGCAATAAGCGGCATCATCTACGTCCTGTATATACATTTGCGCCTTATAGACCCCCAGATACTCTTTGGGATCTGTCGTCCCATCGTAAAGATCTACCGTAGGCATCTTGACTTTCCCGTAGTGCGGAGCGTTGATGATTTCTGCGCTGAACGGGGTGGAGAAGGGAGGAGCAGTTAGCCGAGCGGCCGTTCCCGACACCTTGATGGGGGTTTCAGGATGGTGCTCCACCTCAGCAACAGAAGGATTTTTTTCTCCCTTCCGTACCTCGAAGCCCTTACGGGGGACCGGTCCCTCAGCACGGCCCCTAACTGCGGATATCTCGCGGACGGCTTCGCGTGCAGTCACGGTGGGTACGGCGTTCTGGGTTGAGCCGTCGTCTGCCCGAGATCTCCCCCCGAGGCTTGGAAGTCTGTTCTTGTTCCTCAAGCCAGGCGGTTCGCCTGGAATGGGTTGCGTAGCGAATGGAAGTAGTTGTTGATTTAGCTGTTGCCCCCTGCGTGGGACGACCATTGGGTCTCGCTGCCGTGCGTCGACCTAGCTGCTCCGTGTAGGGCCGGCCGCTCTAGATCGACCGAGACACCTCCCGTTCCCGCTTTGAGCAACGAGGGGATGGTACCCGCTCCGGCCGATGGGTGGGCTTGCCCCCGTGGGTAGGTATGTAATCGAAATGAGGAAGCTGCCTGGCCGAGTTAACTGCCTCCACAGCCCTTTTAATTTGTTCTAAGACCTGCCCGGTGATAGTTTCCGTCATGGTGGACATAAAGTTTTTCAGAGCGTCCACCATGACATACGCTTCTCTCTCGGGACGAGGCGGGGTAGTTGATCGAGGATTTGCCCGCGAACTCTTCGAGGCATCCGCTACTGCTCCTTCCCCACATACGGCGCCAATATGATTCCGGAGGATTCTTCTGAAGTACTGCTGATGATGATGTGGGATGAAGGAATGCGTTCACCTGACAGCTTACGTGCAACACCTGACGTCTTCTTCTCCAAGTGGCCCAACCTGCAAAAAGGGCACCCCCGGGTTGTGGGCCGGGGAGCAGCTCTCCGACGGTCAAGTCAGCCCAAGGTCCAAGTTAAAGATCAAAGAAAGAGTGAATACAATATGAGTTCGATATGTCCACCTGCCAACCCCTTTCCTGAGGAGGGTGGGTGACTATTTATAATCCCTTCGACAAAGGGGTAAAATAGTAATCTTACCTGGAACATACCACATGGCCCGCCGGTCTCGGCATGGAAGGGCCTCAGGGGGGGCCCCTAGGGTTGCATCTTAGGGCCCATCATCCCGGGTATGGGCCTTGTCTATGGGTCTGACTCGGATGGACCTATTTTGGGGAAATCAGATTTTTCTCAATCAAGATTAAAGTGAAATAAATGTTGGGTGGATGAGTTGTGGCCATGAACTTGAGGGATTATGTTTCATAGCTTGAATGATGCTTAAGTAAATTTTGTTGGGTTATTAAAGTTTAAATGAGTTAATCGATGGCAAAGTAGAGATGTATGTGTAAATATATATAAGATTAATGTGGATGTTATGCTATAATCATGGCTTGGTGAATTGGGTTGTAGTTGGAGTGAAATTGCTTGCTTGATTATGGCTAATTTGGTGGTTTTAAGTAAATTAGATTGAATAATTGAATGAAATTATTGAAGATTTGGTGTTATAATTTCATATATTAGGGGTGTGAGTTATTATCATGAGTGGGTGAGTTGGAGTTAGACGATGAGTGAAACTTTGGCTTAATGGGAGTACTCAAATGATGTCAAGTGTGCCTTTGGCAATAATTGAGTAAAACGAAAGCAATATGCATTCTTGAGAGTTGTAGTTATTAGCATAATAGACCTATGTGGTTTTATTTCTGTAACAACCATTTGTATGATCGGGACTCGACTTGAACCTGGAACCAAGTTCATGACATCGCCTTAAACCGTATCACAATCCAAAGTTTAAGGGCGAACGACGATCCATTAAAGAGAAAAGCAATAATCATAACAATAATGTTAATAATACTAATGATAAAAATAGTCACAATTCTAATAATAATAATAATAATAATAATAATAATAATAATAATAATAACAACAATAATAGTAGTAGTAGTAGTAGTACTAGTACTAGTAGTAGTAATGGTGATCAAAATAATTTGCAATGGCGTTACCATCGATAATAACGTCATATTAATAAACACACGACGAGTCATCCCTAGCACACTTTTAATGCATTCATTAAACGAACATTGGCAACATAAAGGAGAGGAACAAAAACAAAATAAAATAGAATCCAATTAAGTTAATAATAATTACGCTAATAATAAAAAGAAAAGTCGAAGGAATTTAAATTATTCATTAACTCAATAAATATAATAAAACTTCTTGATCTTGCACTAATCGTGAAAAATTACATATTTGTTGTAGAACGGAGGCCGCCTCTATCGCTTCAAGTTGCCAGCAAATGATTTTCAATAAAGTGGAGAGAGATTCTCAAAGACCAGGTACGTACATTGCCTGTGCTCTTCGAAAACTTACATGTTTAACAAACCATGCAAAAATCAATATGATATTCATATAATAAATCATTTTATGAAATGTTTTGTCACCTAAGCAAGTGGCCCCATCAATTATCAACCATCAGGGCTTATACCCTTCAATTTACCCACGCGGCTGTAACTCAAGCTTTTCGATCAGCCTAGGAGGTGTGCACCTATCTCAAGATTGCTGCAGACGTCAATAGGGGCCCACTTTCAGATAATAACCGACAAATCAACTTTAATTACACATTCTCTCTCTCCTATTTGCAAAATAAAATATTTTGAAATGTAGGCGCCCAACTGATTAAACTCAAAGTCTATTTTAAGGCATAGGAGTGTACGCGTTGAGATTTGGCTCATATTTCGAATGTTTTTGTTTTTTCTATTTTAGGTAAAGGATCAATGAATGGTTTCCCTCCTGGCTAGGCAGAAGGTAGCAAGAAATAAGCGAAAGTTGCAGTCTTGCAGAACGTTAGCTAGCCAAGAACTCATAATGATTTATAGTCTAGCAAACTGAGAGCTTGCAGAATGTATATGTTTTGGGACATTGGGATGGCTGGTGCCTGGTATTGGTACGCTAAGTTATCAAGTGTACTATGGTTAAATAGGTTGTCGAATGTATGTTTGTTTCCAATGTTTGGTGAATCAGGTGATGATGGGGATAACACAGTATTACAGGTAGTTTTAGGTAGCCTTGTTCCGTTATAAAATGGCAGTAGTGCCTCCAATCAAAAGACTTCTGCTGCAAATCATTAGTAAATAAGTGATTAAGTTAGAGTTACCAGGCATTAGAATTGGGAGCGTTACAGTTGTGGTATCAGAGCCAGGTTTAGGGCCACTGTGAGCTATAGGAGTTTCTATGAGTTGTGCTGGACTTGAAACGAAATGTTGACCAGGAGTTCATGTGCATGCATGTATCATGAGGATGTTTTAGTAAACATTTACCTAACCTTCATCTCCTGGTATTAAGACCAATGACATAGTTAGATAATATCTTATCATCATGATCAAAGTAGAGTGGGGAAGCATTCGGTTAACTTCTTGGTGACGTATGTATTCTAAAGAAGTTTATTAAGCTCACATCGTTAATTTTGTGGAGTTTTGGGTTACCGTTTGAGTTACCAGGATGCTTTCAATTTATAGGTTTTATTAAGGCATACTGAAATACTGAATATTTGGGTATTGTGATGTGTAAAACATAACAAGAAGGTGAAGTTCGTAAACTCTCATGTGATTAATGTAATACCAAACTACATTTAACTTGTTAGACAAGGGAAATGTATCATGTAGTGATATTGATGGCTTGGATCATGATGAAATAACCATTGCAATAGTGCAATAATGTGAATGTTCAAGGGCCCATCACATTATCATAGATGAATTGCAATAATCATTTAGTATAAGGAATCCGGTGTTAGCAATTTAGTAGCATATGTGGTACTACTTGATATTATATGGGTTGTATGTGTCAAGATAAGGTGTTACACAAAGGAGGTGTTGTCACTAAATGTGCCTCCAAAATATGTAAACTTATATAGGCTACTGACTCCTCGGTGCGTACAAGTCATTATAAGCTAAGAGCATATTTTGCAGTGATGGAGGTAGTAAGTAATGAAGAAATGAAGGGTATTTGAACTTGGGATGTTGGTGGACATTTTGATTATGGATCGTTGACCTAGATCGTATAAACAAATATGCCTCAATTTAGGCTATAGTAGGCATTGAAAACTTTGGAAATGTGTAGGGAAAAACTCTTTTAGAGATTCAAGATTCTATACTGTGGTTGGGTCAATAATATTCACACTTATTATGAGGCTAAAACAAACTCTAAAGGCACCTGGAAATAACTATGGATGGGTTTTAGCTCCAAGATATCCATAAGAGGTTCTAATGAGATGGTATAAATAATTTCTCTCATTATATTGGATTAGGTCATAGGTGTTCATGGTCAAGTTATACTCATTGTATTGTGCAAAATACATTAAGTGGAGAAGATCTGACCCTGTGGAGCATCAGGTGATTCGGCAAGTAAGCTCCTTGGGATTAACAAGAGCTAGATAAAAAGAAAAAATAGAAAAGAAAGAGTAAGAAGAAGGACACTTAGATGTTGGATTCATCAAAGTAGTGAGAGTGACGGTCCACAACTTTGAGCATACTCATTTTGGTGAAAAACAACTATCTACAGAAGTCAAACTATGGAAAAAGGCTTGAGGATATGTCACATATGTGGACGGATTCATTATTTTTGTATACCAAAAATTCTAGAAGTCATAATTTATATTTTAGTCAGGAGTGGGTAAGCCTTGTGGAGATAAATAATCTTTGGAGAAGTATAATAGAAGTACAATGGTCACATAGGTCAGATTCAAGGCACTTGTTGATGCATTACAGCTTATGTTGGTAAGGAATTGGGAGTGGTGATTCGAGTATGTATGTGTATGTATGTGTGTGTGTGTATATATATATATATATATATATATATATATATATATATATATATATATATATATATATATATATATGTATGTATGTATGTATGTATGTATGTATGTATGTATGTATGTATGTATGTATGTATGTATGTATGTTGAATAGACTCTGGGGGAGTATTATTAGTGATTTGATGAGGTTGCGATCGATGTCAAATTCAAAAGAGTGTTATAAGGACATAACTTCAGGTACAACAATAGAGGATTGTGGGGTAATGAGGTATGTGAGATGTCTACATACAGATTTAAACCCAGGCGACTATCTTTTGAGCATGTCAAATCCTTGAAACTTTAGCTGCATGAATTCCTACATTGATCCAAATGAGTTTACAGTGATCTTAGGCCAACTAATATTAGACCTCCCTTGTTAGGTATCATTGCATAAATTGGCATCCTTCTTGACTTCCTTGATTACCTCCTAGAGCTCGCCACCCGCTATTGTGTAATCATATAATTTAATTTGTAATTCCTTTTCAAAGATATTAAGCTTTGCAAAAACTATTTAATCACCATAGCAATACTTCATTACAAACCTTTTTCAATTCCCCCATTGAAATTCCTTATGACAGTAATTTTTAAAGGGAATCCCTATCATTAAGATAGGTTACGGTTACGTCTCTCTTGCTTTCACTAAGTACCTCTACTCATCTTACTTTTTACAACCATTACTTCAATAGTAACGTGACCTTCCTTGCCCTTAACATCCAATCACTACATAGGTTGCTATTTTACTACTAGTCTGGTTTTGGGTTAATGCGTAATGTTTTGGTTCCTATGTAACCAGCGATTGGAACTATCTGACTATTATTGCCCCCATTCCTAAATTGTTTACGCTTATAGTTATTTTCACTCCATCTGCATCATGGTAATATTTTAGTTACCCATCGTTTTGAAATTTGTCATTTGGTCCTTGCATTAAAATCTTACATTTGCAACATTCTTAATACTTTTAGTCAATAATCAACTTCTCCCTTAATCATCTCGACTTATGCATAGACGTCGTCTCTTTGCTATGTTACCTCCTCTTGACCCCAAGCATTTTCCTAGAAGATCTTAATTAGCATACGAAACCTCGCTGATTAATTTGTCTTTTGCATTAATGCTATTATTTCTATCATTTCTTATATTTGGTTGATCTGTCTCATCTCTAGACTTTGCTTCCTTTTAACGTTATCTGATCCTTCTTTTAATTTCAAACTTTTGGAAAGCTAGTGGTTCTCACAAGTGCTTGTACCTATTTCCAGCATCGTCCACCATGTATTTGAAACTTGTGGCTAACTGTTGAACCTATTCTTGCTCGATTTTAAGTGGTTATCGATATTCTAAAACTTTTGACTTTCATCTTCCTCTTCTTCATTTTACTAAAAGCTTATTGATATGTGTATATATATTGCACCCCGTTTATTCGTGGTAGTAAGCCTATATAGCTTGTTTGAGTTAGAGATGCAGTGAAGCTCCCATTAGTGTGAGTGAACAATGACTATTGTAACCCCAGCAATTTTCTTGCTTTTAAATTCCATTCCTTAAAATATAGACTTGGCCTTTCTCTATACAATCTTGTTATCTTACTTAAATTTGTTTCATATTGCCTATTTTATATTCTGCTCATTCAAATCCAAATTTATCTATCGGCTTCATCATGTTGATGGTGAGTAGACGGTCACCTTGTTAAAACTCCTTTACTACTATCTTATTTGTATTTCAACGGTTGAACCCAATTGTAACTGAATCACCTTTCCAGTTTAAAGTGTATCAAATCTTTTCCTCCAAAAATCTTTTGTCGTTATTTATTACTCTATGTTGGACATCGTGATTATCCTATTTCTTATGATATTGGTACTATATTATGACTTTGACATTCAATCACACTTTAGTGTCACAATTTTAGTTACAGTCCATCCTCTTATTTCTGTTAGAGCTCCAAAACCCCAAACTTATTTCCATTCATGCGAGGGGTCTGGGCGGCTTGGCCGAGCAATCAGAATTTTGATTGAAAGTATTTAAGTAAATGAATAATTTTGTCTTCCTATTTTGAATACTCTAATCCTTTCTTATTTCATTTCATATTTCATAAACAACATAACTTGATCTGTGAGTCAACCTGTTAACTACTCAACCGGATTGAGATGGCATAGAATAATCATATTTGCCACTGATATGATTCAGGAACTATTGACTATCAGTTGGCTCTTTCATGATTCTTACCTGCAACCCACAATGCTAGTGGCCTTCTATTCTTGGATTCCTGAAAACTCATAGTCTTCTTTACTTTAGCCATCCTATGACAATCCCTCCCTTACTAATCATGTCTAACTTCACCGTTTATTTCTTTCATGGCAATGACGCATTTGACGACCATTCTGATCACTCTCATTCGTAGATATGTTCATCTTTAACGTCGAATTTAGATTTAGCAAACATTTGACTAGTTCAATGATGAAAAACCCAGCAACGCAATAATAACTACCCAATCTGGCATCATCAGGAACCTTAAAAATATGAGCATTGAAGTTTTAGCACATGTGTCAAGAAACAAGTTATCATTAGCATTAAAACTGCAACCCTCAATAATAGCAAAGACTAAGCTAAGTCGAAAAGGTGATATTAAATTAGAGAGACTTAGGCAGAATGTCGTACAAGGGAAGTTACCTGAGTTTGTGATACATGTAGAGGGAATCTTGAGGTTACAAAACTAGTTATTTGTTCCCAATAAACAGGAATTGAAGGGAAGATTTTAGGAGGAGCCTATAATGCTCGTTATTCAGTGGATCAAGAAGGAACAAAAATGTATAGGGATCTGAGACAATTCTTCTAATGGGATAACATGAAGAGAGAGATTGCATAGTATATAGATAAGTGTTTGACGTATCAAAAGGTAAAGGCTGAACATTAGCATCCTGTAGGCGAATGGAGGGCTTTAGAGATTCCTATCTAGAAGTGGGATTCAATTTCAATGGATTTTATTATGGGATTGCCCTTCTCTGCTTTAAAGAAGAATGCTATTTGGGTCATTGTAGACAGGCTCACCAAATCTACCCATTTTACACCAATTCACGACACTTGGAGTGTAGAGAGACTAGTACAATTATATATCAAGGAAACAGTTCGACTGCACAACATACCAAAGGATCTAGTGTCAGATCGAGACCAAAGGTTTCAAGTTCGGTTCTGGCAAGCTCTACAAAAAGCTTTTGGCACCAAGTTAAATTTTAACAGTCATACTACCCTGAGACTGATGTACAACCTGAGTGAATAAATCAAATTGCGGAGAATATGCTTAGGGCATGTGTGCTTGACTTCTAGGGAAAGTGAAGTTTATTTACTATTGGTAGAGTTCTCCTATAGTAACAACTATCAATCCACCATTAAGATAGCCCCTTTTGAAGCACTGTATGTGAGGAAGTGCAGAACTCCGTTATGTTGGAGTAAGCCTAACGTAGCACTAACCTTAGGGCCAGAGTTGATTCAAGAGACCACTGAAATAATAAAAAAGATTCAAGAACATATCAAAGTAGCCCAGAGCAGACAGAAAAGCTATGCAGACAAAAGGAGAAGACCATTAGAATTCCAAGTGAGAGATAAGGTATTTCTAAAGGTGTCCCCTGTTCAAGGAGTTAGAAGATTCAACCTCATGAGCAACTAAGCCCTAGGTATATTGGGCCTTATGAAATTATTGAGAAACTAAACCCTATGGGTTACAAGTTGGATTTACCCACAGAACTTGAGCATGTGCACAACATTTTCAGCTTGCACAGCTCAAAAAATAAGTCCCATATCTAAATCATATCATTATAGCAGAGCCAGTAGAAGTCGTTGAGAACCTAATGTATGAGGAGCGTCCCATACAGATATTAGGCTACAGAGTTGAGGGCATGTGGACCAATCATAACTCAACAGAGGCTACATGGGAAACCGAGGAGGACATGAGAAGCAAGCATCCATATCTATTTGAGGTACATACAATGTTTCTTTCAAACTGCAAGTTTTGAGGACAAAACTTATTTTAAGGGAGAAAGGCTGTAATGGCCCGAACCTAAGATTCCTGTTAATTACTTCAACTTATCCTAATCATAAATTAATCAAGTTGGGCGCTGTATTTCAGTTCAGCATTTTATGTGTGTGTGTGTGTGTGTGTGTGTGTGTGTGTGTGTGTGTATATATATATATATTTGTGAATCGTATGTTGAAACGACAACGTTGCCTCAAAACTGATCTCGTTATGCTCCTAAATAATTCACTCAAGTGCTAATAAATATTTGAATTGCACGCTGAATAAACATTAGCCTAATTATCAAGGGCTAATTTGAAAAGCGATAATGATAATAATATACAAATTAATTTAATAGCAATATAACAATAATAAAAAGGGGGCCAGTTATGTATATAAAAAGAGTGAGTTAATAATTAAAAAAATGAAAAAATAAAAATATTTTCTCCAAATTTACATCCAAAAGATGTAAAATTTAAATTTATTAATTTGAGCCAAAACTATTATTTCAATTATATATATATATATATATATATATATATATATATATATATAATGAATGAAAAAAATAAGAATAATAATAATAATAGAAGGGGTGGATAAAGATGGGGAAAATCTAGAAAATATTTAGATGTCAATAAATTAAAGGAGGAAACAAAAGAAAAGGAAAAAGAATAAATTAAAACTAAAATAACCAAACTAAAAGAAAAAAAAATCAAAAATCAATACCCAAACCCCAACCCTTTTCCCTACAACCCAAGATAGAGCCCCCCCCTTTCGCAGCTCTATTTTTCCCTATGTTGTCCCGCTAGTTTTCACGAGCCGCCGTCGTCGGAGATTGTTGCCGGCGCCCGCCTATGCATCCTTTCGTGTGCCCACACAATCCTTTCTCCTTCTCCTTGAGTCGTTTAAGTAGGTTAGAGGTGAGAATTCTAACTCCTCCTTAATTCAATTTTGATGTTTTGAGTCTAAATTTTTATAGTAAATGATGTAATTAACCTTGATGAATGTTAATTTGTTGTTTACTTGAATGTTGGTTGTGAAATTGAATGGATGAGGTGAGATAGGGAATGAACATGGTATTAAGGGAGGTGATGTTTGGTGTTATGATTGGGCTTGATGATGTTATTTTGGTGATGTTGAGATTGATTCTAATGCCTATTGGAATGAGATTAAAGTAAAATAAATATTGGATGGATGAGTTGTGGTCATGAACTTGAGGGATTAGGGTTCATGGCTTGAATGATGCTTAAGTAAATCTTGTTGGGTTATCAAAGTTTAAATGAGCTAATGGATGACTAAGTAGAGATGTATGTGTAAGTATGTAAAAGATTAATGTGGGTGTTACGCTATAATCATGGCTTGGTGAATTGGGTTGTAGTTGGAATGAACCTATTAGCTTGATTATGGTTAATTTGGTGGTTTTAAGTGAATTATATTGAATAATTGAATGAAATTATTGAAGATTTGGGGTTATAATTTTGTATATTGGGGCTATGAGTTATTGTCATGAGTAGGCGAGTTGGAGTTAGATGATGAGTGAAGCTTTGGCTTAATGGGAGCACTCTAATGATGTTAAGTGTGCCTTTGGCAATAATTGAGTAAAAAGAAAGGAATATGCATTCTTGTGAGTTGTAATTATTAGCATAATAGACCTATGTGGTTTTATTTCTCTAATGACCATTTGTATGATTGGGACTCGACTTGAACCTGAAACCAAGTTCATGACATCGCCTTAAACCGTAGCGCAATCCAAAGTTTAAGGGCGAACGACGATCCATTAAAGAGGAAAACAATAATCACAACAATAACGTTAATAATACTAATGATAAAAATAGTCACAATTCTAATAATAATAATAATTATTATTATTATTATTATTATTATTATTATTATTATTATAATGGTGATCACAATAACTTGCAATGGCGTTAACACCGATAATAACGTCGTATTAATAAACACACGATAAGTCATCCCCATCGCACTTTTAAAGCATTCATTAAACGAACATTGGCAACATAAAGGAGATGAACAAAAACAAAATAAAATAGAACCAAATTAAGTTAATAATAATTACGCTAATAATAAAAAAAAAGGTCCAAGGAATTTAAATTATTCATTAAGTCAATAAATATAATAAAACTTCGTAATCTTGCACTAATCGTGAAAAATTACATATTTGGAACAGAACTTGGGCCACCTCTGTCGCTTCAAACTGCCAGCAAACGATTTTCAATAAAGTGGAGAGAAATTCTTAAAGACCAGGTACGTACATTGCCTGTGCTCTTCAAAAACTCACATGTTTATCAAATCACGCAAAAATCAATATGATATTCATATAATAAATCATTTTATACAATGTTTTGTCACCTAAGCAAGCGGTCTCATCAATTATCAATCATCAGGGCTTATACCCTTCGATTTACCCACATGGCTGCAATTCAGGCTTTCCGATCGACCTAGAAGGTGTGCACTTTTCTCAAGATTGTTATAGATGTCAACAAGGGTCCACTTTCAGATAATAACCGATAAATCAACTTTAATTACACATTCTCTCTTTCCTATTTGCAAAATAAAATATTTTGAAATGCGGGCGCCCAACTAATTAAACTCAAAGTCTATTTTACGGCATAGGAGTGTACGTGCTGAGTTTCGACTCATATTTCGAATGTTTGTGTATTTTCTATTTTAGATAAAAGATCAATGAATAGTTTTCCTCCTGGCAAGGCAGAAGGTAGCTAGAAATGAGCAAAAGTTGTAGTCTTAGAGAACGTTAGCTAGCCAAAAGCTCATAATGATTTATATGCTAGCAACCTGAGAGCTTGCAGAATCTATATGCTTTGGGACATTAGGATGGTTGGTGCCTGGTATTGGTACGCTAAGTTATCAAGTGTACTATGGGTTAAACAGGTTGTCAAATGTATATTTGTTTCCAATGTTTGGTGAATCAGGTGATGATGCGGATAACATAGTGTTACAGGTAGTTTCAGATAGCTTTGTTTCGTTATGGAACGGCGGTAATACCTCCAATCAAAAGACTTCTGCTGCAAATCATTAGTAAATAAGTGATTAGGTTAGAGTAACCAGGTATTAGAATTGAGAGCATTACACTTTTGATTCTAAGTTTGCAATTTTGCAGGAACTTTTTAACTTTGACATGGTGGCAACAAAGAACTAGTAACAAATTGTTAAGAATAATAATAATTTAAGTCATGAAGTTACTCATAAGAATAGAAAAAATGTAAAGGGAACACAGATCGCATCTCATGTTGCGAACACTTGATATCCATTAGAGTAGGTGTACGACCCAAATTCTCTATTATGCACAGGTATATAATCTATGGTCCTTGTTTTCATATTCTTGCTTGTTGCTACTGCTGCCTCATAATTTCTTAGTCGGTCTTGCTATATTTGACTCTTTTGTTTTCCTTGAGTCATGAGAAGCAACCAGCTTGCCATTTCTTGAGATGTATATGGAGCACATGTAGCTTTGCATCTTAATTGATTGTGATGTAATTTCCCACACTTGCTACATTTGATTTGCTTGCCCTTTTTACTCAATTTATGAGGATGACTTTGTTTGGCTTTGATTTCATCAGCTTCTCTTCTTTATTTACTTACAAGGTGGCTTTTTTGCTTGAGGAACAAATATAGGAGGAGAACATGATCTACGCCACTCTTCAGGACCATTTAATGGCTCCAACATATATGAATATGCCTTTTGATACTGCCATTTTGTGATCCAGTGAGCAATATAATTTTTAGGCTGCTCTCGATTAACCAATGTATAAAGTGGAACAACAAAAATGGAAGAATGCATTGGGAGTACTGTATGACAAGAGGATCTTTGTAGCATTAAAAGGCAAAATTTACCATATGGCAATTAGACCAACATCGTTGAATGGGTTAGAATGTTGGCTGATAAAAAAGCCCTAAGTTCGGAGATTGTAGACGCCTAAAGATGGAGTCTCTTAATTGTCTGATGACGAAAATTATACCCTAATATGTGTGTTTAGGGACCACCAGAGTGATCCCCCCCCCCTAAAAAAAAAAAAAGCAAAGTTGAGCCCAAAATAAAGAACGAAAACAAAAAAGAGAGCGAGAGAACCTCATCCAATGGGTTGGACCCAAGCAAAACTCGACCTATTCACTTAACAGAGAACCAGACCTGGTTCCTTTTTTCTCTTTCTTTGAGTTCTGGTCTGTCTAAACTGTGATTAATTAATCAAAATTCTAGTTAAATTAATTCACCATGTTTAATTAATTAGAATCCTAATTGGATTAATTAACTCATTTAGATTAAGTTTAATGGGACTAGGATTAAGTCTTCTTTCTCTAAGCCAATTCAAACTATCCCCTCAACCACCATAAAAATTAAGTAGCTGATCCCCTAGGAGTGGAGGCATCGAATTCCCATCAGTTAAAGCATCTAAAAATCACAAGAGATTTTTGGTAACAGAGTATTGAAAATCAGAGAGGTAAAAATGTTAAGAGAAACACTTCATACATTGAGACATTGAGAAGGAGAGATCGAGTTAATCAATAAAGGATATGATTTTGTTGGGTTCCTAGGTAAATTGAGTGGGTTATCCTAAGGGCGTGATTTAAATCTTTCCCTCATCTCTTTACCTTCTTTCTTTCCATGATTATTGATTTTAAGTTTGTTAAAGATGTAATACATAAGTAGCTCTCTGTCAGCTATAATTACTTTCTTTGTGTTGTTTT
This sequence comes from Carnegiea gigantea, assembly GCA_029747015.1. Taxonomy (NCBI): domain Eukaryota; kingdom Viridiplantae; phylum Streptophyta; class Magnoliopsida; order Caryophyllales; family Cactaceae; genus Carnegiea; species Carnegiea gigantea. The sequence continues at coordinate 368,621 of JAKOGI010000710.1, forward strand.
TTCTAAACTAGCATTGTACATTTGATTTGTATTATTTAACATAATTGACACTAAGTGGTTGCATGATTGTTTAATAGTGTAATTAAAATCTAATTAATTTCTCATGTTGATTAGTAGATCCTCAATTATAGAGAAGTTGAACAAACATCTAGTTTTATCAATGAAAAATTGAACATATCAATGTAAATTACAGAAAGAGGTACATATAGAGATTATCAATCATCAAAGAATCAACAAAGATTGAAATTTTTGAACATTCACGCCCTAATTTATAGGAACAATCAATTTGAAACCCTAACACATTTGCACACAATATTTGAAATTTACTTGTCCAAATTATTTTAAAAAAAACACTAGTATTAGCTCACTTCCATAATAAATCGATATCAAGTAGGACTCAAAGCCCTTTCTTTTGATCTTGGTTCCTTTCCATTCTGTAGAAAACAGGGACTTGGGGCTTGCTTCTTTTTTTGTTTCTTTCTCTCTTCCTTTTCTACAGTGAGCTTCTGAGGCCTTCTACCTTCTTGCAAGCAAGAGCTAAAAATGATGGTACCTTTTGAAAGGAAAAGACAACATTAATTTCTTGTTAATTAAATTAGTTTTTTCTTTCTTAATTAATTTTCTGGCCGATGGTTTTTTCCCACCAGTTCACCCGGAATATTATCTGAGGCCCTTCATAGTCACCTATTGAGGTCCTTATTGAACAGTAGTCTACTACTTTAGATCCTTCCAAAGATACCAACTCCAATGAGTGAAGAATGATTTATACAATTTTTCATATTTTATTGTAGTTGTTTTCTCTTATTTGATTATATCTGTGTGTGCCAACCCTGCAGCTGACTTAAATGTCCTAGCTAAATCTGGCAAAAATTGACTCAACCCGAAAACTCGACACGAATCTGCCCGAAAGTTTTGGATTTTGAGCATGATTTTCTCGACCCATACCTGAAACAAACCATCCCGTAAACCCCGCAAATTTTTGGATCAAATATGACCCGAACCGAACCTGTCCGCTCAACCCAAATATTGTATCCTTATTTTTTAATTTTTTTTTTCCATTCACATAATAGTTTTTCATTATAACGAATCGTTTAGAGAGACATTGTACAACTATTGCATCCTTTCACAAATTACATGATGGTACCCATTCTTTCCCAAATTTATTCCCATAAAATAACATCATATACAACATATAAATGGAACAATTTTAGAAAATAAACATGAAATATCTAGTATCAAGAAAATTAACTTAGAATAACACAAGTATTAAAAATGTGCAAGCCATACCATTATATTCTTAATGAAATGAATACGTCTTATTGCATTATAAGTAATATTACTTTGTAATAATCTAAAATTTTGATGTTATGATTAATAAATAATTATAATATCTCGTGCATCTATAATATTCTTTCGTTTGGCTTCTTTCTAATTGGTTCAAAATTGATGTCAGTTTTCGACAATAGATCAACTTGTATTCATGTTAGGATCGGCCCATTAATAAAGTATCCCTGATTCGATAATAGTAGGTTAATTAACATAATATCGAATCATTGAATGGGTTATTAATGAGTCGAACTGCTCCAACCAATTATCATGTTTTAAATGGGTCGACCCATGAATGACCGACCTATTCTTAATATTTTCATATATAGATGAACCCACTCAAATATAACTCATTGTCCACCGATCATATATCATATTAAAGGCGTTTGTTCATTAATACAGACAATTTTAAGTAATGAATATGACTATATTTTGATTTTGACAAAAAGAGAAATAACTCACTAAAAAGGCGCTTCAACCCCGTTAAGTTGACCCGAAACCCAATAAATCAAAATACGTCCGCCTTTATTTTACCCTAGCCCAAAAGACACCCAACCTGTATTTAATGAACAAGCACCTTTAATATGATATATGAACATCATGTACCGGTGGATAATGAGTTACGTTTGAGTGGGTTGATCTATATATGAAAATATTAAGAATAGGTCGATCATTCATGGGTCGACGACCCATGAATGACCGACCTATTCTTAATATTTTCATATATAGATCAACCCACTCAAACGTTACTCATTGTCGACCGGTACATGATGTTCATAGATCATATTAAAGCTGCTTGTTCATTAAATACAGACAATTTTAAGTAATGAATATGACTATATTTTGATTTTGACAAAAAGAGAAATAATTCACTAAAAACGCGCTTCAAACCTGTTAAGTTGACCTGAAACCCGATAAATCGAAATACACCTGCTTGTATTTTACCCCAACCCAAAAGACACATAACTCGTATTTTATCTGAACCTGAATACACCCGACCTATATTTAACCCGCCCGCTCGAACTAATATTCGTTAATAATTATAGTTTATATTAATATAATTACTATTACTATTTTTATTATTAAAACAAATACCGCTCGAACCCTTCCCACTTCTTCTCGCTAATTTCCACTCCTTTCTACTCCTTAAAATAAATATCACTCATTCACACTCCTACCCACACACATCCATTTTTATTATGACTTTTATTGTTAATATTAATAAGAATTATTGCTGTAATTATTATTATCGATTATTAAAATATTAATAATAATTACCATTATGATTACTTATTGTTGGAAAAATCGATTAATAATTATTTTTAATTTTTAATTATTATTAATTATCATTAATTAATAATATCATTAGCACTAATTATTCTTAATATTAACAGTAATAATCATTAATTATAATTATCAATTAATTACATAATTATTAAACAATAGTTACCAATATTAATGATTAATTTTATTTATTATTACAATTAATAATTTTAATCATAACTATTATCATTATTAATGTTATTAATTATCATTTTTATTAATATTTATCATTATTCATATTATTAGTTAGTTATTTTTGTTACTATTAATATTAATATTAATAATAATTGTTATTTTATAGAAATAATAATAATTATTAATAAAATAAATTGTAATTATTGTTCTAATTATTACAACTTTTATTAATAATAATAATTATTATTATGACTATAATTATTATTCATTACTATTAATTATTAATATTAACATTAATAATTATTATTATTAGTAAACATTATTATGATTATGACCACTAATGTTAATAAGAATCATTATTGTAATTATTATTGTTAATTATTATTAGTATTAAAAATTTTTATGATTTCTTATTATTTGTATTATTAATTAGTATTACTGTTATTACAATAATTGTTATCAATTATTATTTCTTATTATTAATGGTTAATAATTGCGAAAGATATTAATCGTAATTATTTTTAATATTAATAACAATTATCATTATTATTAATATTCATTAATTATTAAATAATAATTAATATCATCCTTAATTGTTGTCAATTATTATTAATAATAATTATTCTCGATATCGTCAATGATTATTTTTATAATAATTAATTATTATAAAAATTAGTAATTATTAAATTTTATAATTATTGGTATTAACACTAATAGCTATTTTTATTATTAACAGAAATAATAATTATTTTTTATATTAATATTAATTATTATTGTCATTATTACTCATATTCATTAATAAGAACAATTATTATAATAATTATAATAATAATAACAATTACTAATATTAATAACAATAACTATTATTACTATTGATATTATATTTAATATTAATTATAGTAATTATTAATATTAACAATTATAATGATCACCAATATTAATTAGAATTGTTATTGTAACCATTGTTGTTGATTATCATTGTTAATATTAATGGCTGTTATAGTTAATAATTAATTGTTACTTTTACTATTAATTAATAATTATAATTATTATAATAATTATTACTAATTATTTATTATTAATAATTATTATTACTATTAATTAAAAATATTAATAGTAATTATTTTTAATATTAACAAAACTAATATTTCGTTATTATTTCAGTAATTATAAAATAATACTTTTAAAATTAATAATAATTATTATCAATTATTATTGTTAATAATATTAATAAGAACTTTTATTAATCTTCTGAATATTATTAATGGTTATTTTTGTTATTACCAATTATTATAAACGTTAGGAAGTAGTAATTTTTATTATTATTAATATTCATATTAATATTTGTAGTTTTTATTCAAAGTAATGCTAGTAATTATTATTAATATTAATAATCATTATTATTGTATTTACAATTAATACTCATTAATAATAATGATATTACAACAATTATAACCGTAGTAATAATTATTATTAATATGAATGATTCATAATGATTGCTTATATCACTATTAATATTAATCTTAGTATTAATAATTATTATTAATATTAAAATTTGTTATGATTGTTTTTAATATTAATAAGAATTATTATTATAATTGTTATTATTAATTGTTATTATTAATATTAATAATAATTGTTATTACCTGTCCATTGTTATTTTCATTATTGATTGAAAATTACTATGATAACAGTTATTATTAACTATTAATTTTTATTATTATTAATTTTTATTAATCACTAATAAGACTAATAGGAACAATTTTTAGTAATAATAACAATTATTATTATAATTATTTATAAATTAATTAATTATTAAATAATATTCATTGATATTTACAATTATTAATATCAATTATTATTAACAATATTTATAATAATAATTAGGTTTATTAATATTATTAATTATTTTTATTAATTATTTATTATTGTTGTTAATTATTAATATTGTTAATAATAATTATTAATATTGAGAATTATTATGATTGTAATTATTGCTGATATTTATTAATAATAATAATTACAATAATTATAATCATTACTCTTAATATGAATAATTATAAATAATTATTAATGTTAATGTTGATAATTGATAATAATTATTAATATTAATATTAATAATATTAATAATTATTATTAGTATTGATAGTTTTTATGATTATTATTAATATTAATGAGAATTATCATTGTTAATAATTATTGTTAATATTAAAAATAATTATTATTATAATTAATTTTTATTTTTATTGTTAATTAATAATAATTGTTGTGTTGTACAAATCATTAACATAATTAATATTAATACTCCCACTCCTTTTTACTTATTCCCTCTCCTTCCCACTTCCACATACAATAAATCAATCCTACCTACTCTCATCCACTTCTTTCGATTCTTACCCACTCTTTTTCATTCCACTTCTGCAATATATCCACGAAAAGAATAAAGGCAGAGTCTAGAGTGTTGACTCTCTTGGTGGCCAAGAAGGTTTCGATGAAACACAAAATCAATTAAAGACTTGGATGTAAAATTAAGAGGTTGGAAAAACAAATGTAAGCATGAGAAGAGTAGCCCTTTATACTAATGGAAGGTAATGGCAAATATGGAAAGAATATGAAGATGGTATTTGATTGATAAATTCTAGCCACTTCGAATTTGAAATTCAAATTTGAACATTATACAAGATCAATTATGGACTGAACTTTCTTGCATCAATATTATTTGATTTGATCTTGACAAGATTTCACTAAATAAGATACAAGCTTGGATTGTAGAGTAATATCAAAAATGATACTCGAATAATCATGCTGCTCATTTTAAGAGATTACTAAACATTATCTACAAGAAAGATATCATGTCCAGCGTGGCTGATTTGAAGGGAAGATCAAATTAGAAAATTCAACTCAAAAGGAAATCAAATCAGAATCTGAAGATTATATTTCAAGGGCCTGAAATTCGATTTCAGGATATTCTGGCTCAAACGTCCATCTTGGCAAATTGGAGCTCACGACTTGCAAGGCTATAAATAATGACCATGAGCGAGGAGCAAGCAATGAAGAAAGCGTGAAAAAGCATTAACAATATACATTGATTTACTGTACTGAGCGTTGTTTTGAGATTAAAGAATTGAGGTGAAAAAAATTTTATTAAGAAGTGAACTTGGAGTTTGTGAGGTCAACTCCACCCAAACTCAAACCAAGAAGTTGGTTTAAGCGATTGGGATCTCTAGAGTGAGGCAGCTCTGAGAGATTGTTGAGAGTTCATCCTAATAAAAAAGTAAAGTGTGGAATCCTAGAGTTGGATAACTCTAGGTGGGGACTTAAGCCTGATTGAGGCCCAATTTCGTTAAAATATCATTGTGTATCATCTTTATTTAATTTCTGCATTTACTTTTGATTTTGATTTTAAATTGTTGCAATGACCCTATTCACCCCTTTAGGGCAATCTGTGTCTTCAATTGGTATCAGAGCCAGTTCCACACTTCTTTTGACTTAACAATCAAGTAAGTGATGATCATGGCTTTTTCTGGAGATGTCAATATTGAAGGACGCTCTACTGTTAGACTCCTCTTATTCAAAGGAGCAAACTTTTCTTATTGGAAAAATGTCATGCCAATTTTTATTAGATCTACTGATATGGAATTGTGGGAAATTGTGAACAATGGACCTTACTCTATTCCTAAGGTTAAAAATGACAGGGAAGAATTCGTTGATAAACCAAAAGATCAATATACGAGTGCTAATTGGGATAAACTTACCAAGAATTCAAGAGATAAGCATATTTTTTATTGTGGTTTAGATGCTAATGAATATGACCGAATTTCTGCATGTGATACAGTTTAACAGATTTGGAGCAAACGGATTGTTACATGTGAAGGGACAAGCCAAGTTTTTAAAACCAAAATGAATACGTTCATACATCAATATGAACTGTTCAAAATGCAGTCAGACGAATCGATAAAAGATATGTTTTCTCAATTCACTGACATCACCAACAACCTAAAGTCACTTAGTAAGACCTACACAAATAAAGAAATGGTGAGAAAGATTCTTCGATGTCTTCCAAAGAACACATGGGGACCAAAAGTGACAGCAATCGAAGAAGTTCAAGATCTTAAGAAGCTAGAACTAGATGATCTTCTGGGAAAGCTCTTGACACATGAGATTCATCTCAAAGAAGACGAAGAAGAAAGCTCAAAGAAAGGGATAACACTAAAGCCGCACAAGAAGATTCCACTTTCGAGAAGGAAGAAACCAACGACAATGATGAAGAGGCATTCTCATTAATCATTCGAGGCCTTAACAAAATGGGACTAGAGAAAAAATTTAATCAATGAGGACTTAACTTAATAGAATCCACATTAAAAAGAAATGAAAAATTCTCCAAAGGTAAGTTTTTCCATAAAGACAACACTAGCATTAGTTCTTGTTATGGATGTGGTATGCCAGGACATTTGTTGAAGGATTGTCCACTCATCCAAAAGATGGGAGAATCACGGAGATTCAAAAAGAAAGAAAACAAGAGAGTAATGACCACTGTTTGAAGCGATAGCGACACCAATGACTGTGAAAGCGATGAAGAACACACCGCTAACATCTGTCTCATAGCAAAAGGAGGACAAAATGATGAGCGTGAAAGTACTAATGAGGTAGATATTTCGGCTCTCTATGAATGTTCTAAAGAAGAACTAATTAATACCTTAGTGAGTTTCGCTAAACTAGAACAAAGACATTCATCTAAATATAAGGATCTCAAGAGAAATATCAAGAATTAAATCAAAAGAATGAAGCTCTTGAAAAGCAGAACAATGATCTTCATGATAAAATTAAAAGTTTAGAAAATGAAAATGGAGAATTAAAAGCTAAGTGTGACAAAGATCACAAAATAATTCTAAAATTTACAAAGGGTCAAGAAAATTTGGATAAATTTCTTTGTACCTAAAGAGCATTGTTTAACAAAGAAGGAATTGGATGTAATCACTCTAACAAAAAGAAAACCTACAAGAATTTCTTTGTTAAGTCCACACCACATAGAAAGGATGCAACAACATACAAATATTGCTCCAAAATTGGTCATACTATCTATTCATGCCCATTTAAAAAACCATCATCTAGAATCATTCAAATATGGGTTCCTAAGGGAACAAAACCACCTAACATGATAGCTAATGATTTTAAAACCAAATTTAACGTCAAAAGTAAAAGAAAGATTTGATTTCTTAGTTTGTAGGTGTGCTTGAAATCCGAGAAAGACCTATGGTATCATGATAGCAAATGTTCAAGACACATAAGCGGTAATGCTTCCTTGTTCACCGAAATCAAAAAGAAAGGACATAGAAGTGTTACATTTGGAGACAAAGGTATAGGCAAAATAATTGGTGTTGGAAAAATCGATAAAGATACCTCCAACTCCATTGACAATGTTTATCGTGTTGATGACCTAAAATTTAACCTTTTGAGTATATCTCAATTATGCGATAAGGAAACCTCGTAACATTTGATTCAACAAACTGCATCGTGAAAAATAAACAATCTGGAAAAATTACTCTTTATGGACGTAGAATTGAAAATGTCTATGCCATAGACATCGATAACCTCCCCTCACACAATCTATCGTGTTTTAAAGTCTCACATCATGAGAATAATTGACTATGGCATTATTGACTAGGTCATGCAACCATGCATACGATTAAGAAATTAGCCAAAAATAAATTAGTACGTGGACTCCAATATGTAACTTTGAGTATGACCACTTATGTGATGCATGTGTTAAAGGAAAACAAGTGCGTAGTAGTTTTAAGTCAAAAAACAATGTTAGCACATCCAGACCATTAGAATTCCTTCATATGGATTTGTGTGGTCCCATATCTATATGGAATCTAGGGCACAATAAGTACATTCTTGTGATTGTTGATGACTATTGTCCCTTTACATGGGTCTTTTTTTCAAAAGCAAAGAATGAAGCATTTAACGAATTTTCTAAACTTTGTAAGCAATTGCAAGTCTACAAAAATTCTCCAATTGTTTTCATTAGAAGCGATGTCGGTAAAGAATTCGATCAAAAAGAATTTACTAAATTCCATGGTGATCATAGAATCGCCCAAAATTTTTTAGCACCACGTACGCCTCAACAAAATGGTGTAGTGGAAAGAAAAAATTGTACTTTAGAGGATATGGCATGCACTATAATGTACAAAAGCAATGTTCCTCAAAATGTTTGGGCCGACGCTGCAAATACCGCTAATTACGTTCTCAATTGATGCTGAATTCGACCAATTCTAAAAAGGACTCCTTATGAATTATTTAAGGGCAATCAACCCAATGTTTCTTACTTTCGACCATTTGGATGCAAATGTTTTGTTCATAACAATGGTAAAAACAACTTGGAAAAATTTGATGCTAGAAGTGACGAAAGAATATTCGTGGGATATTCTATGCATATTAAGGCAAATAGAATTTCTAATAAACGTACTAAAAACATCGAGGAGAGCATCCATGTTATCTTTGACGAATCTAATGACTGTGTGTTAAGTGACTCTATAGTACAGAATCTCAACTTAAACAAGCATAGTCATGATGAAGAAGAGGTACCAAAAGAGGTAAAGTCGAACAAAGAGCAATCCCAAGAAATACCTCACAACCCGAAGACGCCCCATTTCCTGACGAAGAAGAGCCCACGATTGAAGAAAATTCTTCACCTGAAAGACCACAACAAGAGGCAACTCACAGGCACTACAAATACAAGTCATATTATCCAATGGACTATCTCTTAATGGACATATCCTCAAGGGTAAGAACAAGGTCATCCTTGCATAACTTCTGTGCCTTCTTTGCTTTTGTGTCACTCACAGAACCAAAGAACCATCTAGAAGCACTTAGTGACTCTAATTGGATAAATACTATGCAAGATGAATTAAATCAATTCAGAAGAAATCAAGTATGGACACTTATATCTCGATCAAGCGATCATCTGGTCATAGGAACTAAATGGGTCTTTAGAAACAAATTGGACGAAACCGGAAATGTTATAAGGAATAAAGCAAGATTAGTGGCTAAAGGATACAATCAAGAAGAAGGTATTGATTTTGATGAAACCTTTGCCCCTGTTGCATGAGTAGAAGCCATAAGAATACTACTAGCATTTACATCACATATGAATATAAAACTTTATCAAATGAAAGTAAAATGTGTCTTCTTAAATGGATACCTACAAGAAGAAGTCTACATAGAATAAACCCCTAGCTTTGAAAGCCCAGACTTTCTTAATCATATCTATAAACTTTAAAAGACTCTTTATGGTCTAAAACAAGCTCCCAGGGCTTGGTATGAGAGATTGAGCAAATTTCTTTTAGAACATGATTTTAAACAGGGACTCATTGATAGAACCTTATTCACTAAAACCAAAGGTCATGACTTCATAATTATTCAAATTTACATAGTTGATATACTTTTTGGCGCTACAAACAACTCCCCCTGTGAAGAATTTTCCAATCTTATAAGAAAAGAATTTGAGATGAGCATAATGGGAGAATTAACCTTTTTCTTAGACCTTCAAATCAAACAGTGTAAGGATGGTATTTTCATTAACCAAAGTAAATATGTAAATAAGCTACTAAAAAGATACAAAATGGATCAAGCCAAACATGCTAGGATGCCTATGGCTACGAATGAAAAGTTAGATCTTGACAAAGATGGGAAACCTATTAGTGAGAAGGTCTATCGAGGCATGATTGAATCACTGCTTTATGCTAGTAGTCCTGACATCATGTTTAGTGTATGCTTATGCGGTAGATTTCAGGCCTCCCCTAAAGAATCCCATGTAACTTGTGTAAAACAAATATTTAGATACCTCGCTGGAACTAAAAATCTCAGACTATAGTACCCTCGAGGGGGAGATCTCTCTTTAGTGGGATACACTGATGCATACTATGCAGGTTATAAAGTTGATAGGAAAAGTAAGTCAAGAACTTGTCAGTTCCTTGGACTAAGCTTAGTTTCTTGGCACTTCACGAAATAAAATTCCGGCGCCCTCTCAACAGCAGAAGCAGAATACATCGCTACCGGTACCTATTGTGCACAACTACTTTGGATAATGCAACAATTACGAGATTTTAGGATAAATCTTGTTGAGTTAAAAATATCGCAAGTGCACAGTGCCAGTTGTAGCTAGCAACGGCAAGTACGGGTCGTGTCCACAATAACTCGGTTTCAACCACTGAACAAATATATAACACTCTATTTAGGCTTGAATCTACTAAAATTGGTTTTCAGTAAGTAACAGTTCTATTCTGCTGAAAACTAGTGCTGTTATCTAAATCAATACTAACAAGGGTCCTGAATTAGGGTTCATCACACTATTGTGCTCCTTGGATTATAAACTAAGTCATGCAATTCAACCCACACAGATAACTGAAATGGAATGATTACCAATTAAAGCGCATCTATGCCTTCTCTCGAAGGTTGTTAGACTGATTAGGTGATCCTAATTATCTATTTTCATGAAACAGGAATCAACCAAACCACAGGATTAAGAAACCGTTATTCTCAATTGAACTCCTAACTATTTTCATGTCAAGAAATTAAATTACTCACAAAGCAGCTCTAAGCAAAGGATTCAACTACCATTGATCTCGTAAACTCTAACTTAGGAACAGGAATTCAACCCTTTCAGGCAATTCATCGAACACTTGGCGTGCTAAGTAAGAGTTCAGTCATAAACATGAGGATTCATTAACAAAACCTAGAACATGGTTCCAATTCGCATAATAGGGGCTACGCCCAATCCAAGACAACAAATTTAGCCTCTAATCATCATTTCAATCACAACCACAATCAAGAACACGAACATGATTAAAAGTATTAACTTTGAACTAAAACACAAAAAGAAAAAGGTAAGAGAATATACTTTTTATTAACTGCAGTGATAATCTACCAAATGCATAAATCGATTCCAATCCAATGCCTTGAAATCAACAATCACAAAAACAATCTAAAGGAAACCTAAAGTCACCGTTTTTCGAGAGAGAAGAAGAGAGAAAAACTGAATAATCCTCAATTACAACGCGAAGTCGCAATTAACCGGGATTCACTAAGGTGGCACGGTTGTGCCACACGGCACAGTGCCCCTGTGCCACATTGCTGGCTTTCGTTTCCTTGTTTCCTGCGATGCCACAATCATCCTGCATGGCATGGTGCCCTCATGCCACTTCCTCTTAACTCAAAATCTATCTTTTGGCTCCTGTTTGGCGCGACGTTGACTTGTTTTCTACGTTTCTTCTAGTCAAACTCCTGAAAACACAAAAATACATCATAGTGGCAGATTTGGAGTAAAGAATGCCTAATCAACCTCTATACTCTTGAAGTTTCACCGAAAACTGCCAAAATGGGAGGTAAAAGTCGAGTCCAAATGAGGTAAAATATAGGTTTATCAACTCCCCCATGCTTATCTCTTGCTTGTCCCCAAGCAAATATCTCTTGCTTGTCCCCAAGCAAGACTGAAACATGAATGAACTGACAGGGGGTCGAAAACCTCTAACCACTCGCCTCCTCAGGCAAGACCAGTAGGAGATCAGTCAAATCAAGCATAGGTGTGCATAACTAGTGGAGCAATTCGCAGCATAAATATGTAATTTCAAAACTCATTTAAGAACGTTGGGAAAACCACATGTTCAACTCGGCATCAAGTCATACCATATCACACCCCTCCCCAATCAAGACGCCTCCTAATAAGTGGTAGGTTAGAAGGCCTGGCAGTGACTCTCATAGGGGGAACAAAGCAAATGCGCTCCCTCATATGTGTTTAAGATGTCAAAAGGTTCATTCAACTCTCTTCCAATCTAGCAAACTACCATATGCTTGGTAAGATTCTCAATTCTCCACCGCGAAAGTGCAATATGCAAAACAATAATCAAGAGGACTTTTCAGGGTTGTAATGGGGCTAAGGGCACAGGTAGAAAGGGGCAAACAATTTGGGAAATGAGAAGCTAACAGCCAAAGCGAGTGAGCAACCAACAATTGAACCAACTATACCACACATTCCCCTAAAACGCAATGAAAATACACCCTTAAGCAGATGGACCATTGGGAATGAACAACAATAACATGCCAAACACTCTCATTCACCACTTCAGTTCCCCTTTTTTTTTCATTTGGATTTCAACAAGTTTCTTCTTCTTTTTTTTTCTTTTTTTTTTGAAACATGTTTTTCTTCCTTTGTTTTTGAAAAGGAAATGAATGATTGGCACGCGCAATAACTACACACTCAATCCCCAATGATCACCATGATACATCCCTGCACATACCAAAATGAACCACTAATTTGCATAACGCCCAAAAACGATCCACAAAATAACGAAGTGTTGCCCCACTGGCTTTGGCTTAGAGGTAGGAGATGTGTTTAGACCAATAGCTAATAGTGAAGGGTTCACAACAAAAACGGGCAAGGCTCAAAGGGGTAAGAAAGGGGTTAAAATATTAAATCATGGGTGGCAGATTTGGCTGTGTAGCTCAGAAAATAAATGAATGCCTCTATCATATTATCATAATGCACATGCTGAATGCAATTTCAAAGAGAATCAAAGCAAGTTCTAGAGATGTAGTTATGGAAGAGACACACACATGAAAGAAAATGTGAGACTAAATTGATGAATTAGTCTATAGGCTTAAAATCTCACGGGTCACACTACCAAACACACAACTAGCCCTAGAGATATCCCACTTAAAAGGGATATTCTATCATGATGAGGGAAGTTCAAGGGCAAATAGTATGCAAACCAAACAATGCAGTCAAAACGCTTTTAAAATCATCAACCAAAGGCATTTGCCACAAACAACCCACAAGTATGCACAACCATGTCAACCAACTGATCACCAAAGCCTCGGTTATCGTTATAGGAGGGGTTTTTTTTCAAAGGGTTTTTTTTTCCCCCTAAAGCAGTAGTCACTAAGCAATAAATCACCCTAAGCAGTTACCTTGTGGATAAATGAAGAGAAGAGTAAGAAGAATTACCTCACAGTCTTGTAAAGCTCTACTCAGCACATTTCCACTCGGGACCAAAGGAAATAGCATATGCATGACCTACCTATATGCATTATTCTGCATGCTTTTCTAAATGGAGGAATAAAAGGAAAACTAATGCACCCTAAAAATGCTGCTAAACTAGAATGAAACCTAAAGTGTTAAATGCGAGGAAATATATACAATGCACCTCACTAAACAGATATAAACATTCCCCCATGCTGGGGCCCTTCATTGTCCCCAATGAAAATATAATGCATAAGAAAAGAAGAGGAAGGGGGAATACACTTACAGTCACTGGGTGCCGTTGGGCCCTGGAGGTGGCCAAAAATGCAGAGGAAATGGATGGAAGGTGGAGGGATCATAAGATGGGAAGGAGGAGGAGCCGCCCTGACCGCCCTGAAAGGAGTGTAAACGCTCCTCCATCTGTCGAATGGACTCTGACTGGCGCCAAAGTAGCTCGTTCATTCGCTGGCACTCCTCGTACTCTCGGGCTTCCCTCATAGCCCGTTCCTCCTCCCTCTGAATCCGCCGATGCTCTCGCTCCTCCTGGCGGTCGAGAAACCTCGAAAATAGGAGACTCCCTCCTCGATGGAGTCCATGCGCCCGAATAGGCGACCCAAATTCGCCCGCATGCCAATGAAGCCCTCCCGAAGCCCTGAAACCTCCATTTGTAGGTTGGAAAAAGACTGGAAAAAGGCGGGGTCGAGCGGCATGTATGCCATTAAGGAAGAAGACTCACCCATCTCATGTGTGAACGATGGAGGTGGTGGGATGGCCGCTTCCTCAGCATGGGCAGTCGTCGGCTCGGGTTCTCCTCGGCCCGCATCAAGAACCTCCTCCTCCTCCTCATCATACTCCTCATCCCCCTCCTCATCAAACTCGGTGTCCTCATCTGCCACTAACTGTTCCTCCCTAGGTAGAACAGTGGCCTTAACAATGCTCTAATCGTAGTTCCAATTTCTTTTGTTGGCGACCATGGTGCATTCAACATTAGGTAAGGTGAAAAGGACGGTCTTGTGGTAGGGGTATCTAATGTTGTCGTCTCGGGTGTCAATAATATGCATATGGTGGAGGGTGCAGAGGTCGAGGTGACCACCTAGGAAATGAGGCTTGAGAGTGGAGAGCCGCGAGCTGTAGCCTAGGGCATTAGCAATGGCGGTAACAGTGCCGCCAACACTAATGACATTCTTGTTGCTAGTCTTGGCTACTTCTGCTAAGTGGCGGATTATGAATGCCCCAGTGTCAATAGGGGTACCTGACAAGGCGCACCAGATAATGAACAGCTCTGCCTTTCGACAACTATTTTGGTTGTCGTTACGCCCGAAAATAATATTAGCGGTTAGGCGCTGCAGGTACCGCAGGTTGACATTGCAGATGTCTGTGGCCTTTGCCTATGGGGGGTTAAAAATCCTAGGTCTCCCCCACCGGTCATGGTATTCCTTCCGTTTGGAGAAGGTGATGCTCAGCCAAACGAGATCAGGTCGTCATAACGAGGGCACATCTCTAAAAGCCCCGTCAACCACCGGGAATCTCAACAATTCATTAAACATCCTCAAACTCATCCGGTGGTCAATGTTGAACATACGAAAATAAATGGTGACCTCATGACCACGATAACTACCATCCCAATCAATATTTAAGGAACTCAAAAACTCGACCAAAAGGCAATCATAGGATGTACATTGCATGTTTATATACTCAGCCCATCCTAAGCTACCAATTAGAGTCAATATGTCATCCAATATTCCTAAAGACCTCAACGAGTCAACATGAAAATATTTCTGCTCACTAGTGTTCCTAGTGGCTAAGAGCTCGTATCGGGACTTATGCTCATCATTGATAAAATGCAAACCCCTAGTGCTAGCAGGTCAAATAAGAGGGTATGCATCCTTAGTACCTTTAGCAGAGGTAGTTGCAGCAGAAGAAGAGATCGCCCTTGATGATTTCTTGGGGTGGGATGGAGCCCTTGAAAGCTCTCCAACTCTTTTCTTGCCCATGGTGTGAATTAACAACAGATCGAGACCCAATAGGAGAGGAAGGAGCTGAAAATGGGAAGAGAAGGGCCAAATTCTTTCTCGACAACCTTCAACCTCAACAATGGAGGTTAGGGTGTTAGAGAGAGAAAGTCGGTTGCGAGGTGGGGTGTATTTGGGATGAAAAGGTGGGAAATTTTGAGAGGAAAGTGGAGGGGAGTGAAAGAATTATGGAAATTTGGGAAAATTTAGGACAATTGGAGAATTTGGGGAGGATTTGAGTAGGTATGGTGCAGGAGAGAGAGAGGGTTTTCGGGTTTTTTAGAGAGAGAAAGAGGAAAGGTTGAATGAGGAACAAGGAGGAAGAAGAAGAAATCAGACTTTTAGCCGAGTTTTAATGTGGCACGATCGTGCCATACGGCACGAGGCACCCGTGCCACTCTGCTACCTGTGCGCTACAAACTCAAAGGGAAGCAAGGTCGTGCCTAAAGGTATGGTGCAACCGTGCCACTTTTCTGACCATTGGACCATAGCTTTTCTTGCTCTCTCTTTTTCCCTTGAAGTCTTGAGAAGATGTGGCATGCCCATGCTGCCCGGCATGGGGTGCCCAAGCCAACTTTCTGCCCTCTAAGTTATCTCCTTCCAAATCTGTTGCTTCTCTTTCTCGCTCATTTTTTTTCCTTGAACCCCTTTTTTTTCATCACCTCCATTTTTTTCATTGTCATTTTTTTCTCCTTTTTTTCCCTTTTTTCCTTTTTTTTCTGGGAAGCAGTAAAGCTTGGGTTGCCTCCCAAGAAGCGCTTATTTTAAGTCCCGAGCTTGACCTTAAGATTCTCTAGGGGGATGAGACATTGGGGAGGGCACAAGTAACGTTCCCCTTAAGTGACTCACTAGCGATGTAGCGTTTCAAGCGAGACCCGTTCACCTTGAACGAGCCGGTAGTCTCAGTGCCGATCTCAGTAGCCCCATATGGGTACACCTTCAACACCTTGAAGGAGCCCGACCATCTAGAACGAAGCTTTCCTGAGAAGAGCTTCAAGCGGGAATTGAAGAGGAGGACCAAGTTGCCTTTTCGGAACTCTCGCCTGTTGATGAACCGATCATGCCATCTCTTTACCCGCTCCTTATAGAGTTTCGAACTCTCATATGCATCAAATCAAATTTCCTCCAGTTCATTCAGCTGCAGCAGCCTTTTCTCCCCCGCAAACTTCAAATCAAAATTGAAGTACTTGATGGCCCAGTAAGCCTTGTGTTCCAGCTCCACGGGGAGGTCACAAGGCTTGTCATAGATGAATCAAAAGGGGTGATGCCAATAGGGGTCTTGAAGGCCGTGCGGTAGGCCCAAAGGGCATCATCAAGCTTGTCCGCCCAATCCTTTCGCGATCTCACTACCATTTTCTCTAGAATGACTTGATTTCGCGGTTGGAGATCTCCACTTAGCCACTAGTCTGAGGGTGGTAGCCAAGCCTATACCTGTGGTGCACTCCATACTTCTTTAAGGGAACTTCCAGTTTTTTCTCTATGAAGTGCGCCCCATTGTCACTGATGAGCACCCTGGGGACTCCAAAGAGAGGGAAAATAACTTTCTTGAAAAGTTTAACCACTACTCTGGAGTCATTGGTAGGGCTAACCACAGCCTCCACCCACTTGGAGACATAATCTACTACAAGGAGGATGTATTTGTTGCCCTTTAAAGATGGGAAAGGACCCATGAAGTCTATTCCCCATACATCAAAAATCTCAACTTCGAGGATGAAGTTGAGGGGCATCTCATTCTTCCTTGATAAGTTCCCTGTCCGCTGGCAACGGTCACATGAGTGAACGTACATGTAAACATCCTTGAAGAGTGAGGGCTAAAAAAATCCAGCTTGGAGTACTTTAGCTGTAGTCATGGAGGCGCTAGCATGCCCCCTGCATGGAGAGTCGTGGCAATTAAAGAGCACGCTCTGGACCTCCTCCTCGGCGAGGCAACACCTGTAGATCCTATCCTTACACATCTTCTACAGGAAGGGTTCCTCCCAGAAATAGTATTTGATTTCATAGAAGAATTTCTTCTTCTGATGGGAGGACACGTCATATGGCATGACTCCTAAGGCTAGGTAGTTGGCAATATCGGCAAACCAAGGGGCCTGTCTTGATGAGATGGCCAGGAGATGCTCGTCAGGGAAAGCATCGTCAATGGCGGTGTCGTGGCTTTCAATAGTGAGCCTGGAGAGATGATCAGCCATGACATTCTCAGTCCCCGCCTTATCTTTGATCTCCAAGTCAAACTCCTGGAGTAGTAGAATCTAGCGAATGAGGCGAGGCTTGGCATCCTTCTTCTCGAGGAGGTGCTTGAGTGAATAATGGTCGGTGTACACAATGACCTTAGAACGTAGAAGATAAGGTCTAAACTTCTCCATCGCGTACACGACCGCGAGCAACTCCTTCTCAGTTATGGCGTAGTTCTACTGGGC
Source organism: Carnegiea gigantea (assembly GCA_029747015.1). Lineage (NCBI taxonomy): Eukaryota > Viridiplantae > Streptophyta > Magnoliopsida > Caryophyllales > Cactaceae > Carnegiea > Carnegiea gigantea. The sequence goes on from JAKOGI010000710.1 coordinate 386,851, forward strand.
TTCATCCAATGTTCTACTAGCATAGTAGATCACCACTGGCTTCTTATCCTTCCTTTGCCCTAGAACTGCCCCCACCGCATGGTCGCTAGCATTGCACATGATCTCGAAGGGGAGATCCCAGTCCGGTGGTTGAATGATGGGGGTAGAAATCAGTGCCTGTTTGATCCTGCAAAAAGTCTCATGGCACTCATTAGTAAAGATAAACGGGGCATCCTTGGCGAGTAGCTGAGTAAGAGGTTTAGCAATCTTGGAGAAATCCTTGATAAAGCGGGGATAAAACCCCGCATGATCAAGGAAACTCCTTACCCCTTTTACCGAAGTAGGAGGGGTCAATCGCTCAATAACCTTAACTTTTACTCTATCCACCTCGATGCCCCTAGCAGAAATGACATGACCTAGTACTACCCCCTCCTGTACCATAAAGTGATACTTCTCCTAATTTAGCACTAGGTTGACTTCTTCGCATCTCTGGAGTACCTTGGTTAAGTTTTCTAAGCAAAGGGCAAAGGTACCTCCATAAACGAAGAAGTCATCCATAAACACCTCCATGATGTTTTCAATAAGATCGGAGAATATGGCAGTCATGCATCGCTGGAAAGTGGCAGGGGCATTGCACAATCCGAATGGCATCCTTCAATAAGCAAAGGTACCATACGAGCACGTGAAAGTCGTCTTCTCCTAGTCATCAGCATGGATAGGAATCTGAAAGAAACCTGAATAATCATCCAGATAATAGAAAAAGGAATGTCATGCCAACCTTTCCAACATTTGGTCAATGAAGGGGAGGGGGAAATGATCTTTCTAGGTGGCTTAATTTAGTCTACGGTAATCAATACACATTCGCCACCCAGTCACAATCCTAGTGGAAATAAGCTCATCCCGCTCATTATGTACGACAGTCATTCTTCCTGTTTTGGGGACTACCTGAACTGGGCTCACCCACTCACTGTCTGAGATAGGGTAGATGATCCCAGCATTAAGTAGTTTAATAATCTCTTTTTTAATAACCTCTTGCATGTTAGGATTTAGACGACGCTGAGGTTATCGGGAGGGGCGATGATTGTCATCGAGAAAAATGCGGTGCATGCAAAATGAAGGACTAAGTCCCCGAATATCATCAATACTATACCCAATGGAACCCCTACATCCAACAATTGTTCCAACTGGGGGCCATCCAGGTTAGCATTAACGATAACGGAAAACTGATGGGAGGAGTCCAGAAATTCATACTTGAGATGGGAAGGTAGAGGTTTTAGTTCTACCTTCGGTGGGCACTCCTCTTCTTTCTTGGAGGTAAGCTCCTCCACACCAAGGATCTGTCTACGAGACTTTCAACTATAAGTTTAATACATTTGCTTGAATAGGGGGAAAAAAAAAAAGACAGATATGAGTTGGACAAGCACAAGCCATGGCAGCCCTTGCTTGGACCAATGTAACTGTAACAAACATTATCAAATGAATCTCAATAATAACATTAAACAGTTTCATCAACCAAAACTTTGAGAATATATATGTCACGAACAAAGTCACAATAAACTTGCAGAGAAATGGGTTCCTATTCTTTATGTATCTTTCTTCTACTTTGGCAAGCTCTTATACCAAGAGATTGTCGAAACCTCGAGAAGCGTGTAGTTAAAGTCAGCTGATTACAACTCATCAGCAGAATGAAAAGCTCAGTGTTGTGTGTGACGACTGTCGTACTAAAAAGAAACCTCAAAAAAAATCCAAACAGTGCTTTTGGAATCAAAAATCTACCCACTCCATTTAGTCACTAACAGCAGCATATACGTGTATAGATGAGTTCTCACATAATCTCGCAACGGGCATTTAAAAAGACGAGGTTTTCCCATTCAAGTTTATCTCCACTCTACTTGAATATGACAAGCATTGACCATATGCTACTCCATTATCGAAAGAAGTGGAATAGTTTTGCTAGTAGTCTGGTGTTCTATAAAGCAAGAAAAAATGCAAATGATCTTTAAAACAGTCTAGAAAAAATGGAGATAGATACTACTTTTGAGTCATACAACAAAGTATAATGCCCATTTTACGCATTTAAGTGGGGCAGCAGAATAACTTGGAATAAGTAATGGAATAAGCAGCACAGGTGATTATATTAGTTGGCACTTCACTGATATTTTAACACTCAGCAACTTGAGCAGTTATCACAAGAATAAAATACAATAATAACCATGTTAATAATTGTATAGAACAATTAGCCCTATGAAAATAAGGTAGGTAAATTTGATTGGAAGGAAGTCAGAATAGTTATAAAACAGAAATGAACACAACAGAGTTACTCAAATTATCATGGAGCAAACTACTACCATGAATCCCATATGTATTCAATTACTAACTCCCCATTACCATTTCCTAGAAGCATCCATCACAAATACATCAACATTTTTTTAAGTTATACTGGATTATGTCTAAAGTATTATATACCTTCAAAAGGCTACTATACATGTCTGTCAGAAGCATCAGATTCTAGGGGGTATAAGTAAAGGTGGAAACCTCATCTTTCTAAATGCCCCTTGTGGGATTCTATAAGAACTCATTTATACACTAATATGGTTTAATTTAAGAGAGTAATAGCAAAAGGAAGGGAAAGACGGAGGGGAAGGATGTGAGGAGGCAGAGTAGCAAGAATGAAAAATATATGGATATAACCAAAAAAACAAAAGTGTCTGTCAATCCTTGAAGCCGCAACCTCAAACAATGATGCTACGTAGATGGAAAAACAAATTTACCAACCCAGTAACACCTCAAGCTCACTTCATTTAATTGTTATAGCTTAAGGGAGGGCCACGGCCCCCTGTGGCCGAGTAATACCTTTGCCTATGGATACAATGCTCAAATAAGGACTAACTGTCCAAATCAAATGCACATATTGCTAATTAGAAAGCTCTATATAACTTGAAACATGAATTAAACAAGCAAGCAAATAAGGTGTAGTGCGTATATGATATTGCTCATGATGAACTATCATCAAAGAAGCCACAATCATACAAGTATCCAGGGAAAAGGAGGAGTGGGAGAACAAACGAAAGAAGAAGGTACCATCCCTATTAGATAAAACTAAGCTATCTAAGTTAGGCATTTTATCGAGCATGTAATGTGCACATCAGCAAAGTACGCTAACCCCAAACTTCATTGACAAATTTATTGGCATTTATAACCAATTTGCTTCTTTACACCAAAATCTATCTCGGATCACTCAATTCCAACCACCTAACAACACAAAATCTTTAAAATTCCCAATTTACAAACACAATTTAACCAATAATCCATATGAGAAAAAACTCAACATGTAGGTTGACTACCCGTAAGGCACTCACCAAGTTTGCAGACCCCCAGCAAAATAAACAATCCACAATGAGAATAATTCGTTCAAATCATGCCCAGTTAGCTTTAAATAAACATCTCCTAGTCACTATATCGATCAAACGGACTACGTAATCGATAAGTAAAATCATGAGAATGGAAGAAGAAAGAGGCAACCCAAACCTAAAATCAGGTATAATTGAAGCAATATTCGTGCAAAGAAATCGAAATTTGAGGACTTGAGAGGGTTTATGTGCTTGTGGGTTAAGCAAAAGGGTTAAGCGAAATGGTAAGCGCTCTGTTCTCCACCACGGTCATGCTCGATCAGTGACTCGTTCGATTACATCCTCGATGACGCCATTTCGAAGGTTCCGGTAGGATCGTTCTGGATGCCCGTTGAATTCAAGGTGGAGCCAACGACGCCACCAGTGGAGGAGTACGGTGCACTGGCGGCGGACATAAGACCACGTCGCAGGTGGCTGAAGGAGTGCCTCTTGCACTCTCCGTCATCGTCAGGGACGACGTCGTTTTGGCCGGTGGCTCTTCACGGGGAACAGTAGGAGATCCATTGCTGAGTTGCCACCGAGTCGAGAGCCCGAGTTGGACTTGGAGGCAAGTTAACTCAGCAATGAAATCGGTGAGTTGTTTCTATGAGTCATGAATAACAGAGGGTTTGTTCTCTTGAGTTTTTATGGGAGACTCAAATAATGTTAAGTCCTTCTGACGAGAAGCTTCACTTGTTTTTTTTATTCATTAATGTTAGGTCCTTTTAACTTTGCCCTTGTATTAATACAAACTTAGTTATTTGTTCCCTCAAATAATTTTAATTTAGTAGGAAATTGTACTTAATTTTTTGATTTTGATTTTTATCTTTCCTCCCCATTTTTTGTACTTTCCCTCCTATTGATAATGACAATGAACATTGTAAAATTAATAACGGCCTACTTTAGTGTTCGTTGTCTAATGATGTGTTTTTTGATGAAATTAAACGACAAATAATCACTTTCATCGTTATTAATAACATTTAATGATTAAGTTTTTGTTTGGTCGTTAAAAATCCAGTTTCTAGTAGTGAGCATATTTTCCTAATATCTAGATCATACACTTTTATAAGCCATGTTCTGGTAAACTAAATACATCTGTTTTATATCTATGCTTAATATGATGAATTCGGTATGACACAGCTACATAAAACTCAAATAAGCCACTAAAATTAATTTTGTCCTTCATCAGAAAAGGGAAGATTGTTAATTCCCTTAGTGGCTAAGAAGGTTTTGATGAAACACAAAATTAATTAAAGACTTGGATGCAAAATTAAGAGGTTGGAAAAACAAATGTAAGCATGAGAAGAGTAGCTCTTTATACTAACGGAAGGAAAGGGCAACTATGTAAAGAATATGAAGACATTATTTGATTGATATATTCTAGCCACCTCAAATTCAAAATTCAAATTTGAACATTACACAAGATCAATTATGGACTGAACTTCTTGGCATCACTATTATTTTATTTTATCTTGACAAGATTCCACTAAGTAACATACAAGCTTAAATTGTAAAGTAATATCAAAAATGATACTCGAATAATCATGCTGCTCATTTTAAGAGATTACTAAACATCGTCTGTAAGAAAGATATCATGTGCAGCGTGGTTGATTTGAAAGAAAGATCAAATCAGAATATTCAACTCAAAAGAAAATCAAATCAGAATTTGAATATTATATTTCAAGGGCCTAAAATCGTATTTCAGGATATTCTGGCCGAAACTTCCATCTTGGCAAATTGGAGCTCATGACTTGCAAGACTATAAATCGTGACCATGAGCAAAGAGCAAGCAACGAAGAAAGTGTGAAAAAGCATTGAGAATATACATTGATTTACTGTACTGAGAGTTGTTTTGAGATCAAAGAATTGAGGTGAAAAAATTTTTATTAATGATTGAACTTGGAGTTTGTGAAGTCAACTCCACCCAAACGCAAACTAAGAGGTTGGTTTAAGCGATTGGGATCTCTATGTTGAGGTAATTCTAAGAGATTATTGAGGGTTCATCTTCATTAAAGAAAAAAAAAAAAGTAGAGTGTTGAATCCTAGAGTTGGATAACTCTAGGCGAGCACTTAAGTCTGATTGAGGCCCAACTTCGTCAAAATATCGTCACATATTATCTTTGTTTAATTTCTGCATATACTTTTGATTTTGATTTTAAATTGTCGCAATCACCCTATTCACCCCCTTTAGGGTGATCTGAGTCTTCATAGAAAAAGAGCCACATGAGGTATATCTGACTATAATGGGTAGGTAAATGTTGTCCAGCAGAGACATACGTTGAGATCATTTTTCTTGAAGATGAGGTATGATTGTTTTGTTTCTTGTTTTACTTAATTTGATTATCAAAATTTGCTTGGTTCATTTGCATGGTCGTGTCATCATACATAATCGTTTTCTTTTTCAGTTGGGGACCATTTACCTGTTTAAGCTTCACATATGAACCTAGAGAAATGAAGGTTACTTAAACATATTTTGGTATTGTCAATTTTCCTGTCAAATTATTTTTTGAATCTCAGGATTATTATGAAATGTACGTGCGCCTGACAAATCGATAAATTTTTGTAAAATTTCTAGAACCAAGAAAAAGGCAATACCATTTGTTGCCATGACAAGTACTAGGAAGAGCAGGCCAGGCAAATGGGTAATTCGAATCGGGTACAGATCGGGTCTTAGTTCGACTCGGGTCACTTTCGGATCAACTATGTTCGGGTTGGGTTCGGGTTAGATTCGAATGAAGTTCGAGTTTGGGTCACTTTCGAGTCAACCATGCTTGGTTCGGTTCCGGTGATGTTTGGGTTGGCGTCACGTACGGGTACCATATTTGGGTCGGTACGAGTTGGGTTCGAGTAGAATTTGGGTCAGGTTTGTTTCAGGTTGTCTATAGTAGCTCGATTCGGATCGGACATGGGTCAAGTGTAATTTGGATCGAGTGGAATTCAATTCAATGTTTAGGCCAATATCGGATCAGGTGTAAATCAAATCGAGTGTAAATCAAGTTGGACAAATTTCGAATCATTGTATATTTTCAATGTAGTCATATTTAGTTCTTTACTCTTAAACTGTATTTAAAAGATAAAAACTGTTTAATTAGACAAGTCCATTTATTCTATATTTATATTTTAATTCATACGTTAATGATTAATCCATTTATAAAGACACACACACACCCCCATATATACACACACACACACACACACATATGCGCACACACACATACACACACATATATATGTATGTATGTATGTATGTGTGTGTGTGTGTGTGTGTGTGTACATACATACATACATACATATTATATATATATATACACACACACACACACACACACACACACACACACACATATATATACATATATACATTTATACATACATACATACGTGTGTGTGTGTGTACATATATATATATATATATATATATATATATATATATATATATATATATATATAATGAAAAATTATATGGGGTTAGTTCTAAAAATTTACTAAGAAAGTTAGCAAATTACAAATACAAGTATACAACCGATCCCTAACCCTATATCAAATACGTTGTGCAATTATCTAAAGGATTATGTGTCATTAAGTCAAGTTTCCAGCATCTCAATTGAGTTCATGCGATGACAAAATAAGTGGACCAACTTAATGCAAATTATTTGTGAATGGTCTCATTTGTGAGCTACAATACCAATTAAAATATATATTTAAAAATGAAAAAAAAAAGAAAGAAAATAACAAAATTTTTATTTACACCCTGATGTTGGTTTATGACTTCAAGTTTGTCATATTTGAAGTTGGTAAATAGAAACAGGTTAGTTTAAGTCGACATTTTCAGTAATCAAATTAATGTTTTTTTGGTAACTCATTAAGTGATCATATATCAAAATTCAAATATTTGTCTTTATAAGATTAATAACATGATCTTCATTTGCTCAATGAGTCAAAACTAAAAAGCAATGGCAATATATAAGTATGTGTCAATTAGCATTACATTAAGTGATACTCTTTATCGAAGCTCGAGATTTGAAATTTAATTGTCCAAAATTCAAATGAGTCACATTATTATGAGATTATATGCAACCATATATTCTTGAATATGATTTTGTAGAATTAAACATGTTATGAAGATGATTTAGAATCGTAGATCAGTAGTGCGAAATTTTTAACAGTAGTCATAGAATGGTATTGTAAATTTATAATCATAGCGTACATTGCATTAAGTCATTAAGTGAAATAAACAGTAAAATAGGATTGCTAGATCCAAGTAACTTTAATAAATTATTAATTATACTTGTCTTTGCTTAATAATTCCTATTATGACAAAATAATTTTTCTCTTATATTTTTATGGCATATCTATCAAATTAAAAACTTAAAACTATCAACTATTTTATTTTTTTCCTCTTAAGTTTTTAATTGATTTCATTTGTAAAAATTCTCTCTTAAGTTGCTTTTCTTTTCCCACCTAAACTCAACTAATTGAGTTTGAAAAATTCAAAATTTCCTCCAAAAGAGAAAAAACTGAAACCCAAAAAAAACATTGCTACTTATTCGGATAAAATTGAGTCAGGTAAGAATCGAATCAATTTTAAATCGGGTACGGTTCGGTTCGGGTTCAGGTTGTCCATTTTCGATTCACTTCGAGTCGAGTCACTATGGATCGGGTTTGCATTAGGTCAGGCCATTTCGGGTGTGTGTCATTTCAGTTCATGCTACAATTCGGATTTCGTTTAGTTATGGATCAATTTACTTTAGGTATTCGGGTTCAAATCTGTTCATTCCATTTTGGGTATCGGTTCGGGTATGGATCCGAGTCATTCAGTTCGGGTTTCGGGTCTTGGGTTAATTTTGCCAGGTCTAATGAGCATGTTGTTTTCAGCTTATGGTTCATCAACATTCAACATATTTCAGCATAATTTGTCACAGTTAAGGACAATTCAGCATGATTCAGCATAATTCAGTACAATTTAGTCTAATTCAGCATCATTCAACACTTGTAAAAGTACTTAATCGACTTGATTGTAATTAAATCCAAATTACTTATTCTGTATCAATTATTGGGCTTATTTTACTGGTAATATAAATAGGTTTATTATTCTTATTATAATTTTTTTCAAATTTAAAAAAATTACATTATGCAACGAGATAAAATGTTTCACACTTTTAAGTATATATAGAAGATATTAATATTATTATTTTCTTAAAATGCATATTATTTGATGAATGTTTATGTCATATAAATGCATCAATTTGTCACAAACTATGTAAAAATTACATAATTATTTTAATCATGTAACTAAAATTGAAAGACATTTTTTTTTGAAATGTTACTAATCATAAATAATAATTTTTTTTCCAACTTTTATATTCAATATATTTTTATATCTAATTTTTACCCTATCTATCGTTCTTCTCAACCCACTAATAGATGAAAATTATTTTATTGTAGAGAACCCAACCTGCATTACTTACTACACTATCCACCAGTAATGTCAGCTTCTAACTGACTAATAATTACCCAAAAATGTATGCTCTAGAGGTATTTCTAATTATAATGATTTTTAAAATTGAATTAATTTTGCAATCCATTGCTTGGGGTACATGAAATATTATGTTAATAATAGCAACTACAAACTAAACATGTATTACAAAATATTTGTGTACTATACATATCATTTAAAAAAGTCATTTAAAATTGAATTTACAACAACCATAGCATATAATTTGTTGGAAAATGATCAAATTCTACTACAACATAGATAATACATATATTACATGTACTCATTTTCGGTGTGTACAATAATTACACAACTATATAAATATATTTTAATGCTTAATTATAATTATTCATTAATTATATTTACTCATTCAGCATGTTTAACATAGTTTAGTATAATTCAACATGTTTTAGCAATCAGCACAAATAATACTTATGATTATTTCCAAAAAAAAAAAAGATAACTGATGATTGTAGCTCAGCTTACTTATTGCCAATGGCCAACAGTAGCTTCAATTGTGCCTAAAGCATTTTACGTAATCAATTGCTATAGCAGTGACCATTGATTATCAGTAATTGAATATGAAAAGTACAAAGGTATGATACACATTCATTTATGTTGTTATTAGTTGTCATTGATATTGTTATTAATTAGCCAATAAACTATTAATAAAAATTATTTGTTTTGCCCCAAAGACTTTAAAAATGGCAATGTTTACGGATCATGGCTTAGCCACCCAAAAAGAGGGACAAACAGAGAACACTTCATCCAAAAGAGGCAGTAGAAAGAAAGAAAGAGAAGAAAAAGTAATCAAATACTCTAATAATAAATTTGTATTTAATAAATGTTTGAAAATTTTCAAACTGATTCCGGCTCAGATTAATATTGTCAATTGGTTTCGGATCCCTAGCCAAATGATATTTTGAATCACTGATGGCCATTGCACGCACCTAATTGTGAGCCCAAAAAATATAATGTGTAATCATTATTTAGATATTTTACATTACATGAGTTGTTTTCAAAACGACCAATCCATTAGACGCGAAGAGCAAAGATTAGATAAAAGAATGGGAAAATGCGGGGACGAAAACCAGTCAAGCCATCCACCGTTCTTGCAATTCTGTCAAACTTGGCACCACATTATTGGGGGTTGTTTTTTTCCGTGGGTGGGGGGGAGAGGTAATCCTGGCGCAAAAGCCTAACACCCTGCAAAGGCTACAATATCGACAGCAGTGCATAGCCGAACGTACAAGGTCGAAAGCGTGACTTGGGAATTAATGAATGTCATTGATGATATGAGAATTTAAAGTTGGGCCAGGTTCACAATCCAATATCCAATCACGGAACCAGAAAATGTTCCTCCAGTTTTTTTAGAAAAAAGAAAAAAAGAAAAAAACCGACTATGACGTCACCACAATTCTCACATCTGAAACTGTTTTGTAAAATCTCTCCTGTCGTTTTCTCACCGTCCACGTGGAGCAGCAGATATATGCCCACCAATCATTTTACCCTACACTCTGACCTCATTGGTCCAGGTGTCCTATCTTCTCGAACGCCCACCAGTCCCCTCCCCTGTTTCTCATTCCTGTGTCTTTTCACCATCAACATCACAAAATTTGAGGCCACACCAGACACGGCGTACGAGGTCTGTTGCATACGTGTCCCCTATTGAGACACTCCGCCAAGTCCGATTGGACAATGCCGGGGCCCACTCCCCAAAGACCACGATTCGCCGGATCTTGCTCCAAATTTTTGTGGGGTCCGCTTTTATTGCATGCGACCTTTTGGTTCTAACTTCTAAGCCAGTCAGTAATCACCTCTTCCCCCCATTTGAGCGATGGTGTCTCACACGTGTCTTTCCTTCCTCGCACAGTCACACGTGTCTGCTCCTTTGCTACTGTTCCAGACTCTACGTACGCAAATACGCTTGGCGCCAAAGCTACATGTAACGTGTAACCTTTACTTTGGTGCAAATGCAAGTGCAGCTTCAACTACAAGTCTGTCAAGGGAGTACCGGGTAACACGTATATACACACCTGGTTTAATAGGCTAGTGAAAATTAGGATTGGACAATGAGCGAAAATTTCATCCAGAATTGATTAAATAGTGAACATGTTTGAAATAGAATTAATAAATAATTATATTAAGAATAGGTCTATCAATAATGAGTTCATCCTTTGAAGTATTTTAACATATGGGGCACATTACCCCATACAATATGTTTAATATTTTGATACTTTAATTTTATCAACTTGTCATAGTAATTTATATATCTTATTTGGTTAAATTGATTATTAACACTTCAAATGTAATAATTATTTTAAATAGATCAAAAGTGGGTTGATCTCTAAACCATTTATTTAACAAAAAATTCGACTCTACTCACTTTATTGATTAGTCAACTATAATGCCATCCAACTCACTTTAGTAATGATCAATCTTAATCTGACCCGATCAACTGTTCACCTGTAATGACAATGTCACATAAATGCTTAGGTTCATATAGGATCATATATTAGTCCGATCTAGAATCAACAGAGGCCATTATTTCAGACTAATTTCGTTTTTAAATTTCCTAAACTAAAATTTGAAATTTCACGTATGAGTTCAATTACTCAATTAATTTATTTTGAATTTGGCATCTAGCTAGATTCCACAATATAATTCAACAGTGGGTTCGGTAGATATTGATATTTTCATTGCAAGGATTCATGATTAAGGTAGTAAAAATAGCATTAAGTGTGTATTTTTTTTCTTACTTTTTGCTACATGGTAAAGATAATGGAAAATTTAAACTGAATAGAACTAACATGCATTAGAGTCCTGCATTTTTTCGCAGTAGTGAGCATTTATGTTATAGCTTGTATCTTCTTACAACTTCTTATAACTCTTTATTTACAGCTCCGTACAGTTCTTTATATCTTCTTATAATTTCTTGCATCTTCTTGCATCTCTTTACATATTCTTACATCTCTTCAATTATTGATCAATCTCTAATTTTTGTTCGTGTTTATGACATGATTTTATTAAATATGTGTACTTTTCATTTATTTTTTTGCATATTTATAGAAACATGTATATATTTTTTATATACTACCAAGATGAAAAACCTGTACATATTTGTATGAATTTTAATAGCATGAATTATATTTGAGTTTTGTAAATCATATATGCTATTATAGACAAAATAAGTCAGAAAATTTTCATCTCCTTCTTTTCTTTTTAATTTGATCATAACATTCTCATATTTCATGATACTTTCTTAATATTATGTTGAAAATATTAATTTATAATTCTTATTTCTTTTAATTTGGTTATACTTAGGTAAAACTAATATTATGTTAAAATTATTAATTTATAATTGTCTAATTTAAATAAGATTATTTGTAAGGGTTCTATTCAATTTTATTGAAAAAATGTTCATTTCTTTTAATTTGCTTTTAGGTAGGTGAAACTAATATCAATAAAAAATCCACCTCAAGTATAGAATATATTTGGTTCTATAAATTTGGAATTTCTATTTATTTTATTGTTATTTGATTGACTTATTTAAATATTTTTTATTAATTATATTATTTTAATATTGTTGTTTCTCATCCAAAATGACCATAGTATAAAAACAAGATTTATTTGTATAATGTTGGAAAATAATTTGTCGTGTGGAGATAAAAAATTAATTTCATAAATATCACTAATTAGAATATAATTTACTTTAATAAAATAACTTATTCCACCATACATACACAAAGACTAACAATTATGCATACATATCTAAAAATTATATTTATATAATTTTTAAATAATTTAAAAACAATTTGCATCTATCTTCTTATAATTTCTTATAACTCCTTACAACTTCCTATGCTTTCTTATAAGTCCTTACAACTTCTTATATTTTCCTATAGTTTATTTTGTAATTTTTACAATTTCTTATATCTTTTATATTTTCTTGAGGTTACCATTATTTTTTAGGATAGTGATATATATCTTGCCGCAAGACCCTCTTAAATATCTTGCTTCATAATAAATTAACATGTTTTATGATTTAAAATTTGTAAATTTTTTAATAATTACACTTAGTTATGAATTGCTAACCTTAAATATTAGTCAGCTACTTCGACAAAGTATTAAATGATACCCTAGTAGCATTATCGTATCTGCGAGTACATATATATATTGTGTGTATTTTAGATATGTGATAAATTATAGATAAAAAGATATTTTTATATAATTTATAAGTTGTAATATGCTTCTACTATTCGATCCTGTCATTTTTTTCAATTTAAAAATATAATAATATAATTTTTTAAAATCAAAACAAGACACTTATGAATATTTTGTAGCAAGACACTTATTATTTTGCTAATTTTTATCATAAAAAAGAACAAGCCACTAATGAATTTTATATAGAGTTGATTAATAGGTCATGTCGGGTCAGGTTCGTGTTCGTGTCGAATTTAAACGGGTTGAGAATTCCTCGACCTGAACCTAACTCGTTCATTAAATGGATTGAAAAATCTTGACTTATATCCATTTAATTTTTAAACTCGTTTAAGATAAATAAGTTAAGTTCAATTGCTTAATTAACAATTTACACATTTAATATTTTCAACTAATACGTAATTACAGTGTTAAAAATTAAGTTTACATATCACATTATATAATTACTCTTTAAAATTTTCTTAATTCATCATAATTCATAATTTTTAAAAAAATTTTATATTCTTAATTATCTAATAAAAAATAAATAGATAAATAACAAATGAAAAAATGAATTGACTTATTTAACTCATTTAATTAAACGGGTTTAATAGGTACTTTTTTGTGTTGAGAATCTTAACCTGAACTTAACCCATTTAATTAAACAGGTTGGACGTGTCGACCCATTTAATTAAACGGGTCAAAATTTATACCCAAACTCACTTAATTTCATGTCGATTTCGAATTGATAATTATATCAGGTCAGCTTTTCTCAACTCTAATTTTATATCTGCGCAAATACGTGCCGGCTTCTTTTCTTTTCTTTTCTCTCTCTCTTTTTTTTTTTTTTTAATACTTTCAAATCTGAGTGAGTTGGGAAAGGAATCATGCAATAAATGAAAAGACAAGGCCACCCAACAATGTCAAATTCAAGGAACACACCATCCAACAAGTGTCTTTCTTATAAATATGTAGCTTCCCAACCCTGGATTTACTCAACCTTTACTCCTACACTCTGTGTTCCCCTTTCCTTACCCCCCTCCGTCCATCCCAATTCTCAACCGACAATCACTTACAGACAGACAGCTACCAACCCCAAACAAACGACCTAAAAAACAAAAAACCCCCCCTTACTCAATAGAGATATACATACTGATGGAGGGAAGAGGAGGGTGTTGCATCGCAAAGTACGCCGGGAGACACGTGGCAGCCTATGATACGTCCAAGTTAGATACGATCATGATGAGATTCCGCCCCATCGCCCCCAAGCCTGCGGCGGCGCCCGCCTCTTCTGACGGTGGCGACGCCCACACGAAGGAGGCACCTGGTGGCAGAGGGAGGAGGAAGTGCACCAATAGGAGGAAAAGGAAGTCTTACTCCCCAGATCGGACGGCTAAGACTACGACTGTTCATGATCATGATCATCATGATCTGATGAAATCTGCAGTTACTCTCCCCCTGCTCCCTGAAGCACCTGATCTCAGCCCGACTAGCCAATTACAGGCCCACCCCATCTGGCTTAACTTCAATAACAATAACAACAACCACCTTGTGGTGGGGGATAATTACATCCAAGGCCACTGTAGGGTAATTCCAGATGGGACGGCCATGGTGTTGCCACGTCAAGAAAGGATTGTTGCATCATACGTGATCGTGGAAGGGATAACCGACACGTGGACAGGTGATCAAGTCCTGATGAAAAGGAGATTGGAGGAGGAAAAGTGTCCAGGGTTGATAACGGACGCATGTTACAGGGTGTGGTGGACGAATGAGGCCTACCGTCGGATCGTTATGGGGGACACGTGGCACCATCAGAAGATGGCCGTCTGCGTCATGATGAAGGAGAAGGTTCCAGACACCCTACAGGCGTTCACGTGTAGGGTGAGGTTGCAGGGAACATCCGATGGGAAGGAGAGCACAGGATCATCAACTCTTACGTTGCCGTGTGACGTGTGGAGAATCGACGGTGGTGGTTGGTTTGCATGGCGATTGGACGTTGACGCTGCTCTCAGCCTGGGCCGGTAAACCTAAACTTTATTGGGATATATTAGGATGTAATAAACCCTAATATTTCTCGTTGATGTGTCGAGCAGAAGTATAAACTAAGTACGTATATTACGAAGGTGGGCGATCCCCTTCTCTCTCTCTTTCTCTCTCTGTGTGTATTTGGGGCCTCCTCGTTTTGGGTTGGAAGGGAGGTTTTTGATAAAGGAAAATTGTAAATCTAAGTCTGTGTAGGTCGGGTGAAGCATGAACTGTATATGTTTTGCCCTAAGGTCACCGGCCGGTCTCCCCCCCTCCCCCCAAATCGCGGTG
Organism: Carnegiea gigantea; assembly: GCA_029747015.1. NCBI lineage: Eukaryota > Viridiplantae > Streptophyta > Magnoliopsida > Caryophyllales > Cactaceae > Carnegiea > Carnegiea gigantea. The sequence goes on from JAKOGI010000710.1 coordinate 402,229, forward strand.
AGTTCTTGGGGCTATGTTTGATTTGGATTTGGTTACATTGTCTTCTCTATGGCCCGTCAGAATTCTTATGTAAATATGTTTCATGATTTTTTTTTTTTTGGTCATGGTGCTTTTTTCTTAAATAATAGAAAACTCATCAAGTACAATATAATTCACTCTTGCGCGGTCTTGCAATCCTTGCTCTTTTGTTTTTTTGGGGGGGGGGGGGAGGTAAATATTTAGATATTGAATATTTATTCATCTTTTTTTTTGGGTGAATATTTGGTAAAGTTGAAAGCCTTGATTGCATGAAATGACGGTTGAAGAATCGAGATGTTCATTTATGCTTTCCATGTGGTATGTTATTTTGTTGTTCTCATAGTTGCGTATTTATATTTGTCAGATGGGGCATGGATGAGATTAAATGACTGATGTTTACCAGCAGGGGACACAGTTGATGTTTTCCTTGTGCGTATCATAACTTTGAGTGGTTAATTTGTGGGCCTAAAGGTTTACGTGTCATTGCACTGTGGGGATGTACTTCAAGCATTTCTAATCTACGGTTCTATTTGATAAATAATTATTAACTATTAATTATTTATATTAAGTGTTAATTGTTAACATTTTGAGTTAGCTGTTTATATTATCTATTTAAATTAGATACTTGTTGAAAATTATTTGATAAAATTAGCTATTTCTGATAAAGTTATGAGATAGAAAGTTAATTATTCAAAAAGTTCTTTCAAAAAGCTCATAAAATTAGGTTATGTTTGATAAAGAGCTTTTTGGGTGCAAGAAGAGTTTGTTTGGGGTGTTAGCTATTTGATTTTGGTCAAAAAGTCCTTTGAATTGTTTGGTTGATTAGCTTTTTAGATTAGCCTTTTGTACCCAAAAAATTTTTTGGGATAACTTTTTCAAAGAGTTTTTTAATATATAATGATCATACTAACTTTATAATTTGGACAAATTTACATCAAACGTCATTCACAAATGATATTTTTGAATATTAGGCGCTTATATTTTAAGATTTTTAATTTATTTTTTCCTTTTGGAAGAAGAGTTGCAGATGGTCATGATTTCGAAGCTAATGTTTTTATTTTAATGCTTTCTTAATTGAACAAATAATTTATGTTAGTCGTACGTAATAAATAAATATTTTTTATGTCATATAATTTCAATTACTATTGAAAAAGAAAACATTTATCATTGAAAATATTTTGATAATAAATACTAAAATTAGGAAAAAGGTATAAATATAATTTTATATATCACATATGTCTTAATTCATAATTCATATCGAAATGAAAAATAAATATCCAATGAAAAATTTTTCTGTTATAAAAATAATGAAATTGAGTAATGGACAGAAGTGAAATTTTATCAAATAACTTTGCTAAAAACATCTAATTTCATCAAATATTTTTTTGCAAACAATTAATGCAATCTGCTAAGTCAAATAGTTAATGCAATTAGCTAACAGCTAATACAATTAACTAACAGTTAATTATCAAATAGGGCCTTTGCTATTTGAAATTAGCTTTTTGGACCCAAAAATTCTTCTAAAAAGTTTTTTTATCGAACATCTAAATTAGCTTTTCTACTTGATCAAATCGCTAATTTGGTCAAAAAAACTCTTTTTGTCAAAAAACTCTTCAAAAAGTTATTTACCAAACACCCTTTAAGTTTTATATTTTGAAACTTTAGCTTGTCATATCGATAAAAATTTTGTTTTTTATTTTTTCAATCATTTAAGTATAAGTGAAAAAACAAAAGACAAAAAAGTACAAAAGGACAAAAAAACTTGGAATGCGGATCGGAATTGTAGTCCGTTGTTACATGCATGGCAAGAAGGGTGTTCCACTGAATGGAAGAGGTAGATGTGACACGCGAGGCCTATGGCGGGGAGTGTTCTTAAAACGGAATTCATAGCTCATAATGTACTCATATTTTCTTTTTCTTTTTTTTCAAAAATACTACTACGTTTTTTCCCCCTCTTTAAGTACCACTACCTATTCTTTTCGTTGGTAAATATGTGAAGTTGGTTGAGATTAATAAAAATAGGTTGAAAAGATTGAGGTGGTTTTTTGGTTGAAATGGGTTGAAATTAGTTAGAGTGGGTTGAATTTTTTTGCATCATGGGTAAAAGTTGGTTAAAATAGTAGAAAGTAGGCTAAAATTGATTGAAGTAGGTTGAAGTTGGTATTTTTTATTGAAGTTCGTGAAGTGGATTAAAGGAGGTTGATGTGGATTGAAGTTAGTGGAGATTGATAAATTTGGATTTAACGACAAATTAAAAAGAACAGGGCACAAGGGCTTGTTCTTTTCGTTAAAAATAGGGACTGAGAAATAGATGAAGTTGGTTAAAGCAGGTTGAAGTGGATATTTTTTTGTTGAAGTGTGGTGAAGTAGGTTAAACTAGGTTGAAGTGGATTGAAGTTGATATATTTTTTATGTGATGGGAAGAAATTGGTTAAAGTAGTGGGTGGGTTGAAGTGGTTGAAGTTAATTGAAGTGAATTGAAATAAGTTGAAGTCGGTATTTTTTATTGAAAGTTGCCACTACTAAAAAAGTTCATATTAACAATGGAACTCGGCGACGGAAAAAATTAACGACAGAATTAGCGACGGAAATGGCGACGGATAAATAGCTTTACAAAAAAGTCATATTAGACGACAGATATGACGACGGAACTGCTAATCCGTCGCTATAAATAAATTTTTGTTGGAAAAAAATAGGCGACGAAAATTCCGTCGCCTAAAAAAAACAATTGTTTTTTTAAAGGGGGCGACGGAAATTCCGCCGCCAGTCCGTCGCCCCCCATTTAAATGAAACCAGATTTCGGGTTTCATTCATCTACCATATCAAACACCCGAGGAGAGAGAGAGTGCGAGAGTGCCGACGCGTCCACCATCAGCCCAGCCGCCTCCCGCCGTGCCCAGCCATCGGCGCCGGTCGTCCGCGCCAACCGCCGCCGCCGGTCACCTCCCTCCACCGCCGGTCGTCGTCTGCCGCCCCCCACCGCCGCCTTTTCAAGTTAATTGAGGTGTTTGTCTCAACTAAACAACTTGAAATTTTTACAATTTTTTGTATTACATTGTTAGAATTTCATAATTAGTTCGTATTTATGTTGAAATATTGTGTTTGTGTGAGGCTATTGGTTTAATTTGCTTCAACATTAGGGTAAATGCGATTTAGGGTTTAGGTTTGATAGTTTGAAGTTAAAGTTTGATATATTGGTGGAATGAAATGGTTTCATTGATAATGTTGTTGAAATGTACAATTTGTGTGAGGTTATCGCTCTAATTCGTTACAAGAATTTGGTAAATGCGATGTAGGGTTGAGGTTTGGTAGTTTGAAGTTGAAATTTCATATGTTGATAGAATGAAATGTTTTAATTGATAATGTTGTCGAAATTTTGTTGGAGATTTTGCTCAATGCAATTTAGCGTTTAGGTTTGGTGATGTGAACTTGAAAGTTGATATGTTGGTGGATTGAGATGCTTTGGTTTATTATTTTGTTCAAATGTGATGTTTGTATGAAGTTGTAGCTCATATTTGTTTAAAGTTTTCGCCCAACGCAATGTACACTTAGATTTGGTAATTTGAAATTTAAATTTGATATGTTGGTGGAATAAAGTGGTCAACTATGTATGAATTATTAGTTTTGTGATGTTCGTGAGAATGTAAATATATTTATCACCTAGTTGTAAGTTTTTTTTAGGGTGCATGTGGAAATTTTAAAGTAAGCGTACATAATATATAATTGTCTAATTTATGTACTTATTATAATTTTGATTAAAATTAATTCTTATCAAATACTTTATGTGATTATTGTTATTTGAGCAGAATATGAATGGTCCTCCACATCGCAAGTGGATGTATAATAGATTACTGCCTGATCGTAGTGGTTATACGCAAGAACTTCTAGATGGAGTAAACGAATTCGATCAATTTGCACGTACACAGACAGAGTTTCTGAATGGAGAAAGTATAGATGTCCTTGTGTGAAATGCAGTAATAGGGTGTACTTGACACCTGATGAGGTCAAGATGCACCTTATGTATGAGGGTTTTGTGCAAGGGTATTGGTTTTGGATAAGTCATAGGGAAATAGAACCTTAGGAATATGGTTCTGGATATCAAAATAGGAAAATTCCCGAAGTTGGAGGTTCAAGTTATGTTAATAATAACTATTCTGAATCCTACATAGATCGGATAGAGGACATGGTTGATGATGCTGTAATAGCAAATCCAAATGTAAGGGAAGAGGGGTCAAGCACTTGTCGAGAACCATTTTATAATATGGTTCAAGGTGCTCAACAACCCTTATATGATGGTTGCTCCACCCACAGTGAGCTATTTGCAGCGGTGAGACTGTTGAGTATTAAATCTGATTATAGTATACCTCAAAACTGTTTCAATGAAGTTGTTCAATCAATGAAAGAGATGTGTCCTCCTAACAACCGCGTGCCTAACAACTATGGGCAAACGAAGAAGGTTGTTAAAGATCTTGGCAACGATGTGGTCCAAATTGATTGTTGCCGAAAAGGTTGCATGCTATTTTATAAGGCGGATGCAAACTTGGATGCGTGCAAATTTTGTGGGCATTCAAGATGGAAGAGGCAAAGGTCACAACGAAGGAATCAGAATCCATTGCCGTTAAAACCTCAACTGCAGAGGTTGTACGCATCAAGAAGTAGTGCAGAGCACATGAGATGGCATTATGAACATCGACGTGAGGACGGTGTTTTATGTCATCCATCAGATGGAGCAGCATGGAAACATTTCGACTCCAAATACCCTGAATTTGCTGCAGAGCCTCGGAACGTGAACATAACAATTAATTAGGTACATTGTATTAATTAAAACCACATATTATGTCACCTTATGTGCATTATATTCAATTGTTCGAGACCGACAAACATTGCTACCTGAGCCAATTAGCTGTGAAGCCAAAACAGTGTGTGTCGACGTGGACGGCATATAGAGTAAATGGATTCAAATTCCACACAGAGGCTCGTAGTGTCGGGAAGAGAACATATAATTGTGGTGTTGGTGTGAAAAAATTATTAAATGGTCCATTGTAGTTTTGTCAAATAATTTTGGAGACCCATAATTTTTGATAAATATTTGTGGGTCCATGGAAGTTTGGATCAATAATTTTTTGGTCCATTTCCGGCAACAAACTTTAAGATTCGAGCACTTTATTAGGGAACATGAAATTGTTGACCGAATTGCCCCTTGCTACCCGCCAAATGAAAGCAGATAGGACAAACTCAGCTACCTGGTTTTCTCTCACCTTAATTACTTCCATTTGCCACGCACTCATCCCCACCAACCACGATTTCTTCCACACTTTGGATCTCCTCTGTCTACCTCCTTCAAGCTGTGAAAATCACTCCCTCTTCTTGTGAAAAAGTAAACCCTAGGTCCCCGAAATTTCATCTCTGTTGGCAGTTGAAGGCTGTGGAACAAGGTCTACCAATCTTCATGTCGAAAAGTGAACCGTAGCTTGGGTGGCGGAGAAATTGTGGTGGGACACTAGCTGAGCTTGTATCAGTGACCCCAACTTTGAATATCATGGAGAAGGAGCAAGGATCTTCCAAGGAAATTGAGGTATGTAAAAAATGAAGTAAATTTATGGCATTTTTGAAAAGTAGTTTTCCAGTGAAGGCAATGTTTGTTATTTATGTGTATGAGTGAATTAATTTGTGATTTCCCCTGAAGTTGATATAAATTTAGCATGTTTGAGTTGAGTTAATTTATAACTTAGTGTGATGGTTGTTGTAGCTTTTTTGAGTAGAATGTTCTTGAGGTTAGTGGGAAAAAGTGCTTATCCATCTGTCTGTTATGTTGTGTAGATTGAAGGGACTAAGGTGTTGAGTGTATGCTTTGAAGGGCATAGGGTATTTATAAAGAATGTCGATTTTGACATGTACCAAATGTTAGATCTTCATAGAGATGCGAAGAGAACATTTGAGGAGGCAGGGGTAGAGGTGCCACAATATTTTGGATTTATGTTTTGTGGGCCTAAAGCTAAAAGAAAGTTGCCTTTGGGTTGTGATAAGGATTGGTTGCATTTGTCTGCTTTGTGGGAAAAGGCTAAGGGACCCATTCCTATTTATATGGTAAGCATTAGAGGACCTACTGAACACCATCTCATTGAACAGGAGTTAGAGTCAGGACAAGTTGGTGAGTCTGGTATTCATGGGTTGGAGGGAATTGGTTGTGGGGAGTATGATACCATCCTTTCTGCTTCTCAAACCCAAAAATGGATTGACTCATTGATTATAACCCCAGAAAGCCAACAGAAGAAATTACTTGTTCGGAGGAAGACAAACTTGGGCCTGAATAAGGCTGCTTCCCCTTCCAAAGTTGTACTTGCATGCTCTAACTCCCCTTCTAGGCAACTTAGATCTTCATCTCAACTCCCACAAGCTGCCCCTACACAATTGAAACCTGCACAACCTAATTGTCCTGCTAAACACCAGAGATCTACCTATTATATCTTAAAATCCCCTTCTAAACAACAGCAAATTGGAGTAGTGAGTCCTACATTGTCTGCTGATATGTCTGAATGCATCTCTCTTTTATCTCAACAGCCTTCATCTTCCCAGCCATCTTGTTCTCTTCCTTTAAACACATCTAGCAATACCAAATCTTCACAACCAACTCTTCAATCCTTGGAGGACATTAATATTGATCCTAACTTGACTATTGGTTTGGACGATAAGAATGAAGAGGAGAGTGGTAATGATGAAGACAGTGATGATGATGTTGGTTCTGAGGTTGGTTCTGATGTTGCTTCTGAGGATGGCTCTGAGTATAGTGATGAGTCATTTGTTAATTCAGATGAAGTTCATGATGATGATGTTGACAGTGACATTGATCAGTTCTTGCATCCTACATTACAAGATGATATCCCTAAGCACATTGGTGTGGATGATGATGGGAGCATGTGGAATAAGGTCTACCAAAATGGGAGCATGTGGACAAGGAATCTTAGTGGGAAAGTGTCAATTAAGCCTGGAGATATGTTTCTTGACAAAGAGCAATGGGTTAAGGTCCTTAGAGATTATACCATTCAAGAGGGTATTTGCTTGAAGAAGGTAAAAAATGATAAGCTGAGGCACATTGTAGTGTGTAAAGGAAAAGACTGTGAATTCAGAGTTCATACAAGCAGACTTGGTGATGGCAAAACTTGGCAAGTGAAAACCTTTAGAAGTGTGTGCAAATGTGCAAGAGATGCTCACAATAATATGGCTTCATACAAATGGATTGCAGAGCAGCTGTTGCCTGATTTCAAAGCAAACCCTGACTTGCAAGTGAACTCCATGATTCAACTATGTATGGAGAGGTATGGACTGGTAGCTCCTGATTACAAGTGCAGATCAGCTAAAAAACTGATGAAAGCTTGGGTTGATGGGAGGCATGATGAGTCTTATGCTAGACTACCTGAGTACATAGAGCAAATCAAGAAAGAAAATCCAGGAAGTATTTGTAGCTGTATCTCTGAAGGCCCTGATTCAGCCCCAATCTTCAAGAGGTTGTTCATTTCCTTTGAAGCCATGATGACAGGATTCAAGAGAGGGTGTAGGCCCTTTATAGGGGTGGATGGGTGTTTTCTGAAGGGTCCCTATAAAGGAGTATTGCTGATAGCTTTTGGGTTGGATGGTAATAATGGGTATTTCCCTATAGCATATGGTGTAGTTGGGCAAGAAGATAAGAGTAACTGGGCCTACTTCTTTAGAGCATTGAGATTATGTCTTGAAGGTGTGGATCTGTCCAAGATGACTTTCATTTCAGACAGACATAAGGTATGAAGATCAATTGAAAAGTTTATCATCATTTTCTATTTGTGAGAATTTTTTTTTTTTTTTTTTAATTGTAGGGCTTAGTTTCAGCATTGCAAGACATATTTCCAGAGTGCAGAAGAAGGATATGTTGTGTGCATTGCAACAGGAACTTCACCAAGGCCCACCCAGGTATATGTATTGCAGGAACTTCATTTCAGACAGAACCAGATAGTTGTGTTTGTACTTTTTGCTTCAAATACATGTCTAAACTCGTGAAATAAATTGTGCAGGTGCAAAATTGCACATGTTATTCTGGGCAGCATGCAATGCATACAACAAGCAAGTATTCCAGCAAACTATGGAGGCCATCAAAAAAGAATCAAAAGAAGCATATGAATGGCTCTGTGCTGAAGAAGAGGAACTGTGGGCAAGGTACAAATTCCAAGTTGACACCAAATGCCCTGACAACACCACCAACTTCGTAGAGTCTTTCAATGGCAAGATTGAAAAGTTCAGGTATAAGCCTGTATGGACATTATTAGAGGCAATCAGGAAAAAATTTATGAGTACAATTGTTAGAAAATTTGAAATTGCAAATGGGTGGAGTGGAAAGTTATGTCCTAGGGTCACAATTCAGCTGAAGGAGACTGAGATAGCTGGTAGAATGTGTATTATTATCCCAGCTGGTAGAGGGTTGTTCGAGGTTGTGGAAGGGAACACCCATTTCAAAGTGGACCTCAACTCAGGTTGCTGTGACTGCAGGGTATGGGATATCTCAGGTATACCCTACAAGCATGCAATTAGGTGTATTCTTAGGGATAGGCAGGACCCTGAATCATATGTTCATGATGCATATACTGTTGAGAAATACAGGGCAGCATATGATGTAATTATGAAGCCCGTAACTGATCCAATTTTTTGAGAGGATAGTGATTGTCCTAGGTTGGGCCCTCCTGAGATTGAAGTGAAGAGAGGCAGACCTCCATCTGAAAGAAGAAGGGATGGCACTGAGAAGAGGAAGAGTTTCAGTAGGAGTTCAACCCTTAGATGCAATGTTTGCAAACAGTATGGCCACAACTCCAGGAGTCATAGGGAGGGTGGTAAGCTGTCCATCTAGAGAGGGAAAGACAAGCCTAGCTACAAGAGCAAGACAGGCAGCACAAGAAAGGTGGGCAGACCACCCAAACATCCCTCCCAACCAAGCAATGATGTCACAAGCCAGCCATCCACATCCCAATCAAAGAAGGGCAAGAAACGGAAAGCTTCAATATGTGGCACTTCAGTAGTGAAGAAGGCCAGGAAAGGGAAAGCTTCTTTATGAACCTCCCTGCATACCAAGCTTTAATGTTATTTTGGCCCACTGAAAAGGGTGCTGTCCTTTTTGTGGTAGACTTGTGATGTCCTTTTTGTTATTGCTCTCATAAAGGCTTGCTAAAGCATAGTGTGTTTAGGACATAGCACACCTGATTTTGTTATTTTGAGACAGAAGACTTGTACTGCATCATTTCATATTTGTTGTTATGAATCACAAGTACCTTTGCAAACTATGTTGTTATTGCACTAAGTACTTTCACAAATTATTATGTTCACCCAAATGACATTCCATTCATTACTTACTCACAAAAGTAACAATATCACACATACATATACCAAGCCTTATCACATTGAGGTTGTCTGAGGTTAATGTTCATTTGATAGCAATTACAATAGCAACAGCCACCATCAACATGATTCCAATCCCAATCCTTCTATTCATAATCTCAAGTAGCTTTCTTATGCCTTTCAATTGATGCATCATGATTTCCATGCTTCCTTGATCTGCCTCATCAACTCTTGGTCTTGGTAGGGGCTTTGCCCATTTCAGAAACTTGTCACACTGAGTGCATCTGAAAAATAACCTCCCTGGGTTATCACGAGACCTTGAAATTTTGATGTCTGCAACCCTCCCATAAGTTCTACATATTACCTCTATGTCATACTGAGGATATATTTCGTTCGCTCCTTCGCAACTAGACGAACTAGGCATCTCTTCAATAATGACTGCGTATACAATCAGAACACAATTAAAGTGGGGGAAATCACACAATTTAAATAAAAAAAACACATTATCTAACACCAACAACCATTCCTTAATAAAAAAATATAACATTATTCTAAATTTTGGAAATTCAACAATTACAATTTTTAATGTAGTTTTATATTACAATTACATTATTCCAAAAAATATAACATTACACGGCATCAATATAACATTATGAGGTTCAAAATATATTGTACTCCACATTTACGAAAATGTTTAATGCATCAACAACTCATACCTTAATGCTAAAATTAAACTGCATCAACAACATACCACATACCTTAATGCAATTTCCCTCTTTTTTGGGCAAATTAAAACCACATACGCATCTAACTTTCAAAATTATGTCCACCATGCTAAAATTATCAACTTCGACGTTTACTGCATTTCAAATTGAGGAAAGACAGAGAGGAAGCAAACTTGGGTTCAGCTTCGAATTTGTACCTTCCCCATAGTTTCTACAGTCTTTTTTCCCCGCATATTGGATGGGTTCAAAGATGAAAATACAGTGGAAGCAAATTTGAACGGCTAGCTTGCATACCTGATTCAAAATGGATGCCTTGAGAGATGATAATGGAGAGAGGAAGACCACCAGAGGACCCAGATGAACATACACAGACACGGTAAATGGAGGAGACAGAGAGAGGAAAGAGGAAGCAAAGTGGAAGCAAAATGGAGAGAGAGAGAGACAGGATAGACCATTTCATAATTTCTTCCAACGGTCATGTCATACATACAAGGGCAATTCGGTCAACAATTTCATGTTCCCCAATAAAGTGCTCGAATCTTAAAGTTTGTTGCCGGAAATGGACCAAAAAATTATTGATCCAAACTTCCATGGACCCACAAATATTTATCAAAAATTATGGGTCTCCAAAATTATTTGACAAAACTACAATGGACCATTTAATAATTTTTTCGTGTTGGTGTTTGTGGCACTGGGGAAGGCGATATTGAGAATGATTATTATGGTGTACTAGAGGACATTGTCCAAATGGAGTACGTAGGCAAACTACTTAAACGATGTGTGCTCTTCAGTTGTCAGTGGTTCGACCCCACATTGAATCGTGGGACACGATCTCATAAACTAAGCAATCTTATTGAGGTCCACCGTACAAGAAGGTACCGAAAGTACGACCCATTTATCTTTCCAAATACCGCATCACAAGCATACTTCATGCCACATGCAGATCGCTCAAGGGATAGGGCCAACTGGCTTGCTGTCATACCAACCAAACCAAGGGCGAGAGTGGATCAGCAGTACACTCTACCTACTGCCTACTAACAAACAGACATGGCGACTATCGTCGAACCTGCGAATGACGCCATCCCTGCGTCATTAGTGGATGAAAGTGCACCACCGGAAGAGGTTAATGATGAAATAGGGTTTTCGTTCATTCAGGGTAATGACGAGATAGATGAGGTAGAGAATGGTGAGGATGATGAAGAGGGGAAGTGGGATAACGGTGATGAAACAGATGAAACTGAAGAAAATTTGCATTTGTCTGATGATGATGACGATGACATTGATGACGATGAGGATGCAGATGATTGAGTGGTTACAAGTTCTTATGTGTATGAGTAATTTGCATGTGAAACAATTGTTTGTGACTTTACTTATATTGTATGAATGGACTTTGCAAAATATGTGTCACCTACATACCTATTATGGTGTATGACGAAAACGGTTTACATGTGCAATCATTATATATTTGCACTTGGCGTTGTTGTCACCTATTTCAGGTATGGATTCAAGTTCTCGTCGAGCAAAGTCCTCCCCTCGAGGTAGAGGACGAGGGCGTCGAAGCTCTACCGTTGATCTGACCGCAATGGATATTGATCCATCTTCCCCCCAGGTACCTCATGCGCCAGTTCAGCCAGAAGCGATAATGGCTGCTTACATACTAGGTATTTTAGGACCTCTGCCTCCCCCATTTGGGGCTTTCCATCATCAGACCTCATACATTCCCAACCAAAGCACCATATACGGCCAATTTGCCTACAACATTCCTCCAAACCCCCATGTTATTCACACTGTACACCACACTCCCCAACCCACTCCACAACCCACTCACCCCAACACAAACCAGTCCCAAGAGAATATTGGAAGTGGTGAAAGCGAAGCACAATCCAGTCATGGGAACACTCGAGTAAAGACTTGGATTGAGCCAGATGGTAACGGGTAAGTCTTCATTTGTTATATGTTATGCAGTACTACATGAATTTTGCATAACAAGTAATGAATTTTATGTGTAATGTTCAATTAGGTTTCTCCCCAATGATGGTGCCGTTAGTAGGATTTCGCTCATATTTCAAAGCAAGTTTGACGGAGCTTGGCCTACTTGGAGTAAAGTGCCCAAACCAATACGAAATTTGTGGTTCGGAGAGTTCAAGGTAACTACAGTGACTTCGTATTAACAGTTTCAGAAACATGTGATAAATTACTGTTGAATTATTTGATGTGTTATTTGTTTTCATAATTGCAGAAGTGGTTTACTTGGGATCCGGTCCATGAGGACCGTATAAGAAGAAATTTTTAAAATCGAGGCAATGCACGCTTGAGAGACTTCTTTGGCAAAGCAAGGAAGCGTAACAAGAAGCCTGTCTGGTTCGGTGATGCTCAATGGGAGGGACTCCATCAGCACTAGACGAATGAACATTACAAGAAATTGCGTGAGAAAACCCAGAAGAACTGATTGGGGACTCCAGAAAGTGGTGGTCCATCTCTCCACACCTGTGGCTCGATCCCTATGCATGAGCATAGGCGGCATCTGGTAAATGAATTAATGTTTGCTATGTATTCGTTTAAGTTCAATACTGTATTTTTTGTTGTATTTGACATCATTCTTTCTGGCACGTACATAAAGAGAACAACTTGAGACAGAGCCCACCATTGTTATCAACTCTCAAGGGACCGGGGATAGCTCTTCTCAAGATCCAAACCAGCCATTTTCCAACCCAAATGAGTTGTGGGTGAAGACGTTCAAGAACAAGAAGGGTCGTATTTACAGTATTGGTGACGAGGCTGTCAACATCAGGGAATTCGGTTACTTCAGTTCCACTCAAAGATCCGGTATTGTTTTCATATTAAAGTTCCAACAACCATGGTTATACATTGAATTTACTTAATAGCAAAGCTAATATAGTAATTTACTTAAATGTCTGTCAGCAGGTTCCGGTTCTACGTCATCGCAACAGGAGCTCAATGACTTAAGGGGTCTAGTAACCAACTTGGGGGGTGAGCTATCGTCACAAGCTGAAAGCTACTGGTTCGTTATGGAGAAATGTAAGTAACTGGAGGAATCCAACAGATTGCTCACACAAAGCAACCAACAACTGAGCTAACAAATGATGAGCATCAATCAGCGCCTCCAAACTTTCTTTCAAATGCAACAGGCATCTGGCTCGGGATCTCAGCCACCATTTACTCATCCCTTGTAACATAATGAGGAAGATGGTGAGGCAGAGGAAGAGGAAGAGGAAGGCGAAGAGGAAGAGGAAGACTTTAGTGATTGAGTTGGTTGCAGTTTTCCTTCAGCTGGTAGTTCTTCTGCTTATCTTCACGAAGTACATCCTATCTCTTGCTGCTTGCTTCCCCTCCCCTTTCTGCTAATTTCACTCCCCTCCCCCTGGTGCTTATTTAACTCTCCTCCCATTTGGTGCTTACTTCACCCTCTTCTGCAAACATATATATAACTTCATTCTCAATTACTGGTAACTTCTGGTTATTTTGTTTGGATGTGTGGTTTGTGATATATACAGACTTTGTTTGGAACTTGTAGTGTGTGATTTGTAGAGAGTTTGTTGGGAACTTGTGACTTGTGAATTGAAAACCCTTAGTTGGATGTGATGTGTTGTGCTGGATATGGAATTCCACCTTTGTGTGGCTTGAAATTGTTGAGAATGCTTCGAATGAAGCCCTATTCGAAGTCATTGGATGTTGATTGAGTGCGAAGATCTTGTAAATTTCTTGCAGGGAATGATTTGTATGTATGGATTTGATAAAAAACAAGCAATTTTATTTTTAAAAAAAGAGGAACCCAGCGACGGATAAGGGAAAAATAATTCCGTCGCTGATTCCGTCTTTGATGGCGACGGAAGATTAATTCCGTCGCCACCCCCTGCCCCGCCACTAAAGTATGTCGCAATTTCTGTCGCTTAATCCGTCGCCGACTGCTCAGCGACGAGCGAAAATTCGACAGCCTCATTCCGTCGCCAAATCCGTCGCGGATCTTAAATTTTCGTCGCTGATTAATCATATTCCGTCGTTGATTCCGTCTTTATTTGACATTTTTCTTGTAGTGTGCAAAATAGATTGAAGTTGATAAATTGAAATTTACTAAGGAAAAGAACATGACTTAAGTTATAATGTTTTTTTTCCAATAAATGCCACAGCATGGCCTGAATCTATTACAACCTATTACACCTATTTCAAAAGGTTACTTTAATTTGGATAAAATATGAAAAATTTTTATAAAATAATTTAGTTTATAGAAATATGAAAAAGTCTAGGACCCTGTTTGGCAAAATTAATTGTTTAGGTAGTGGACAGCAGTTCAGGTAATCGATAGTTGTTTAGATAGCAGATATCGTTTCTAATTTAGCTGTTAGCGAATAACGGTTTAGATGAGCGGTTTAAACTAATGTGTTCGATAAATTTAGCTTTTAGATTAGCTGATTAATGTAAATTGACATAAAAGGATATAGATAATTTCCAAAGATAAAATTTTTAAAGGATATTTTTTGGCTAAAAAATAGGAAACGCTATTTTTAAATATCAAACATTAATACTATTAGCTTTTCAAAACGCTGCTTAAAACGCTAAACGTTGCTTGAAATGCTAGTCAAAATACTATTTTATCGAACATTAAAAATTAACTAATTAGTGTATTGATTTGGTCAAAACACTAAACGTTATCCAAAATATTGTTGTTGAACACGATCTAAATAAAAAATGCAAATCCAATAAAAATAACAAAAATAAAAAAATGAGGCGCCACTATCGCACCTCACCGGCCACATCTCAGCCATCACTATACACCCCACCACCCACATCTCAGCCACTAGCCAACTCACTGTAATTGCCGCTACTCCACTGTAATTGCCGCCATAGACCAATTACGGGAGTGTCAATGGGCAGCCGATGACATTCAGTCACCCTACCCTACCCTCTCGCTTCTTCCCTACCCAAGTAGTCCAAACCCGTTCGTTCCCCATCCAGATCCTTTGTGGCAGTTTAGGAGGATGCGAGCGGCAGGTGGGGTAGATTACAACCTTCAATTCTGATCTAGGCTGGGGGGCAACTGGAGGGGAGCGTTGGGTTGCAGGTTGGCGAGCCCAACGGTGGCAAATGCCACTATTAATTGGCAGGAGAAGGAGATGCAGGGCGTACACCAGGAAGGTTGGGTGTCGCCGTTGGTGGGCCGACGCTTCTGTGGCCGAGGCATGGTGGTGGTCACGGTGGAGGCTAGCAGTGTTTGGATAGGTTTATCAATTTTTTCAATTTAAACTCTTTCAAATCTTACATTAATTTATATAGGTGTATCCCCAAGTCTCAGTACAAGACTTCGAATAAAATTACTAGTGGAGTTGGCATAACCATCAAATATTATTTGTCAAAAGAAGCATTTTGTTCATCACTTAGAAACCTATAGATCAATTTAGCATGGAGATAGATGTTATTATAAATATGTAAGTATTGATGACCATTAGTACTTAGATAGGCATTTTAGTAGTGTGGAAACAAACATTTTAGCTTTCGAATCAACATTGAGTTGATGTATCTTGGCTCTTTAGTACAGAAAGGAGATATGTTCAGATTCTAAATACGGTTTGAGGAGTAATCTCAACATCATGTTGTATACGTAAATATGTTTAACCATTTTTATTATTCAATCTTCCTCCCTTACACTTCTTAACACTTCTGCCTATCAAGTTTTTGTGTTAACCCAATTTCTCAATTCGATACTTCTAGGTCAGGGGTATATAATTTTTGAGAAGTTGGCATTGAACAGTACTTGCCTAGAAATATAAGCATTCTTTTGGTATTTAGAGAATCATTGATTTGGTATTGCGAGAAGCATTCCCTAAGGGCATCCCCAGCCAGAGTTCCATTTTTTGGAACTCAGACTTGTCATGTTAGTATGAGTTCTACTTGTATTTCATTCAATTTTTCAACCACTAGAACTCATTTCAGGACAATTAATTACTATGGAGCCTACAATTTAAGCTTAATTTATTACTTTTTATTTTTTATGTTGTGTTTGTGTTTTAACTTCTGTAACATGTGTGAATGTTTTTATTTTTCGAGAGTAAGGAATATTTATTTTATTGACACAAAAATGTATAAATTGATTTTAATTTTTCCTATTATTATTTTTTTGTGTTTATTTTCCAACAAGTGACAAAAATTATTTCACCAATTAAATTAAAAAATTCAAACATATATTTGAAAATATATTGTTAGAATGCCTTGAATCTATTTTTAGCCCCCTTTTACAGACCTAGCAAAATTTTTAGGAGGACATAATTTGAATTAGTTGTGATGAAACACAAATTTTTAGTATTTATAGGAAATTTTTGGAGCAAAAAAAAGCAATAAATAGCTTCTCTTTTTTTTTTTTTTTTGGCCGGTCTCCTAAAAAGCAGCACTCCATTGCTGCATCATGGACAAAACGCTGCATTTCATGCCCACAAAAGACAAAAAAAATTGAACGCGGGACGGAATTGTGCGCGGTTCCGTCCCGCGTTTCTTCCACGCGTGCTCTCGGCTGCCCACGACCCGTGTCACCCGCGGTCCCCTCCCCTTCACGCGTGTAATATGGCCGGGGATGCCCTAAGCATACAAATAAACACTACAATCAATTTGTAAATGTTGATAATCATCTATTTTGGTGTATAGATAAATTCGATTGTTTGGAAATATACACTTTTAGGCTGTGAGCATCTAAGCATTTATTAGGTATTTAGACAAGGATTTTATTCAATTGCATGAAAGCAATTTTTTTTTTTTGAGGTAAAAAAGAAGTGAGGAGAAACAATTAAGAACAATAAACCATAAGCACTATAGAGTCGCGTAGCAAGATAAGCATTCTTTTGATTGGTATACCAATAAACAATATAACTAAGTTGTAGATGTTGATACTCATCTATTTCGGTGCATTGATAAACGTATTGGGTTGTTTGGAGATAAATATTTTGGATTGTGTGGTGTATTAGTTTATATGTGCTGGTAGACATTTATTCGGTGTATAGGTAAACATTTTATTAGTTTACAAATGAGCATTTTATTTTCTTGTGGAAAAGTAGTAAGGAGACAAAGCAAAGAATGATAAACCAAAAGTTTCTCATGTCTCCTAAAAATTAAAATGCAAGGAAAAAAAATGTCCCTCGTAAAAATACAAGAAAACACTTCCTTTCGTAAGTTACTTTTTCATATTAACAATTTTAACCTACAAAAAGCTTCTTGATTGATTGCCTCATCTGCAAAAGTAAACGAACATGCGGAAATTTAATTTTAACAAATAATCATATCCAGAAAAAGAGGGGAGAGTGTCGGGGGTAGCCTTCAGTAAAGAACAACAGACGAATCGTTGTAAGAATTAAATTTGAAACTCTGACAGTGTTGAGATTTATAGATAATATTTAATTTTAGAAAAAGAATAAGAAGAAGGGAAGGACAAAAAAGGAAAAAAGCTTTGATTCCAAAACAACAATTCGCTCAGTCACCCAGTTCATCACTTAAATCATCAACGACTATGGTCATTCAAAACTTCTATAATAAATCGTGATATCATCATTAAATTATAAATAATTTTTTATTACTAGCTGGATTTTTTTGCTACTTCACTGTAATCTGGGCCTAGTTTGCTACAGAGGCCCACTTTTGAACCGCTTGTTTGTTGGGCTTGAACTATTATGTAGGCCGAATTTTTGGATTTTTGCTTGTTGCATTTAATTGGTTGTCTTAGACCTACCTAACTAGAGCGCCCAAGTACATGGATGTACATAGACTTAGAGAGGGGGTTATAACCCATAATGCCGCTATGTTTTTGATTTTTTTTAATTTTTTTTTTAGAATCGTATAATTATTCTCCACATTATTTGTTGTCATCAAAACCATTATGTGATTCTTAGAGTCAACAATCTTCCTCTTTTTGATGAAGACAAACAATAACATTAATAGGAAGTAATATTCGCATACATACCTTGATTCTTTCATACACTTAACATAAGCTCAATATTCTCCCCCATTGTCATCATTAAAAAGAGATGTGGAATGTAAAGCTAATCAATTAATAGCATTACTCCCGCTTAATATGAAACTTATGAAGAGGAAGAAAGGGTTAATCGCACAAGCTTAAATGCAATAGCATATCATCAAAATCAACCAATTCACTTGGATATCTTAAAAATGACATGCTAAGGGTTATAAGAGATACAATTATATGGACAAAAAATTGACAACTTAGAATAAATTACCTCTCCTCCTAAGATGATTATATATGGGGCATAGAGCAAATAATCAAGCAAAATCTTCCCCTTTCGAAAATCATTAATCCAGGTAATTCATATGCATGAGATGTACTAGTTGAGCACATAACAATATTCACACCAATTCATATTAATGGCTACAATCTTGATATGACCATTTTTTTAAAAAAAACATTTATAGTTATATAAGGTGTAATGTGTAGGTATTGTATCATATTAATTAAGCTATTTTTCCTTGCAAAAATAGTTAAAACATAAATATAATATCATATGCAAGAAAAATATAATAGTATTTTGTCATGTAATAAAATATTAAAAGTCATGCCAACGCAAAGTCATAATCGAAAGATGGATGTATATATAGCTTATGAGGTTATAGGTTCATACCAAGATATAGACATAGGTTCTTACATAAAGATATATCAAATAGAAGCATGAAATCTATCTCCACATAAAAATATATCTTTCTCATGGGATCATATCATATATAGAGCCATGAAAATATTTTGTGTCCCCAAAAATATCACCCTAGAAAATAAACACTAGATTTTATATGTTAACAAATTCAAAAATTAAAATAAATGTTATCATCAAAATCTATAACACATATACTAATATCCAAGAAATAAAATTTCTACATTAGTCATACATATAGTCGAAAGGCATATAAAACTATTAGCCATTAAAATCCTATCATTTGTGCCCATTTCATAATTAATCAAGGATAATTCAAGAGGTAAGCTATAATCCAATTCATATGAAAATCCAATGTAAGTTCAGCCATATGACAAGTACCTAAGATCATAAAAATCATGTAGCCATATAGATAACAACATATTAGAAATATACCATATAGATCATTTTCTCTATCCCTCTTGATAAACATAATTAGATATACGATGTCAAGTATAGGGGTAAGGGACATGTAACATTAAGAGCTCACTATATCTCCCCCTTAATTTATGCCAAAACTATTATAACATAATTCATATGTCACGGCATATTGGTCGATAAAATTATCAAAACTATGAGTAATACGCTGGATGAGATGTACTGATGTACATAAATTGTATGCAAAAATGACATTATCATAATTATATTTTAAATAACATATGCAATTTCATGAATAAAGGTATAAGATCACAAAAGATATGAAAATATTAACTATTAGGAATATACGGTGTTTCTTCCTTGCAATATCAAGATCATGTTTGATTAAGATGGCCCATTCTTTCCTTTAAAACATAATTAGTGGATCATATATTTGGGACAAGATATTGACAATAAAGAATGTATTATCTCTCTCTTGTTCTCTTAGTAAAGTTTATCAATTAATGCATGCAAGCCAATTTATAGAATGACGAAGGTGTCATGATGTTTGCAATACTATAATGATCACCTACATACAAAAGTAAACCTAACAAAAACTAACCCGACCCAAATCCGCCTAAAAATTTGGGTTTTGAACACAATTTTCTCGACCTGAAAAACCCACAAATCAGCAGGCCAAACCTGCCAAACCCAAACTCGCCGCTTGACCTAAATATTGTATCCTTGTTTTTTTTTTTATTATCTGTCATTAATCCTCTTGACAATAATGATTATTCATTAACTCAAATCATTTAAAAAAACATTATATATTATCGCATTATCTCACAAATAAACAATAGTACCCTTGCTTTTCCAACTCCATTATTATAAAACAACGTCATGTGCAATGTATAATTTTGACAACTTAAAAGAATGGGTAGGAAATGATGTGAAGTAATTTTATACTCTTAAGAAAATAACAAAATAAGCCAAATACTAAAATTCGTAAATCATACCATTATACTTTTAGTGAAACAAATGTGTCTAATATTATTTTAGATAAATTACTCTATCAAAATTTAAATTTTTGATGTTATAATTAAAATATAGTACTAAAAATCCTTTTTTGGTTTCCATTCTAATATGCCTTTAACTACAATGCTAGTAATAGGAAATGGGCCGACCATATCTATATTACGGTTGACCTCTTAATAAAGCATATCTAAGTGGGTAATGGTGGGTTGGTGATATCGAACTATTAAATAAGTTATTAGCGAGCACAGTTGAGTCACTCCAACCCGTTAAGTTGCTCTAGACGGTCTGGCCTATTAATGACCCGACTCATTATTGACCCTACTTTAATGTACTAGCTAACCCGTTCAACCTAAGGGTGACCCAACTTTTTGCCCAACCATATATAACACTAATGTCTTATGTGAAAAGTTTTAATATTTTTAATATTCTTTAAAAAATTACAATTGTTGTGTTTTTTCATTGAATCATGACAATTTTTTGCAATAAATAAGTCCAATTTTAAATTTTGGAAAAAGAAAAATAATTAACAAAAGGCACTCTAAACCTGTTGAGTCGACTGAAACCCGCAAAACCAAAATATACTCGCCCACATTTTATCTGAATCCGAAATACACCCGTATTTTACCTGAATGCGAATACGCTCAATCTGTATAACCCGCCCACCCAAGCTGATAGGTTTATGCAAGAGTATTCATAATGAAGCAACAGTCACCCTTCCAAAATAATGCAAGTCGGTAAAATACATTAGTTGATGTACGTCAAAATTGATCTCATCACATGTCAATGACTAAAGATGTTAACCAAAAGCCAAGTTAGGAAATATCTAGGTAGCAGTATGGAGTAATTTAGGACATCTTCCAATCTTTTCCAAACAAAGTGAATTTGGCAATCTTTCTTGCCAGAGTCAAATTCGAATATTATCAAGGCCTTTAGTGATCAATAATCAAGAAGATAATATTGGAATGTGATGTCATATTAGCAAAAATGTTTTCACGAGGACAGTTCACGAGATCAAAGGTAAGAAGCACAAAAGAAAAATTACACATATAAGCCATGCATGCCATTGATCAAAATGAATTAAGGTGATATATCTATGTCTGTGCCATGTAATAAATCAATAGGCTTAACAAAAGGAGACACATGAGTTAAAAGGAAATTCAACGTTTTAACTACATATAAAAATCAAGTATATTTAGACTATGTGACCATAGTGCACTGCACATAAAAATTTAACAAAGAAATTTATTTATTAGAAAATTTATTTACCTCATTTTAACCTTGGGTAACCCTTTACTTACCACATGTAGAGTTTCTCGTGGTAAAATTCATCTTTTTTGTATATCTACTTGGACCTTTCAAGAATTTGAATGACAGTGAATATTGTCTAATTGTCTCGTAAGGGCATCTCAATAGTTTTTCACAAAGCTTTTCTCTCATTGACAATATTTGCAAGATGGAATTTCTCGAAGAGAGTCTAGGTACCCTATTATTCTTGAGTCAATAATGATTAGGAGTAAGAGAGTATAGAGGGGGTAGCAAATTTTTTTTTTCTCTATTCTTGACATTACTCCTTCATATAATGCTACTTTGATAAAAGTATGAAAAAGACCTGTCAAGCATGGAATTTAAATCAATTGAGTTAAGACAAGATTGACAAAAGCAATAGGACCTTTTACCTCATCCTTCTCAATTTTAAAAGTTGATTATCCTTGGTAATTCTTTTTGGATCCATGTTTTTCCTTACTCTTGTTTTTCAAAAAATTCTTTATGTGGCTCGATTTTATAATGATACTCGGGAGCTTCTTGAATGATCTTATAATCATTTTCGCCGATGTTTTGTTCACATAAGTCATTGCCATCTATAGGAGATTGTAGCTTGGACTTATTGATCTCAATTATCTCCTCCTGCTCAACTATGTCAAGATCTAACACCTTTTAATTATCACTGTATGAATAATAAAGATAATCCCAAATCTCTTTGGCACTTTTGTAATGGAAAACATATTCACGAATATCACTAGAAAGGCCACAATATTGCATATTAATGGCTTTAGAAATTTTGGACATTATCTTGTAATCATTGTTGATAAACTGATCCTTCGATTTTTCAATGACAATGGGACCTTTCTTGATGGTCTCTCAACGATCAATATCTTTGTGTTCAACATAGATTTCCATGATTTCCCGCCACCAAAAATAATTAGGAATCATAAAAAGAGGTGGACAATTAGGATCAAGATTATAACTAGCCATGTGATCGAAAGATATTGGAGGATTAAGTCTCAAGATAATAGTACCCGCTCTGATACCAATGGAAGATTCAGATCACCCTAAAGGAGGGTGAATAGGGTGATTGCAGAAATAAAATTAAAATCGAAAGCAAATATAGAAATTAAATAGACACAATACACAAGGATATTTTAACGAGGTTGGGCTTCAATTAGGCTTAGGTCCTCGCCTAGAGTTATCCAACTCTAAGATTCAACTCTCTGCTTCTCTTATTAAGATGAATTCTTTAACACGATCTCAGAGCATCCCTATTCTCAGGATCGTAACACTTAAAATCAACCTCTTGATTTAAGTTTGGAGGAGTTGGCCTCACAACTCCTAAGTTTACTACTTAATAAAGAACAAGTTCTCACAACTCAATATTTGATCTCAAAACAATATTTGGAATAATAGCTTAATGTATAAACTCAATGCTTTTGACTTGACTGGATGCTCTTCACTTCCTCTTATGGCCTCTATTTATAGGCTAAGTGGTCGCTGCCTCATTCAACTTAGAAAGGAAGTTTCTGATCAGAATATTCTAAAATCTCACTTCAGGCCCTTGAAATTCTCTCTGTAGATCTGAGTTGATTCTCCAGAAAAGCAGCCACGGCAGGTGACGACATGTATCTACAATGAATCTTTTTCTTGTTCTTATTATTTAAGTATTGCTTGCTAGCATTTTGAATCAAATAAAATAATAAGAGATTTGATTTGTGGTTAGAATATTATCTTCTTTTGATATTTTAATATTGCTGTGCATGAATATCATATCAAGGATAACCAAAGATCTTCACCCTTTATCAAACAACTTCCACATGATCTCACTTCTCCAGCACAATCAATATGATTTGATTTTTTTCAACTAAGTGAATTACATAGGATTTCATTTTTTTAATAGGAACATTCAAATTAAAATCATATCAAGATAAATATAAGATAACGATTAGGTCATGGAAAGATTGAGGATTAATTTATTTAATATCATCTTCAAGATATTACTCCACAATATACTCAATCAAATCGTTCTCATATAATATAAAAAATATCTTTGTTAAAATAGCCAACTTAATTCAACCAAATCAGTTAATATTATTCATTTAGATTATATAAAAATATCCATATAAACTCAATATTCTATCATGTGACTTAGGTTAATAATCAGTCAAAGATTTTTTTCAAAGACTTAAACTATTCAAGTCATAAGTCGATTTAGTAATCAAACATTTAACCAATTTAAATTGGAACAATAAGAATGTTTTATATGAAATTGACAAACAACATAAATATTCAATAAACGACTATTTATATATAATTATTCTCCACATTGTTTGTTGTCATCAAAATCATTATGTGAGTCTTAAAGTCAGCAATGTTCTTGTGAGATTGTTGAAGCACTGATGATGGCACAACTGACATACCATGGCCTCTTCATCGCAACTGCCTAAGTTCAAGTGCATGGGCTTGCTCCAGCTCTGCTGGATTCCATGAGATAAAGACTCAACAACGTGGCCCACTCTAGCATCACAAAAAGAAAAGAAAAATTATTACTAGAATGTTTTTTTTGGGTAAGAAATGATATATTTTATTACCATTGTGGAAACAAAATTCATGTATAAGAACTTGAAGGGAGGGTAGTGAGCTCAAGCCTTCAATTTAAATAACTCAAAATTTGTAATCTATTCTTTTCCGTTTCACATATTCTTCCCTAGAACTTAAATACACCCAAGATTATATTCATACACTATCGTGTAACCTACTAAGCTATAATTTTCTAAAAACTTCTATTTTTGTCAAACCACAAATAATAGGAGCCCTCTATAAAAGACAAGCATATAATCTTTCGATGCACTTTGTGTTTGTTAAGTCTCTTCCAAGCTTTCACCATCTCTTAGTAGCAAGTAAGCTTAATTTAGCCTTGTAAAACTGACCCGATCTGGATGACCTGAGCAGAACGATTGAAACCAGACCGAAAATGATATCCGAAAGGGTTGAACCAATTACAACAAACCGAAAATGATATTTGAAAGAGCTGAACCAATTACAACTCGAAATCTAAAATTGAACCAATCCAAAATTGAACTGACGCGAAACTAAATTGACCTAATTTGACCAGAAACCCGAAATAACCCAAACTGTTAGGGTATAAACCTATTTTTGGGTCTTCAGCTATTAACTTAAGCTTTTGATTGAGATAATTCTTAAATATAGTATCAGAGTCATCTGAGCAAGAGTTCTTGAGGTCGAATCTCAGCAGTCTCCATATTGATGTATTATGTGCGGTACAGGAGCCTTTGCAACATCTACACTATAAACCCAAAGGGCATTTACATGAAGGGGTGTGCTAGAGTATAAACTTAGTTCTGGGTCTTCATCCATCAACTTAACCTTTTGATTGATATGATTCTTGAATACAAACCGAATCCGAGCTAACCCGAAATCTTATTGACCTGATTTGACCCGAAATTCGAAGTGATCTAGACTGAATCCGACCTGACCTGAAATCTTATTGACCCAGTGTTGGACCTAAACCCGAAATGACCCAAACTGATTCATACCCAAACCGGTCCAACCCAAATACAAATGACCCAAATTCAAGTTTGATCTGATCTGATTCTAACCCAGTTCAATTCAAATTTGAAGTTAGGGGTGTTCATTATTCGATGCAAACCCAGATCAGACCGAAGACCGGCCTAGACCGGACCGGAGTAGACCAAACCGAATGAATTCGGTGTAGTCCACGGTCCACAAATTTTTTTTTATTCGGTCTTCAGTCCGATCTGGTCTGGTCCACCGGTCCACCACTCCGGATCGAGGGCCGAATAAAAAAATTTGAAAATTGACTTTTCACTTATTCAATTTTAATTTTCTTTTGCAACTTATAATTTCTCAAACGTTCAAAAATATTGATTTGTTTTTCATGGTAAAACCATGTTGAAATTATTCATATTGAAATAAATATAAGATGTTCATATTGTAAAAATTTGCTAACTTGACAATTCGATCCGGCCCGATTTTTTCAGTCCGGTCCCGGTCCGGTCCTTGATTTATTCGGTTCGATCCACGGTCCACAACTTTCCTTTTATTCGGTACTTGGTCCAGTCCCGTCTGGTCCGGTCTGATCCGGATTTGGACCGATGAACACCCCTACTTGAAGTAGTACGTGATGATACTATCTACACAATGACACATCAACTTAACTTGATATTAAGGGTGCGAAAAGCGAAAGACAAAAGTAGATGACAAAGCCTTTTGTTGAGCTAATGAAGTATTGTATTTGCAATTTTTAAAGGAAATGACTCAATGAGGATTTGACTCAAGCAATTAAAGATAGTCCATTGTTCATTTGATTAGGCACAACTCTTTGATTTTTTTTAATCTTTAATTTGATGGTTGGGTAGAGGGGAGATTTATAGCACTATCTGTTCAGTTAGTTGATTACTTCCCTGTGTGATGCATTGCATAGACCCATCACTTATAAGAGATAGAAATTGAAGGGCTTTCAAAATCGTTTTTTTTTTTTTTGGGTGTATGGTCAAATTTTAGTGAAAATGAAAGCAAAGGAAGAAAAAAAATGCCCCCAACCAACCTATCCAGCCCGCCAAAAAAGGCAACACAATGTCAAAATCCAACCTTGTAACCTTCCAACAAGGCAATAATTCACGTAATTGCAACTACTGCTGATCATCATCATTATCACAAATTCAGCACCGACAATAGCTACATTGACCATGATAGTAATAGTAACAAGAATAAGAAATCACATTGAAATGGGAATGCAACGCAATAATATAATATCAGTAATCAATTAAGCCTTAAAAAAATTGGGCTTTTCTTCAATCCAAAAAAAGTGGTTGTGGCCCAATGGTCCATAATAATTATATAAATAAATAGTACTTTAGGCTTCTAGGCATTTATGTTACCAAACTCATATCGCATATAAATTGATCAAATAGAAAATATAAGTCAACCGGAAAGTAACCTATTGGAACTTAACCCGATCTGATTTCTGCCCAATTCAAAATTGACTCGAACCATAATCGAAAACTACCTAAACCAAAATTGACATGGCCCGCACCCAAACTGACCCGAACAAGCTTGACTCGAAATTGACACAATCCAAAGTTCACCCGAATCGGAACCGAACTTGACCCGAATCTGATTCACCAAAGTCGACCCGATCTAAACTCAACCCTAAACTATACCTGAACCAGAATTAAATTTGATCAACCTTAACTTAACCCAAACCGTACTTGAGCAAAAGCGAGCTCGAACCCAAACTGAAACTGATTAACCCGAGTATAACCCGAGCTGTACGTAACTCGGCCCGAGCCCAAATCGAATGACTCGTTTGTCAGATCTAAGTAAGCTAGATATTCATGTGTATATAGTTGAGAATATTTTGCATTAAGTTTTGATTGAAGTGGCGATTGACAAAAACTACACAAATATACCTTAAGTTTTGTGCAAACTATTTTAAGGACCTTCAATTTTTTAAAGTAACTATAAGATACCTTAACTTATGAGGTAACTAATAGAAAAAATCATCAAGGATGATGCAAACTATTTTTCAGATACAATTCTACTATTTTGATTCACGTGTAATGCCCATAATTTTTCATATTTGCATATTCTACCCCAATCATTAAAAACTTGCCATCAAAAATTTTAATTTTGTGCTCGTGATTTTATGTTCATAAGTACTTCTCAAAGCCCTTTTTATCTGGTATCAGAGCCACATGAGCAAAGAATAATTAAGTTAATTAAGTTAATTAATATAATTAATTGCAGTTAATGATTGAATCATCATCTACTTGTCTTGCTCCTAATTATTCACATATTGTTCACTCACTAGATAGAACCACCTTAGTAGCGTTGTAATTAAGCTATATCATTAATATAGTTTTAAAATTGAAGGCAAAATTAGTAAAAATAAACACTGAAGTTAAGGATCGAGATAAAAAAGCAATTATCTGTAATCCATTTTTCTTTGATCAATAAAATTAGATATAGTGAAAAACCTAAATTAAGTATTATACTCCATTTCAGCATAAATATCCTTTCCAAAACATGAAAAATAAAAATCCATTTCCTTTGGAAGATATAAGATTCAAAAAAGAAGTTGGAGAAAAATCAACCCAAAAATCATTTGAAAAGGAAGAAAAAGAAGAGGATGATGGAATACAAGCAGTGTAATCTTGAGGAATTATAGATGACCTTTTATAAAGAACTAAGCCTAGAAGAATTAAACTACACCATGAGCACAACAGTGAAAAAAACTAGAAGTTTTATCTAATGATGATGAAGTGGCAAATAATATCCAAGTGAAAGAGAAAATGTATCAACAAATTAACCTAATTAAACTAGAGGGTCTTAATGTTATTCCTATAGAAGAAATTATAAGAAAACTGGATAAAAAATATAAAAAAATGATAGCTGACGATGAAGTCAATAAGATTATAGAAGAACTCAACATAGACGAAATCGAATCCAATCTATTTAACAATGTTATTACTAGACCTAAAGAATTTAGTGAATCTTCCATAAGAAATACCCAGTTTATGAGATCAAAATATGTTCCAGCGGGACATGCAACTTACTTTTTCTTTCGGCACATTGCAAGGAAAACTACATCCTTGGAAGAGATCAGACTTACCCCAATTAGCTAAATGGGTTGTATCCTAAACATCGATGGAGCTCCAACAAAAAAGAAATATTTGGACCTTGAAAATGGGGGTACGAATAGTATCCTGGACTTGAATAACACTTGGACTGTTGAAAATTTTCTAAATTATATCGAACATTATTTTTCTGGCATTGTAACCGACTAGCATAACTCATTAGATGAGTAAGGTACGTATGTATTAAGAATGATGAAAACACCAGTAGTTATGTTCAAAAAATTATGTGAGGAAATCGAAATTGAGTTTATTGAAGCTATGCTTGATTCCAAAGACAAGGTTATAAAGTGATAAAGAAAGATTAATAACATAAGGCTTTAGGACATGAGATATCGAAAAAATTATATTACTAAATTTAGTCAATATTATTACAAAATTGGGTATAATGAAACCAATATTAGTGTATTTATGACAAATTACCTTATCTAATAAATGCCACAATCAATGAAAAATACATAACATAACTTGAAGAAGTAGATGTCATTGATACTCTTGGTATATGAATTTCTTATTTAAGAAAATGAGTTATGATTAATGTCTTAATCTCCAAAAATAAGAGAAAATGAAGAAATAATTTCTAGCTGGTTGGAATAATCCTCATCAATGGGAAATGAACCTGAGAAGGGATGAAAGAAAAAATTCTATAAGAAAAAGAGCTTTAACAAGCAAAGGGAAGCGAAATACAAACAAAAAAAAATTATAATAAGCCATGTCCCAAAGGGTGTAGATTTTAAAGAAAAGCTGCTTATTATCTGGCAGAGAAAAACAACTATAGGTATTTGGCATGCAAAGAAGTAGGGCATTATGAAATCGGATGTAAAAATAAGAAGAATAACAAGGTTATTAAAACATTGGATAGTTTAGACTATTTTAAGCTTAGTGAGGAAGAAGCATTAGATCTTGCCTTGGAAAACAACAACGGAATTTTTAGATAGTAATAGAAGATGAATATAAAGAAAGTGATTATGAAGAAACTAGTCACATAATGGAAAGTAGCTCAATTAATCTTGGCGGCCTGTAAAAAGAACTTATTGTAGATAATGAGAATAAAGATGTCAAAAGAGATTGAGTTGTTCATATAATTCAAAAAGGCATGATCTATAAAAAAATATGTCTTTCCATTAAAAAATAAGTATGTATGTGAAATAATGGAAGAAGATTTAGAGATGAAAGAACTATGAATATGATGTGGGAGAAGTTAATCTCATTACTAGAAAAATATCCTTAAGGATGGCAAAGATAGAAAGTATAAGTATATCCATATTGGGAGTGTCTATGTTCAAATCACTCCATTATAGTATTATGGCAAATATATTAATCATGATGCTTTGTTCTGTGATATTAGGCTACCAAGTTTAATAACCAAATCATCATAGGGATCAATACCAATTTGTATAACGGGTCAATAGGATTCAATTTTCGACATAGATACTATGTGAACCTAAAAGATGAATTTGCCAAAAACTTCCTATCCTTTAAGATAAAAGCAGTTGTGACGGACATGAAGATAGGATGTTACACCTTAAGGATATTTTAAAAAATAATCTACAAATTAGATAATACTATAAATTCAAAGACTATGGTAACAATGAATAGAGGAAGAAAAATTTAAAAGTCCTACTCCAATGCAAAAATTCAAAGGATAAAATCCAACTCATAAGGGATAAAAATTGATAGGTCATGGATCTCTAGCTTTGCCAATCCCACAAAAATCAATGGAAAAAAATGTAGTGAAAATTGATAAGAATGAAAAAAATTACCATTAAACCCCAACAATTAAGAAGAATGAGCGCATGATCAAAATGGTTAGAGGGATCTTCAATAACTAAAGAAGAGCTTAAAGAAGATGATACAATTAATATGACTAGTGAAATGAGTTGAATGAGTTTTGAACCTGTACGACATAGTATATATTGAAGTATGAGTCTGGATGGACAAGTCATTGGGTACGAACCAAAAATCGTTAGTGAGCCAATTTATGAAGATGATTTAGTTCTGACAAAGGAGATATGTTATGAAGCCACTAATACTAACCCCAAAGTATTTATATCCTAATAAATATATATTTAAAGGGATATAATAAATATGAAATATGCACTTACATTGATAATGGTTGTTTTGTTTGTTTTGGAAAAACATCTTTATTTTAAAATTTATGTGGAAAAAAGCTAAGAATCCTTTAAAGATAATAATAGCTAATAATAACATAATGAGTCACAATGAGGCATAGAGCGGTTGTCCATAGAAATAGGACGAATCTAATGCATTATACTAGTTCTATAGACTATTGATCAATCCTCCATGATATGATTATTGAAATTAATTTTCTAAGATTGTATTCTCCATGCATACAAGCCATAAATCATATCAAATTCAACATAAATGGTCATTTAATCCTTACTGATAAGATAAGTAAAGTATACGCTCATCAGAAGATTGAGTTTATACGCAACCAGCGTGGTGAGAACATAATCCCTACACAAAGTTAAATAACACTAATAATCTCACTGCTAGAGTTATCTATTAAAGAGCATATTATTGAACAATAAGAACAATTATGCAAAGAACTCTATTCTAATAAGCCTCACAAATTTTGGGACAAAGGTAAGATATTTGCAAAGATTACTTTGCTAAACCCCAACACTATTATTCGAGTCAAACAAAATGGTGTATATACATCTGAATATCCAAGAATTTGATAAGCAAATTAAAGAACTTTTGGAAAAATTTTTAATCAGGAATAGTAAGAGGGGGAATTTGCACTTGGCCCCCTCCGGTTTTGGACATTTATTTTTTCAACCTTGCTTCTTTCGAGTTGAAATTGACCACACCTACATTTTCAGTCAGTTAAAAATTAGATATTTTCTGTGGTCAAAAAAGGGTAGTGTGTTGATCGATTTGCCCTTATTTAATGATTTGCCTTCTAGCCAACTTTGTTATTTTTTGGTGGCGTTAGTGTATGATGGCCTTTTGTGAATTTGAACTTCATTCCTCCTCAAACATTCTGAAAGCCACTCTTTGTCTCTCTTTCTCCCTCTCTGGTTCTCTCTCTCTCTCTCTCTCTCTCTCTCTCTCTCTCTCTCTCGGTGATCTGGGTTTGAAAAACCAAAAAGAAGAGGCCTTAAAAAATTCATAAGAAAATGAGATAACATCTTCAATCCTCTTAGCTTCCCAATCTTGTGAGTGGGTTGATTTTGGTAGGAATCTGACAAGATTTGCTTGAGATTGTTGAAGAGCTTCGGATGTGATTTTGAGGTGAAGTCGAAGAGGTTTGTGGCTACAAAGTTACAGGAGCTTAAAATTGACTTCAAAAGAGGTAACTTTGTAGCTTGTTTTACAGATAGTCTTCATTTGTTCTGAGTGGTGTTGTGAACAAAATTTATGACTTGTTGATGGGTGGTCTAGGTTTGTGAAATGTAGAGGGTTAGGTTAACTAACTTTTTTTACGTACATATGTAGAGGGAGGATTTATGTGCTATGAAATGTAAGTTAGCTGGGTAAGTGATATGTTGAAGTTGATTTATGTAAGAGTTGATTATGTCATTTCAAAGAAAAAACAGAAGGGCTTTTATATTGTTTTGGTTTAAAAAATTAGAGGGTTGAATTATCTTTCGTTGGATGTAGGGTTTGGAGGGTTTCCTGGATTTGTGAAATGTGGAGGGTTATGGTTTGTTGTGTGATTTTAAGGTAACAAAATAGAGGGTTCGTGAAATGTGGAGGGTTAGGGTTTATTGTGTGATCTTAAGGGTCGATTATGTGACTATCCTTTAATTACAGGTAATCTTCTGAAGTTTAATTTCTACATATTTGTGTATGATGATTTACTTATGTGTTTTGTGTTGAATTGGCTTGTGCAACGTAGATATGGTGGGGGAGACAAAATTTGCTGTTATCTTGAGGTATAGAGGATGGTCAGTTTCACTTGATAGAGATAGAAATGAGTGTAGCATAATGGACTTGGTTAGGGATGCCGATGCATTTTTAAACAAGCCCCCTCATTGGGAGGAGGCCTAATTTTGACTCCTTAAGCTCACACCCCCCTAACAAGCCACGTCTTAAGTGGCCTGTAAACAATGATAATGATCTGATGAAAATGTTTGATAAGTTGAAGAGAAGGAAGAGGATTAAGTTTGTAATTATGGAGAGGAAGAGACCCACAATGATTGATAAATTGCTTTTTCAACTAGATGAAAGTTTAGGGGGCATGAATATTGATGGTAATGTTATGGAGACTCTATTGACTGGTAATCAGCCAATGTCGTCAAAGGAAGCACAACAAAGTCAAGTAAATGATGACCCTACTGATGACTTTTGGGACCAAATTATGGGAAAAATTGATGAGAGTCAACTGCAGTCAACTCTGTCAGTTGTCCGAAGCATTCCCTCAACCACTCAAGCTTGAATACCCCTAAACACTTCTTCTAGTTTACCTGCTCCCTGTCCCACTAAGGTAGACTTAATTGAAACTTAAGCTAGGGTAAAACCACATAAGAAGGATGTTATGGTTAATGATGAGGATGGGGAAAGTAAAGATGAGGATGATGATCAGTTTGAAGGTAAGTCCATTGGGTCAGATGGGTTAGAGAACATTGAGTCAGATGGGTTAGAGAAAAATTACTCAGACGGGTTTGT